>CATOUR010000070.1:1200000-1562350 GCA_951848785.1 Callosobruchus maculatus
TAGATCCATCCGAACATTTCCTTGCCTTTCCTTTGCTATTATAGAAACGAAAAGACTTTTCTGATGTATATATGGTATTGTGTAACGTGGAAATTATTGGATTTATTTTTAATGAAATTTTGAGACAATATTATTACCGTGGCGATGCAAAAAGCGTGTGGTTTTCAGAAATCGTGTCAGTGACGGCCCAGCAATAATAAAAATATAATCATCGTAATGTGTGGGAAGTACTGAGTCAATCAACTTGACCCCATTTTTTAGCTTCATTTCCACAAGCGAAAACACTGCAGTAATGCCTTTTTTTTAATCAAACCCCCTTGAGCTATTACACAGGGAAATCCAGGTTTAAGAGATTTTCAAGTAATCTTTTTTTGATTCCGTATAGGTCATGGATTCAAGCCTGCCAATTTGCAGTATACGTATAACATTAAGTTGGTGGATTCCTATGTGAACACGACATATCAGGAGTTTGAAAGTCTGTATAACGACAAAGAGACTGTGTACGTTTTTACTGCCGATCATGGAATGTCAGATTGGGGTAAGTTATTATTATTCCATATAATTCCAACTTAAACAATCAAAAAATGTTGCTTATTCAAAACTATTTTTTTTTCAAAACATCCATACTACACAGGCGGTCGGAGCAGATAGTAAACAATGCATAGTAATGATAATGGCATTTTATACAAAAACGTATTTAGAAATTCAAGGAACTAGAGATAGGTAAAATCTGTAATGTACATGAGTAAAAGAGTAAAATAGAAAAAAGAGTGCAACTTTGACTGTAACGTAAAATCAGTTAAATTTTAATTTTTGCATATTGCTAGCAGACTCATATGTATATGTTCATTCATGTATGGAAGGAGATGACAGTGACAAAATTTGTAATTTGGAAAAAGAAGACCTACTGGACTCTCTGGATCTTAAGCCCATCATAATTCTGATAGTTTATCTCTGCATTGTAAACACTTTAGTAGCGTGAATTCAGCCACCCCAAATAGTAATATCATATTGCATTTTAGAGTGGAATATACTATTCTTAAATTAATGTTTTATGATGATTATACATATTAACCTTTATTGTTTTTTTATGAGACTTTTCGTTGTTGGTTTTTCGCAGTTTGAATCACAGTGTCAGCGGGAAAATTTACTCAAAGCAATTTTTGTTATAATCACTTTTTTCTTGCAGGATCTCATGGTGGAGGGTCGTCTCAAGAAACCGAGGTTCCTTTTATAGCCTGGGGTGCTGGCATCAGGGCAAACCCAGTACGACAGGACATCAGGCAAATCGACATTGCGCCTCTTCTGTCAGCTCTGATAGGCAACAGCATTCCCATCAACTCCCTGGGAATGCTTCCCGATGAGTACCTGGACGTAGACGACGCGACTCTGATTGACATGCTGAAGGTCTGTAAAGAATGATTCAGGCACGTATTTCTCGGGCATGTGGGTCTACCTAAAAAAATTTAAAAACTTTATTTGACTTTCTATTAAGATGAAACCTCGTGTTTTACCTAATTTGAGGGTGCCGGTTACAAATCCGTTCGCGGTTTTAAGTTTCAGCCTCGTTTGACGAAAATAAAAAATTTCAGGTTTCTCGGGCATGCGGGTCTACCTAAAAAAATTGAAAATCTTTATTTGACTTTCTATTAAGATGAAACCTCGTGTTTTAACTAATTTGAGGATGCTTGTTACAAATCCGTTCGCAGTTTTGAGCTTCAGTCTTGTTTGGCGAAAATAAAAAATTTCAGGTTTCTCGGGCATGCGGGTCTACCTAAAAAATTGAAATTCTTTATTTGACTTTCTATCAAGATGAAACCTCGTGTTTTAACTAATTTGAGGATGCTTGTTACAAATACTTTCGCAATTTTAAGTTTCAGTCTCGTTTGATGGAAATAAAAAATTTCAGGTTTCTCGGGCATGCGGGTCTACCTAAAAAATTGAAAATCTTTATTTGACTTTCTATTAAGATGAAACCTGGTATTTTGTATAATTTGAGGGTGCTGATTACAAATCCGTTCGCAGTTTTAAGTTTCAGCCTCGTTTGACGAAAATAAAAAATTTCAGGTTTCTCGGGCATGCGGGTTTACCTAAAAAAATTGAAAATCTTTATTTGACTTTATATTAAGATGAAATCTCGTGTTTTAAATAATTTTAGGGTGCTGATTACAAATCCGTTCGCAGTTTTAAGCTTCAGCCTCGTTTGACGAAAATAAGAAAAATCAGGTTTCTCGGGCATGCGGGTTTACCTAAAAAAATTGAAAATCTCTATTAAGATGAAACCTCGTGTTTTAAGTAATTTGAGGGTGCTGATTACAAATCCGTTCCCAGTTTTAAGTTTCAGCCTCGTTTGACGAAAATAAAAAATTTCAGGTCTCTCGGGCATGCGGGTCTACCTAAAAAAATTGAAAATCTCTATTTGACTTTCTATTAAGATGAAACCTCGTGTTTTAACTAATTTGAGGGTGCTGATTACACATCCGTTCGCAGTTTTAAGTTTCAGTCTCGTTTGACGAAAATAAAAAATATCAGGTTTCTCGGTCATGCGGGTCTACCTAAAAAACTTGAAAATCTTTATTTGACTTTCTATTAAGATGAAACCTCGTGCTTTAACCAATTTGACGGTGCTGATTACAAATCCGTTCGCAGTTTCACGTTTCAACATCGTTTGACGAAAATAAAAAATTTCAGGTTTCTCGGGCATGCGGGTCTACCTAAAAAAATTGAAAATCTTTGTTTGTCTTTCTATATAAGATGAAACCTCGTGTTTTAACTAATTTGACGGTGCTCTTTACAAATCCGTTCGCAGTTTTAAGTTTCAGCCTCGATTGACGAAAATAAAAAATTTCAGGTTTCGCGGGCATGCGGGTCTACCTAAAAAAATCGAAAAACTTTATTTGACTTTCTATTACGATGAAACCTAGTGTTTTAACTAACTTGAGGGCGCTGATTACAAATCCGTTCGCAGTTTTAAGCTTCAGTCTCGTTTGGCGAAAATAAAAAATTTCAGGTTTCTCGGTCATGCGGGTCTACCTAAAAAAATTGAAAATCTTTATTTGACTTTTTATTAAGGTAGAACCTCGGGTTTTGGATAATTTGAGGGCGCTGATTACAAATCCGTTCGCAGTTTTAAGTTTCAGCCTCGATTGACGAAAATAAAAAATTTCAGGTTTCTCGGGCATGCGTGTCTACCTAAAAAAATTGAAAATCTTTATTTGACTTTCTATTAAGATGAAACCTGGTATTTTGTATAATTTGAGGGCGCTGATTACAAATCCGTTCGCAGTTTTAAACTTCAGTCCCGTTTGACGAAAATAAAAATTTTCAGGTTTCTCGGGCATGCGTGTCTACCTAAAAAAATTGAAAATCTTTATTTGACTTTCTATTAAGATGAAACCTTGTGTTTTAACTAATTTGAGGGTGCTGACTACAAATCCGTTCGCAGTTTTAAGCTTCATTCTCGTCTGGTGAAAATAAAAAATTTCAGGTTTCTCGGTCATGCGGGTCTACCTAAAAAATGAAAATCTTTATTTGACTTTCTATTAAGATGAAACCTCGGGTTTTGGATAATTTGAGGGTGCTGATTACAAATCCGTTCGCAGTTTCAAGTTTCAACCTCGTTTGACGAAAATAAAAAAATTCAGGTTTCTCGGATGCGGGTCTACCTAAAAAAAATAAAAACTTTATTTGACTTTCTATTACGATGAAACCTAGTGTTTTAACTAATTTGAGGGCGCTGATTACAAATCCGTTCGCAGTTTTAAGCTTCAGTTCCGTTTGACGAAGATAAAAAATTTCAGGTTTCTCGGGCATGCGGGGCTACCTAAAAAAATTGAAAATCTTTATTTGACTTTTTATTAAGGTAAAACCTCGGGTTTTGGATAATTTGAGGGTGCTGATTACAAATCCGTTCGCAGTTTTAAGTTTCAGCCTCGATTGACGAAAATAAAAAATTTCAGGTTTCTCGGGCATGCGGGGCTACCTAAAAAAATTGAAAATCTTTATTTGACTTTTTATTAAGGTAAAACCTCGGGTTTTGGATAATTTGAGGGTGCTGATTACAAATCCGTTCGCAGTTTCAAGTTTCAACCTCGTTTGACGAAAATAAAAAATTTCAGGTTTCTCGGGCATGCGGGGCTACCTAAAAAAATTGAAAATCTTTATTTGACTTTTTATTAAGGTAAAACCTCGTGTTTTAACTAATTTGAGGGCGCTGATTACAAATCCGTTCGCAGTTTTAAGTTTCAGCCTCGTTTGACGAAAATAAAAAATTTCAGGTTTCTCGGGCATGCGGGGCTACCTAAAAAAATTGAAAATCTTTATTTGACTTTTTATTAAGGTAAAACCTCGGGTTTTGGATAATTTGAGGGTGCTGATTACAAATCCGTTCGCAGTTTTAAGTTTCAGCCTCGATTGACGAAAATAAAAAATTTCAGGTTTCTCGGGCATGCGTGTCTACCTAAAAAAATTGAAAATCTTTATTTGACTTTCTATTAAGATGAAACCTGGTATTTTGTATAATTTGAGGGCGCTGATTACAAATCCGTTCGCAGTTTTAAGCTTCAGTTCCGTTTGACGAAGATAAAAAATTTCAGGTTTCTCGGGCATGCGTGTCTACCTAAAAAAATTGAAAATCTTTATTTGACTTTCTATTAAGATGAAACCTGGTATTTTGTATAATTTGAGGGCGCTGATTACAAATCCGTTCGCAGTTTTAAACTTCAGTCCCGTTTGGCGAAAATAAAAAATTTCAGGTTTCTCGGTCATGCGGGTCTACCTAAAAAAATTGAAAATCTTTATTTGACTTTTTATTAAGGTAAAACCTCGGGTTTTGGATAATTTGAGGGTGCTGATTACAAATCCGTTCGCAGTTTTAAAATTCAGCCTCGATTGACGAAAATAAAAAATTTCAGGTTTCTCGGGCATGCGTGTCTACCTAAAAAAATTGAAAATCTTTATTTGACTTTCTATTAAGATGAAACCTGGTATTTTGTATAATTTGAGGGCGCTGATTACAAATCCGTTCGCAGTTTTAAACTTCAGTCCCGTTTGGCGAAAATAAAAAATTTCAGGTTTCTCGGTCATGCGGGTCTACCTAAAAAAATTGAAAATCTTTATTTGACTTTTTATTAAGGTAAAACCTCGGGTTTTGGATAATTTGAGGGTGCGGATTACAAATCCGTTCGCAGTTTTAAGTTTCAGCCTCGATTGACGAAAATAAAAAATTTCAGGTTTCTCGGGCATGCGTGTCTACCTAAAAAAATTGAAAATCTTTATTTGACTTTCTATTAAGATGAAACCTGGTATTTTGTATAATTTGAGGGCGCTGATTACAAATCCGTTCGCAGTTTTAAACTTCAGTCCCGTTTGACGAAAATAAAAATTTTCAGGTTTCTCGGGCATGCGTGTCTACCTAAAAAAATTGAAAATCTTTATTTGACTTTTTATTAAGGTAAAACCTGGTATTTTGTATAATTTGAGGGCGCTGATTACAAATCCGTTCGCAGTTTTAAACTTCAGTCCCGTTTGACGAAAATAAAAATTTTCAGGTTTCTCGGGCATGTGGGTCTACCTAAAAAAGTTTGAAAATCTTTATTTGATTTTCTATCAAGATGAAACCTCACGTCTTAACTAATTTGATGGTGCTGATTACAAATCCGTTCGCAGTCTTAAGTTTCAGTCTGGTTTGACGAAAATAAAAAATTTCAGGTTTCTCTGGCATGCGGGTCTACCTAAAAAAATTGAAAATCTTTATCTGACTTTCTATTAAGATAAAACTTCGTGTTTTAACTAATTTGAGGGTGCTTGTTACAAATCCGTTCGCAGTTTTAAGTTTCAGCCTCGTTTGACAAAAAAAAAAATTTCAGATTTCTCGGGCATGCGGGTCTACCTAAAAAATTGAAATTCTTTATTTGACTTTCTATTAAGATGAAACCAAGTGTTTTAAATAATTCGAGGGTGCTGATTACAAATCCGTTCGCAGTTTTAAGTTTCAGCCTCGTTTGACGAAAATAAAAAATTTCAGATTTCTCGGGCATGCGGGTCTACCTAAAAAATTGAAAATCTTCATTTGACTTTCTATTAAGATGAAATCTCGTGTTTTAAATAATTTTAGGGTGCTGATTACAAATCCGTTCGCAGTTTTAAGTTTCAGTCTGGTTTGACGAAAATAAAAAATTTCAGGTTTCTCTGGCATGCGGGTCTACCTAAAAAAATTGAAAATCTTTATCTGACTTTCTATTAAGATAAAACTTCGTGTTTTAACTAATTTGAGGGTGCTTGTTACAAATCCGTTCGCAGTTTTAAGTTTCAGCCTCGTTTGACGAAAATAAAAAATTTCAGATTTCTCGGGCATGCGGGTCTACCTAAAAAATTGAAATTCTTTATTTGACTTTCTATTAAGATGAAACCAAGTGTTTTAAATAATTCGAGGGTGCTGATTACAAATCCGTTCGCAGTTTTAAGTTTCAGCCTCGTTTGACGAAAATAAAAAATTTCAGATTTCTCGGGCATGCGGGTCTACCTAAAAGATTGAAATTCTTCATTTGGCTTTCTATTAAGATGAAGCCTCGTGTTTTAACTAATTTGAGGGTGCTGGTTACAAATCCGTTCGCAGTTTTAAGTTTCAGCCTCGTTTGACGAAAATAAAAAAATTCAGGTTTCTCGGGCATGCGGGTCTACCTAAAAAAATCGAAAATCTTGATTTGACTCTCTATTAAGATGAAACCTGGTGTTTTGTATAATTTGAGGGTGCTGATTAGAAATCCATTCGCAGTTTTAAGTTTCAGCCGCGTTTGACGAAAATAAAAAATTTCAGGTCACTCGGGCATGCGGGTGTACCTAAAAAAACGAAAATCTTGATTTGACTTTCTATTAAGATGAAACCTTGTGTTTTGTATAATTTGAGGGTGCTGATTACAAATCCATTCGCAGTTTTAATTTTCAGCCGCGTTTGACGAAAATAAAAAAATTCAGGTCACTCGGGCATGCGGGTGTACCTAAAAAACTTGAAAATCTTTATTTGACTTTCTATTAAGATGAAACCTGGTGTTTTGTATAATTTGAGGGTGCTGATTACAAATCCATTCGCAGTTTTAAGTTTCAGCCGCGTTTGACGAAAATAAAAAAATTCAGGTCACTCGGGCATGCGGGTGTACCTAAAAAACTTGAAAATCTTTATTTGACTTTCTATTAAGATGAAACCTGGTGTTTTGTATAATTTGAGGGTGCTGATTACAAATCCATTCGCAGTTTTAAGTTTCAGCCGCGTTTGACGAAAATAAAAAAATTCAGGTCACTCGGGCATGCGGGTGTACCTAAAAAACTTGAAAATCTTTATTTGACTTTCTATTAAGATGAAACCTTGTGTTTTGTATAATGTGAGGGTGCTGATTACAAATCCATTCGCAGTTTTAAGTTTCAGCCGCGTTTGACGAAAATAAAAAAATTCAGGTCACTCGGGCATGCGGGTGTACCTAAAAAACTTGAAAATCTTTATTTGACTTTCTATTAAGATGAAACCTTGTGTTTTGTATAATTTGAGGGTGCTGATTACAAATCCATTCGCAGTTTTAAGTTTCAGCCGCGTTTGACGAAAATAAAAAAATTCAGGTCACTCGGGCATGCGGGTGTACCTAAAAAACTTGAAAATCTTTATTTGACTTTCTATTAAGATGAAACCTGGTGTTTTGTATAATTTGAGGGTGCTGATTACAAATCCATTCGCAGTTTTAAGTTTCAGCCGCGTTTGACGAAAATAAAAAAATTCAGGTCACTCGGGCATGCGGGTGTACCTAAAAAACTTGAAAATCTTTATTTGACTTTCTATTAAGATGAAACCTTGTGTTTTGTATAATTTGAGGGTGCTGATTACAAATCCATTCGCAGTTTTAAGTTTCAGCCGCGTTTGACGAAAATAAAAAAATTCAGGTCACTCGGGCATGCGGGTGTACCTAAAAAACTTGAAAATCTTTATTTGACTTTCTATTAAGATGAAACCTGGTGTTTTGTATAATTTGAGGGTGCTGATTACAAATCCATTCGCAGTTTTAAGCTTCAGTCGCGTTTGACGAAAATAAAAAATTTCAGGTCTCTCGGGCATGCGGGTGTACCTAAAAAACTTGAAAATCTTTATTTGACTTTCTATTAAGATGAAACCTGGTGTTTTGTATAATTTGAGGGTGCTGATTACAAATCCATTCGCAGTTTTAAGTTTCAGCCGCGTTTGACGAAAATAAAAAAATTCAGGTCACTCGGGCATGCGGGTGTACCTAAAAAACTTGAAAATCTTTATTTGACTTTCTATTAAGATGAAACCTTGTGTTTTGTATAATTTGAGGGTGCTGATTACAAATCCATTCGCAGTTTTAATTTTCAGCCGCGTTTGACGAAAATAAAAAATTTCAGGTCCTCGGGCATGCGGGTGTACATAAAAAACTTGAAAATCTTTATTGGACTTTCTATTAAGATGAAACCTGGCGTTTTGTATAATTTGAGGGTGTTGATTACAAATCCATTCGCAGTTTTAAGTTTCAGCCGCGTTTGACGAAAATAAAAAATTTCAGGTCACTCGGGCATGCGGGTGTACCTAAAAAACTTGAAAATCTTTATTTGACTTTCTATTAAGATGAAACCTTGTGTTTTGTATAATTTGAGGGTGGTGATTACAAATCCATTCGCAGTTTTAAGTTTCAGCCTTGTTTGACGAAAATAAAAAATTTCAGGTCTCTCGGGCATGCGGGTGTACATAAAAAACTTGAAAATCTTTATTGGACTTTCTATTAAGATGAAACCTGGCGTTTTGTATAATTTGAGGGTGTTGATTACAAATCCATTCGCAGTTTTAAGTTTCAGCCGCGTTTGACAAAAATAAAAAATTTCAGGTCTCTCGGGCATGCGGGTCTACCTAAAAAAATCGAAAATCTTGATTTGACTTTCTGTTAAGATGAAACCTGGTGTTTTGTATAATTTGAGGGTGCTGATTAGAAATCCATTCGCAGTTTTAAGTTTCAGCCGCGTTTGACGAAAATAAAAAATTTCAGGTCTCTCGGGCATGCGGGTCTACCTAAAAAAATCGAAAATCTTGATTTGACTTTCTGTTAAGATGAAACCTGGTGTTTTGTATAATTTTGTAACAATAAAAATGTTGCTTGGTCATGAACGACCAGCCAACACTTTTATTACTCATAGCAACCAGTAGCTCAGTAGGATTGCATAAGACTAGGGTATGTAGGTGCGTGCGTGTGTGCGTGAATGTGTGAGTCTCGTTAGCCGCCAAGAAATGAAAACTAGGACAACAATGGTTTAATAAAGATTTATTTTAGTATGTATACGAATGCAGTACATTTATTTTTTTTTTAAAAAAGAACTTAGCTTCAGAAGGAAGTCCTCGTAGTAGTGCCCTTCCGAAAGGAAGGTGGTGCTCCAGAGAAGGCTGGCTTTTTGAGGAGTTCAGGTGGTGCCCCAAAGGTGTGGTGTCTTCATGGTGGCACCCCGACCAAGAAAAGTGGTCTTCATTGAGGCACCCCGCCAAAAAAGGGTGGTTCTCCTTGATTAAGACATAATGGCACAGACACAAAAGATTGTCTTAGAGAGACATAATTACGTTAGCTGTTAACTGTTTGAGTTCAAAAAGCAAAAAAGAAGGAGATATGTGTTTCGACATAAAAGGTAACCTTGGTGGAGAGCAAGAGCATATCCCCACTCATTAGATATGCGCAGGCGGTGTAATATAAATATCGTTCCATTTGAAAGAAAGTAGAGATGGGAAAAAGGTAGGGGTGAGAAGCAAAATAGTTATAAAAATGTACTAGTATAATGAGGAAGCAATAGCTAAAAATGGAAGTTGTAAACTATTTGTATATGGTAGCCAAGTAAATAATATAAAAATAATTTTGAAAACGGGTGAACCGTTACACTCGGCCCCACTTAACGAAAAAAAATTTGAGAAGCATTCGAGAATTTTTTTTTAAAAGAGAGTAAAGTTAAAGTTATCACTGAGGGATCAAAATCAATCATTTGTCCTGATAACAATGTCAGATTAAGTTTTCGTGCTTCCCCATGCAAATCTCAAGAAATTGTAGTAATCTACAACCTACAAAGTCTATCAAGGTGCATGAAAGAGCAAGAAGACGCAGGTAGAAAACAAAAATGTTGGAAGAGAAATGGGAAGAAAAAGAGATAGCCTCAAGTCTACCAAACAAGAGGGATGGTTATAGCACCAGCTCGCTTAAAAGTACAGTGAAGCTGCACTGAATATGTACTACACAATGAAGGTAATAAATTGTGAAGTAAAAAAAACAAATGTACGCAACCTATCAAACCCTAATATACTTAAGACCTAAAGAAAAAAAGGTTGTCAAAACGTTGACAAAAGACAAAGAGTTTCAAGACTCACTAAAATAACAACAAGATAGATACCTATAAAAAACCTAAATACCCTAAATAACTATGAGTAATACTCAAACAAAATAGAGATAACCTTAATATTCTCAACAAAACATTGTAAAATATTCCACTGAACAGACTCAAGAGAAAATTCAGATCTCTAAAGCATAAGTATAAGACCAAACTATTTCCATTTATGAAATATTAAATAAAAAAAATTGTAACACCATAAGTGCTTCTATGAAAACCCAAAAAAAATTTAAAATTTTGATCAAAATATTTTCTAAGTACTAACTATAATTCACTTATGTTCTGATTCAATAAAAAAATGCAATCCAGTGATGTTCTGATTCGATAAGAGATCTTACTATAATCCAGTAATGTTCTGATTCAATAAAGAGCATTATGATTCAGTGATCAACAAAAAAAAGTTGGGCGCCAGCAGTCTAAAATAAGACTACAAAGAAAAAAAAAGCAATCAAACATCTTAAGTACTTGAGTGATATCATTTCAAAGTCAATTACCTACATGAAATTTTTCAAATGATAAGCAACAAAGTAAATTCAGAGAAGTGTTGTGTCATATTAGATTCAAAAGAATAAATTCACAAAGGATTAACAAGATTAAATTCCAAAATCAATTCAGGGAAAATTTAAACATCATATTAAACTGAAAAAAAAATTCAGGGAAAGTTTATGCCTCAAATTGGATTCAAAAATAAATTTAGGGAAAATTATACATCATATTAAACTTGAAAAGACAATTCAGGGAAAATTTGTGCCTCCAATTGAGTTCAAAAATAAATTCAGGGAAAATTTACACATTATATTGAATTCAGAAAAGTACATCCAAGGAAAAATTCATACATCATGTGACAATATAAAATAGGCAAAATTATTTAAGTGAAATAACTACCACAAATCTAATGTTCGTTAATAAATTGATTCCAAAAAAAAATTCAAACATCAGTGTAAGTTTAAGTAATCAAGAAGATCTATTAAAGATTGTATGAGCAAATACAATAGAAATCAAAAGCTTGAACTATTTGTGAGCATGTCAGCACAAGGATCTTAGTCGATTAAAAATTTTGAATAAGCAAAACACAAAGGTTAAATGCAAAATTGCAAGAAATGTTGCCAAGATTTTAATCTATCAAATATCAGATTACTAAAATTATAACAAACTCATATCAAGTTATGAGTGCAAAGTGAAAATCGTAAAGTTATAAATTCAAAGTGATTTAAAAAAACTAAACTGTGATAAACAGATCATATGAAAGAAACTAAACATGAAAATCTCAGGCCTACAAAAGTCATTCCAAGTACGCTGCAGATTTATAGAAACGCATACCAGGATAACTAAAGAGGATAGAGACAATCAGGGGTAAATTCGTTCATGAGAGCTAAGTGAAATTTTTTTTTTTAAAGCCGTAAACCTTAAAGTGATTTTAAAGTCATAAGAAATCTACTATAATGAACATTGAACAAGTACCATGAAAACGAATCACATATGAAAATCGCAAACCTACAAAAGCTATTTCAAGTACGCTGCAGATTTATAGAAACGCATACCAGGATAACTAAAGAGGACAGCAACGATCAGGGATGATCTTATTCATAAGTAAAAATTCAAAAATTTACATAAAGTTGAAATGACATGACATGGCATAAATGAACATAGGATTTCAGAAATCTACCAACAAACAAAGTACATTACAATGTACCGTATCAAAAGTGTTTCTTCTACGCCAGAGGTTTCAAGAGCTGCCCGAAATACGCCAGATTTATAAGTATGCATATTACGACAGACTAATGAACAAAAAGTGCATATGAGAAAAGCGCTTTTGATCCAAGAAACGTCATAGGACTTACATCAGTCTCTATAACACAAAATTTGGAAAAAAAAATTCATAACAAATAATATTTCTGAAAACATGTTACAGTATACTACGGAATGCAATAAATTTATACTACAAATTAAATTGTTTAATCAAAGTTTTAAGAACTATCAAAAATATCAGTAAAAATTTAAAAGAGTGTGCTCACAAATGTTCAGTACGGTTAAATTTAAATTTGATCAGAATTTGGAAATCGATGTTAAATTACAATTGTCACAATAGTATGCATACAAAATTTTGGACTATATTGGTTCAAAAGGTTGAAGACGATGTTAAATGTCCTAAGTGGTCTATTGGCAGACTCTTACTGCCGCCTAGAATTTTTAAGGGGCGCTAATTCTTCCTTTGACACTGACGCTTGAAGGGAGAATAACAGCGCATTTTCCTTTCAGACGTCTCGCATCTTCGCCCAGTACAGCAGGGCGCATGAATTTTTGTAACTGGGACTTATAAGCAGAATTGTCAATCATTAAATAACAACAACAAAGAATAGTGTTGATCACTTTCTGAACCAGTCTCAATCACCATCTGAATCAGAACTATCACTTGAATTATTACCCATATAAGTATCATTATTATCTAAACTATTGTCAGGTTTAAGATCTTTGACATGAAAATCTCCTATAATGTTACCATCCAAATCTTTCAATGTATAAACTAAAGGTGACTTTACTCTATAAACAATGCAGGGGATAAACTTTGGACTTAACTTCGCACAGAAATTATCAGCAGCTTTTGAAAGAATGAAATTACGTTTCAAAACTCTATCACCAACTTTGAATCTAAGATCTCTCCTTCGCAAGTTATAACGATTTTTGTTGACTTCATAAGAACGTCGCATTCGGTCTTGAACTTTAGAATAAATCTCAGGTATCTTTTGTACTAAATTTGGGTCTAAAACATTTTGGCTGATATTAACGTCATTCTTAGCATCATCGGCAATTATTCCATAAAATGATCCATCAACTGGCACATTTCGATAAAAGTTTAAATAGCTAGGTGAATATCCTGTAACTTCATGCTTTGCTAATCGAATTGCCTGGGCTATTTGATGAATAGACTGATCCCAGGTATTGTGAGAACTTTTTATGTATGATCTAATTGCAGTGACAATAGTCCTATTCACTCTTTCACAAGGGTTAACTTGAGGAGTGTACCTTGCATTATACCAGATTTTCTGTACATTATAAGAGCTAGTAAGAGCTTTAAATTCTTTTGAGATAAATTGAGGTCCATTATCAACTACAATGATCTGTGGAACTCCAAAAATGAGAAATACTTGATTTTCTAGAAATTTAACTATGGATGTTGATGTGGCTTTAGGCATAGGATGTACTAAAACAAGTTTTGTAAACCAGTCACAAACTACCAGAAGAAATCTATTACCCTTTTTAGAACGAGGGTATGGTCCTAAGAGATCGGCAGATATCATTTGAAATGGAAATTTGATATCTCTGTACTTTCCCATTAAACCAGCTTGGGGTAAATTACCTGGTTTGCACTGAGCACAAATTTTGCATGAATTCACATATATTCTAACTGACTGTTTCATTTTTGGCCAATAATATAGAGCTGATAACCTAGATAGCGTTTTGAATACTCCTAAATGACCTGAAGTGGAATCATCATGATATAATTTTAAAAGTTTTAACCTATTAGGTGTTGGTACAACTATCTTCCAATCAGTATATGTCTCTGAAAGAGGATCGTCAGATAAAATATGTTTGTAAAGAACATTATTTTCTACTTTAAAGGATGGATATAAATCCGGATTATTACTGACTTTGCTAATCATTTTTCGATACCACTTATCTGGAGTTAACTCATTTAAATTTAATATTGAAACATCTATATCTTCATGTACTCTAGATAAAGCATCGGCAACAGGAATTTCTTTGCCTTTGCGATGGATAATTTTAAAGTTATATGGTGAAAGGCGATATAACCATCTAGATAATCTAGGTGAAGGATTTTTAAGACCTTGAATCCATTGCAAAGATGAATGGTCAGAGATAACGTTAAATTTTGTATGTTCAACATAACAACGAAAATGTTCTATACTTAGCAAAACTGCAAGCAGTTCTTTTTCTGTGGTGGAATATTTTCTTTGGGCCGTGTTGAGAGTCTTACTAAAATACGCTATGGGATGTTCTAAACCATGCTCCTCCTGGAAAAGTACACCACCAACTCCAGAATCCGAAGCGTCACAGACAATGGAAAAGGGCTTAGTGAAGTCTGGACTAGCAAGAATAGGAGCAGTAGTCAGCAAGCCTTTGATCTTCTCAAAAGCCTCAGCAGCTTCGGGTGTCCAAGCGACAGACTGACCTTTCTTTCGATTCTTTAATAGATCTGTAATTGGAGAAGCTATTGTACTGAAGTCTTTGAGAAAACGACGATAATAACTAAACATGCCAATCAATCTGCGAATTTCGGTTGTATTCCGTGGTGTAGGGTAGGATAAAAGGGCTGATACTTTTTCAGGATTAGTTCTAAGACCCTTCTCATCAACAACATAGCCTAAGAACGTAAGAGATGAACGAGCAAAGTGGCATTTATCAAAATTTACTGTTAAGTTTGCATTTTTCAAACGTATGTACACTTCTTTAAGAACTTTAAGGTGCGTAGAAAAGTCAGCACTTACTACTATGATATCATCTAGATAGTAAAATACATAAGGTTCAAGATCAGGACCAATAACCATGTCTAACAAGCGACACATGGCACTTGAGCTATTTGATAAACCAAAAGGGAGTCTGCGAAAGCAATACATTCCCTTTCCACGGACTGAAAAAGCTGTTTTTAGTTTTGATTCATCATCCAATGGAATTTGGAAGAATGCAGATTTTAGATCTATTGATGATAGATATTTAGCATCCCTGACTCGAGTTATTATTGTCTCTATCAAAGGAGGTGGATAAGCATCTGGTACAGTGACAGAATTTAGCTTCCTACCATCAAAACAGACTCTGTAGGAGCCATCTTTCTTGCTCACAAGCCACAAAGGTGAATTCCATGCACTCTGGCAAGGCTCAATAATGCCCATCGCAAGCATTTCATCAATCTCTTTGTGAAGAGCCTTTTCCATCATGTATGGAAGAGGATACTGTCTCTGTCTGATAGGCTTGGCATCACCTGTATCAATATGATGAGTATATAAGTGAGTGCAGCCAATGCTATCAGAGGGAGCAATATCTTTGTAAAGTTCAATAACTTCTGACAGCTGTTCCTTTTGCTTATCAGACAATTGATCCATCCCTTGAATAAAATTTACAGCACAAGTGTCATAACTGAAGTTTCCAAAATTTATATTTAGCTTAAACTGCAAAATAAATTCCATTCCCAAAATCAGCTTATGTGAAATGCTTGGGACAATTAAAACTTTAATCTTATGATTTTCACCATTAAAAGTGATCGGAAAGTAAACATAACCTAAAGTATTTTGAATCTGACCATCAGCTGTAGTCAGTTGTAAAGCTGTGTTATAATCAATCTTGAGATTCAGTTTGCTCAACAAATATAGTCCAGATGACCCAAGAATGTTAGCGTTGCTACCACTATCAAGCAAAGCTGTAACATTTTCATTATCTATACTAATTGAAAGATATGGACGATTATCATTGTTCTTACTCACAAATAAAGGTTCAACAGAATTTTTAACTTTGACATTAGAAGTCACTTGTGGTTCCCTAGCATCTATGTCTGAAAAATCTTTACTAAAATCTAAGTCAGGTGTATCAACATGAAAATCCCTAGCATTATCTACTTCTGTGATTTGATCATCAACCCTGGAGTGGCTTTGCCCTTCGTATTGGGATCCGAAAAGGTGACTCCCTTGTTCTGTACATGGGAAGGCCCAGGAGTCAAAGCGGGAACTTCCTGTCTCTGTACGTTTTTTGAACAAGAGGGACAAGTTGATTTTGTGACATTTCTCATGCCGCATTCATAACAAAACTTAATACGGGGAGATCTACACTGCTGAGAGGAATGCCCAAGTTTTTCGCAATTCCAGCAAACTACTGGTTTTCTAAGAACAGGGGAAGATGTATCATTGTTAGAATTACTATGATCGGATCTACTGACCGGTTGACATGTCAGAAAGGAATCCTCTAACTTCCTACAATATGAAGTTAATTGGGCAAACGTCAAGATATCATGAAGTGCTAGTGACTTAACATAATCTGGCAACAAGTTTCTACGAATGATGTTAACCATGTCCTTTTCAGTGAATGGATTGCTAGTGAGTCTATTGAACTGAGACTCCATAAAAGCAATAAAAGTTATGACAGGTTCACGTTGACCTTGTCTGCGTCTACGAATTTCATCAATCAAGTTGATGTCGTAATTGTCTCTAAGGAAAGCATCCTTTAATTGACGCACCAAATCACCCCAATCATGAAAAACACCCCTAACAGAACCATTATGCCACCAAGTCCACGCTATGCCTTCAAAAAGGTCACCTGCAGCAGCATATAGATCCATCTCATTACAACCTCGAGAAGCCATAAGAGACTGAATCAATTCAAGAAACTCAATGACAGATGTTTTGCCATTGAACTTCCTAATCCCCCATTTAAAAATAGGAATTTTCTTCTGTTGAGAAAAACTAGCAGGAGAATAAGGCTGAGGATTCATTGCCAAGGGAGGCAAAGAAGCTGCTACAGTAGTAACAGGTTGCGTTTGCATAGGCTGTGTTGGATTGACAGTCACAGGCATGGGAACCGGTGATGAATGTCCTGTGGGAGGTTCAAGCTTGGCCAAAAGATTTGATTCAGCAATCACGAGCTGTGTTTTAAATCTAGACTTTTGTGTCACTTCCTCATCAGAAGAAGGAGCAAGACGATCAATTCTATTTGCCAAGTGCAACAATCGAGTACAAATCCTGCGATGTTCACTTGAATCATAGCCACTAGAAAATTGAGATATCATATCTTCAAGTTTATTGAAAGAGAGTATGATATCATCTTTATCCTCATCAAAGGGAATTAAAACTGAAGTTTCAGAAAAACTTCTACCGTGCTGCTCTTGTGATAGCAGACCACGCAAGACTTTTCGCTTATCATCCATAGTGCTAGTGTAACGGTTCACCCGTTTTCAAAATTATTTTTATATTATTTACTTGGCTACCATATACAAATAGTTTACAACTTCCATTTTTAGCTATTGCTTCCTCATTATACTAGTACATTTTTATAACTATTTTGCTTCTCACCCCTACCTTTTTCCCATCTCTACTTTCTTTCAAATGGAACGATATTTATATTACACCGCCTGCGCATATCTAATGAGTGGGGATATGCTCTTGCTCTCCACCAAGGTTACCTTTTATGTCGAAACACATATCTCCTTCTTTTTTGCTTTTTGAACTCAAACAGTTAACAGCTAACGTAATTATGTCTCTCTAAGACAATCTTTTGTGTCTGTGCCATTATGTCTTAATCAAGGAGAACCACCCTTTTTTGGCGGGGTGCCTCAATGAAGACCACTTTTCTTGGTCGGGGTGCCACCATGAAGACACCACACCTTTGGGGCACCACCTGAACTCCTCAAAAAGCCAGCCTTCTCTGGAGCACCACCTTCCTTTCGGAAGGGCACTACTACGAGGACTTCCTTCTGAAGCTAAGTTCTTTTTTAAAAAAAAATAAATGTACTGCATTCGTATACATACTAAAATAAATCTTTATTAAACCATTGTTGTCCTAGTTTTCATTTCTTGGCGGCTAACGAGACTCACACATTCACGCACACACGCACGCACCTACATACCCTAGTCTTATGCAATCCTACTGAGCTACTGGTTGCTATGAGTAATAAAAGTGTTGGCTGGTCGTTCATGACCAAGCAACATTTTTATTGTTACAAATTGGCCCCACGTTGGGCGCCGATTACAAATCCGTTCGCAGTTTTAAGCTTCAGTCGCGTTTGGCGAAAATAAAAAAAAATCAGGTTTCTCGGGCATGCGGGTATACCTAAAAGATTTGAAAATCCTTATTTGACTTTCTATTAAAATGAAACCTCGTGTTTTAACTAATTTGAGGGTGATTGTTACAAATCCGTTCGCAGTCTTAAGTTTCAGTCTCGATTGAAGAAAATAAAAAATTTCACATTTCTCGGGCATGAGGGTCTACCTAAAAAAATTGAAAATCTTTATCTGACTTTCTATTAAGATAAAACTTCGTTTTTTAACTAATTTGAGGGTGCTTGTTACAGATGCGTTCGCAGTTTTAAGTTTCAGTCTTGTTTGACGAAAATAAAAAAATTCAGATTTCTCGGGCATGAGGGTCTACCTAAAAAAATTGAAAATCTTTATCTGACTTTCTATTAAGATAAAACTTCGTTTTTTCACTAATTTGAGGGTGCTTGTTACAGATGCGTTCGCAGTTTTAAGTTTCAGTCTTGTTTGACGAAAATAAAAAAATTCAGATTTCTCGGGCATGAGGGTCTACCTAAAAAAATTGAAAATCTTTATCTGACTTTCTATTAAGATAAAACTTCGTTTTTTCACTAATTTGAGGGTGCTTGTTACAGATGCGTTCGCAGTTTTAAGTTTCAGTCTTGTTTGACGAAAATAAAAAATTTCAGATTTCTCGGGCATGAGGGTCTACCTAAAAAAATTGAAAATCTTTATCTGACTTTCTATTAAGATAAAACTTCGTGTTTTAACTAATTTGAGGGTGCTTGTTACAAATCCGTTCGCAGTTTTAAGTTTCAGCCTCGTTTGACGAAAATAAAAAATTTCAGATTTCTCGGGCATGCGGGTCTACCTAAAAAATTGAAATTCTTTATTTGACTTTCTATTAAGATGAAACCAAGTGTTTTAAATAATTCGAGGGTGCTGATTACAAATCCGTTCGCAGTTTTAAGTTTCAGCCTCGTTTGACGAAAATAAAAAATTTCAGATTTCTCGGGCATGCGGGTCTACCTAAAAAATTGAAATTCTTTATTTGACTTTCTATTAAGATGAAACCAAGTGTTTTAAATAATTCGAGGGTGCTGATTACAAATCCGTTCGCAGTTTTAAGTTTCAGCCTCGTTTGACGAAAATAAAAAATTTCAGATTTCTCGGGCATGCGGGTCTACCTAAAAGATTGAAATTCTTCATTTGGCTTTCTATTAAGATGAAGCCTCGTGTTTTAACTAATTTGAGGGTGCTGGTTACAAATCCGTTCGCAGTTTTAAGTTTCAGCCTCGTTTGACGAAAATAAAAAAATTCAGGTCACTCGGGCATGCGGGTGTACCTAAAAAACTTGAAAATCTTTATTTGACTTTCTATTAAGATGAAACCTGGTGTTTTGTATAATTTGAGGGTGCTGATTACAAATCCATTCGCAGTTTTAAGTTTCAGCCGCGTTTGACGAAAATAAAAAATTTCAGGTCCTCGGGCATGCGGGTGTACATAAAAAACTTGAAAATCTTTATTTGACTTTCTATTAAGATGAAACCTGGTGTTTTGTATAATTTGAGGGTGCTGATTACAAATCCATTCGCAGTTTTAAGTTTCAGCCGCGTTTGACGAAAATAAAAAAATTCAGGTCACTCGGGCATGCGGGTGTACCTAAAAAACTTGAAAATCTTTATTTGACTTTCTATTAAGATTAAACCTGGTATTTTGTATAATTTGAGGGTGCTGATTACAAATCCATTCGCAGTTTTAAGTTTCAGCCTTGTTTGACGAAAATAAAAAATTTCAGGTCACTCGGGCATGCGGGTGTACCTAAAAAACTTGAAAATCTTTATTTGACTTTCTATTAAGATTAAACCTGGTATTTTGTATAATTTGAGGGTGCTGGTTACAAATCCGTTCGCAGTTTTAAGTTTCAGCCTTGTTTGACGAAAATAAAAAATTTCAGGTCACTCGGGCATGCGGGTGTACCTAAAAAACTTGAAAATCTTTATTTGACTTTCTATTAAGATTAAACCTGGTATTTTGTATAATTTGAGGGTGCTGGTTACAAATCCGTTCGCAGTTTTAAGTTTCAGCCGCGTGTGACGAAAATAAAAAGTTTCAGGTCACTCGGGCATGCGGGTGTACCTAAAAAAATTAAAAATCTTTATTTGACTTTCTATCAAGGTGAAACCTCACGTCTTAACTAATTTGAGGGTGCTGATTACAAATCCGTTCGCAGTTTTAAGTTTCAGCCTCGTTTGACGAAAATAAAAAATTTCAGTTTTCTCGGGCATGCGGGTCTACCTAAAAAATTGAAAATCTTTTTTTGACTTTCTATTAAGAGTAAACCTTCGGTTTTAACTAATTTGAGGGCGCTGATTACAAATTCGTTCGCAGTCTTAAGTTTCAGTCTCGATTGAAGAAAATAAAAAATTTCACATTTCTCGGGCATGAGGGTCTACCTAAAAAAATTGAAAATCTTTATCTGACTTTCTATTAAGATAAAACTTCGTTTTTTAACTAATTTGAGGGTGCTTGTTACAGATGCGTTCGCAGTTTTAAGTTTCAGTCTTGTTTGACGAAAATAAAAAAATTCAGATTTCTCGGGCATGAGGGTCTACCTAAAAAAATTGAAAATCTTTATCTGACTTTCTATTAAGATAAAACTTCGTTTTTTCACTAATTTGAGGGTGCTTGTTACAGATGCGTTCGCAGTTTTAAGTTTCAGTCTTGTTTGACGAAAATAAAAAAATTCAGATTTCTCGGGCATGAGGGTCTACCTAAAAAAATTGAAAATCTTTATCTGACTTTCTATTAAGATAAAACTTCGTTTTTTCACTAATTTGAGGGTGCTTGTTACAGATGCGTTCGCAGTTTTAAGTTTCAGTCTTGTTTGACGAAAATAAAAAATTTCAGATTTCTCGGGCATGAGGGTCTACCTAAAAAAATTGAAAATCTTTATCTGACTTTCTATTAAGATAAAACTTCGTGTTTTAACTAATTTGAGGGTGCTTGTTACAAATCCGTTCGCAGTTTTAAGTTTCAGCCTCGTTTGACGAAAATAAAAAATTTCAGATTTCTCGGGCATGCGGGTCTACCTAAAAAATTGAAATTCTTTATTTGACTTTCTATTAAGATGAAACCAAGTGTTTTAAATAATTCGAGGGTGCTGATTACAAATCCGTTCGCAGTTTTAAGTTTCAGCCTCGTTTGACGAAAATAAAAAATTTCAGATTTCTCGGGCATGCGGGTCTACCTAAAAAATTGAAATTCTTTATTTGACTTTCTATTAAGATGAAACCAAGTGTTTTAAATAATTCGAGGGTGCTGATTACAAATCCGTTCGCAGTTTTAAGTTTCAGCCTCGTTTGACGAAAATAAAAAATTTCAGATTTCTCGGGCATGCGGGTCCACCTAAAAGATTGAAATTCTTCATTTGGCTTTCTATTAAGATGAAGCATCGTGTTTTAACTAATTTGAGGGTGCTGGTTACAAATCCGTTCGCAGTTTTAAGTTTCAGCCTCGTTTGACGAAAATAAAAAAATTCAGGTCACTCGGGCATGCGGGTGTACCTAAAAAACTTGAAAATCTTTATTTGACTTTCTATTAAGATGAAACCTGGTGTTTTGTATAATTTGAGGGTGCTGATTACAAATCCATTCGCAGTTTTAAGTTTCAGCCGCGTTTGACGAAAATAAAAAAATTCAGGTCACTCGGGCATGCGGGTGTACCTAAAAAACTTGAAAATCTTTATTTGACTTTCTATTAAGATGAAACCTTGTGTTTTGTATAATTTGAGGGTGCTGATTACAAATCCATTCGCAGTTTTAATTTTCAGCCGCGTTTGACGAAAATAAAAAATTACAGGTTCTCGGGCATGCGGGTGTACATAAAAAACTTGAAAATCTTTATTTGACTTTCTATTAAGATGAAACCGGGTGTTTTGTATAATTTGAGGGTGCTGATTACAAATCCATTCGCAGTTTTAAGTTTCAGCCGCGTTTGACGAAAATAAAAAAATTCAGGTCACTCGGGCATGCGGGTGTACCTAAAAAACTTGAAAATCTTTATTTGACTTTCTATTAAGATTAAACCTGGTATTTTGTATAATTTGAGGGTGCTGATTACAAATCCATTCGCAGTTTTAAGTTTCAGCCTTGTTTGACGAAAATAAAAAATTTCAGGTCACTCGGGCATGCGGGTGTACCTAAAAAACTTGAAAATCTTTATTTGACTTTCTATTAAGATTAAACCTGGTATTTTGTATAATTTGAGGGTGCTGGTTACAAATCCATTCGCAGTTTTAAGTTTCAGCCTTGTTTGACGAAAATAAAAAATTTCAGGTCACTCGGGCATGCGGGTGTACCTAAAAAACTTGAAAATCTTTATTTGACTTTCTATTAAGATTAAACCTGGTATTTTGTATAATTTGAGGGTGCTGATTACAAATCCATTCGCAGTTTTAAGTTTCAGCCGCGTTTGACGAAAATAAAAAAATTCAGGTCACTCGGGCATGCGGGTGTACCTAAAAAACTTGAAAATCTTTATTTGACTTTCTATTAAGATTAAACCTGGTATTTTGTATAATTTGAGGGTGCTGGTTACAAATCCATTCGCAGTTTTAAGTTTCAGCCTTGTTTGACGAAAATAAAAAAATTCAGGTCACTCGGGCATGCGGGTGTACCTAAAAAACTTGAAAATCTTTATTTGACTTTCTATTAAGATTAAACCTGGTATTTTGTATAATTTGAGGGTGCTGGTTACAAATCCATTCGCAGTTTTAAGTTTCAGCCTTGTTTGACGAAAATAAAAAATTTCAGGTCACTCGGGCATGCGGGTGTACCTAAAAAACTTGAAAATCTTTATTTGACTTTCTATTAAGATTAAACCTGGTATTTTGTATAATTTGAGGGTGCTGGTTACAAATCCGTTCGCAGTTTTAAGTTTCAGCCTTGTTTGACGAAAATAAAAAATTTCAGGTCACTCGGGCATGCGGGTGTACCTAAAAAACTTGAAAATCTTTATTTGACTTTCTATTAAGATTAAACCTGGTATTTTGTATAATTTGAGGGTGCTGATTACAAATCCATTCGCAGTTTTAAGTTTCAGCCGCGTTTGACGAAAATAAAAAAATTCAGGTCACTCGGGCATGCGGGTGTACCTAAAAAACTTGAAAATCTTTATTTGACTTTCTATTAAGATTAAACCTGGTATTTTGTATAATTTGAGGGTGCTGATTACAAATCCATTCGCAGTTTTAAGTTTCAGCCTTGTTTGACGAAAATAAAAAAATTCAGGTCACTCGGGCATGCGGGTGTACCTAAAAAACTTGAAAATCTTTATTTGACTTTCTATTAAGATTAAACCTGGTATTTTGTATAATTTGAGGGTGCTGGTTACAAATCCATTCGCAGTTTTAAGTTTCAGCCTTGTTTGACGAAAATAAAAAATTTCAGGTCACTCGGGCATGCGGGTGTACCTAAAAAACTTGAAAATCTTTATTTGACTTTCTATTAAGATTAAAGCTGGTATTTTGTATAATTTGAGGGTGCTGGTTACAAATCCGTTCGCAGTTTTAAGTTTCAGCCTTGTTTGACGAAAATAAAAAATTTCAGGTCACTCGGGCATGCGGGTGTACCTAAAAAACTTGAAAATCTTTATTTGACTTTCTATTAAGATTAAACCTGGTATTTTGTATAATTTGAGGGTGCTGGTTACAAATCCGTTCGCAGTTTTAAGTTTCAGCCGCGTGTGACGAAAATAAAAAATTTCAGGTCACTCGGGCATGCGGGTGTACCTAAAAAAATTAAAAATCTTTATTTGACTTTCTATCAAGGTGAAACCTCACGGCTTAACTAATTTGAGGGTGCTGATTACAAATCCGTTCGCAGTTTTAAGCTTCAGTCCCGTTTGACGAAAATAAAAAATTTCAGGTTTCTCGGGCATGCGGGTCTACCTAAAAAAATTGAAAATCTTTATTTGACTTTCTATTAAGATGAAACCTCGTGTTTTACCTAATTTGAGGGCGCTGATTACAAATCCGTTCGCAGTTTTAAGTTTCAGCCTCGTTTGACGGAAATAAAAAATTTCAGGTTTCTCGGGCATGCGGGTCTACCTAAAAAAATTGAAAATCTTTATTTGACTTTCTATTAAGATAAAACCTGGTGTTTTGGATAATTTGAGGGTGCTGATTGTAAATCCATTTTTAAATGTAAAGAGGCGGAATAGTGACATTCACGGAGAGGGACCGGCAAAAATGGCTGCATACAGAACGGAGTGCCATGGCAATCGGTTTTACCCACCGACTATTAAATCAATAATAGTCGGTGGTTTTACCGCCCTGATTTTCTCCTTGTTCCAGGTGAACGCCTTGCAACTAGCTGAAATCTTCCACGTGAAACAACGCAGGACCGAGCAGCACTCCCTCATCTACATCCCTTACAAGGGCTCAGGTGACCTCACCCTCGACGAGCGATGGAAGCAGCTGGACTGGCTCCAAAAAGTCAACGACGTGAAACTCTTCAGAAGGCGATGCAGAGATCTCATGCAGTTTTTGGTTGACGGCGCGGATTACTACCACAACTATTACCAGTACCCTATCCTCACCAGTATTACCGTCGGTTTTTTCTTTTGGATATTCTATCTGGTCCTACTTGTTTTGGAGTTCCACTCCGAAATCCCCTCCAAGACGTTTCCGAGGAGGAAGCGTGACAAGAATGTGATATTTTTCGTAGTGTATACCTTCATAGTATTACTTTGTTATAAGAGCGGGTTCAAGTTAACGTACTATTTCCATTTTCTGTTTCCCGTTTTCATGCTGTCTGTCATCCGTCAAAAACTCGGTCTGCTTCGCACGTTTCTGACCGCCTTTTGGAACAATCTGGGCTCCAACCTCCTCAATCTAGTCTTTTACCTCGCTGGCTTGAAGATCCTGGTGTATGGGTTCCACAACAGGCTCGGTTTCTCCGTCTTGATGGTGTTAATAAGCTCTTGGATCCTCACATCTAAAACCTTACGCGAGAACACGAATCAAGTAGAGAAAGGCTTGTGGATAGGTTGTTGTTTGATCCTGTCCATCTTTCCAATGCTACCTGTGATGAACACATCGTTTAACATAGTGGGTTACACCTTAGGGTACTTAGGTTGGATGCTTGCGTTTGTCCAGGTCTACAGGAGCAACGAGTACTTCTATGGGAAAGGTAGAAAGGTGAAACTGAACAGGAAAAGCCTTCTGGTCCAACTCGTCGCTCTAGGAGCTTCTGGTATCCTGATGCTATTGATAGAAAAAGACGTCATACCGTACTACTCCCACTGGAAGGATTTCTCATGGGTGATCATGGTGGTACCCATAGCGATGATTCCTTTTTCTACCGAGTTTATTCCTCTGAGGTTGGCTTCAACTTTTTTCGGTTTCATGCCGTTCTATCTGTTGGTGTCCACGAATTACGAGCCGTTGTTTTCCTTGTGCTACGCGGGCTTCCTGTGGGTTTGGTTGTTGGTCGAGTCGAAGTGTTTCTTGAAGAGCAAGTCGTACGCCATCATCTATCATCATAAGTTCCAGGAGTACGGGAGTGGGATGAAGAATCTGGACGCGGATGTGTTCAGGAGGGCATTTTTGTTCATGGCCATGATCTTTTTGGGTGAGTCGGTTTTACTTCAAAGTCTAAATATGGTACATTCCTAGAAGAATAGAATGATTGCTGATAAATTATACATGTAAATAAATAAATGTTCATCTATTTAGTAAGTGTGCTGTGTGTGCGTTGTATGCTATTTACAATAGCCTGCATCGATTCAATAATTTGCATTTTTCTCGAAAACGGTTAGCCTTATCGAGATGTATCAAGAGACCATTTTTACGTAGAAATCTCTGAAATACCATAATTCTAAAATCAAAATGCCAAAAATATTACCATTTAGAAAATGGAGTTATTCTTACCCTTAACTCCTCCCGTATGATACGCCTCTGATTAAAATTATGAAATTCTGAATTCAGAATCAGATTCAGCGTCAAAAGTTTACCCATCGTACCTAATTTCGTAATTTTGTTATGAATGGTTTCGAGAATATCGAGGGAAAACCGTCTTCAGGGTGCCCCATGCAAAGGAGCGTAGCTCCCTTAGGAAGCATTTCCGGACCCATGTTCATATGACATTTTCTTTCTATTTCTCGGAGTACTATTCGTGGTTAAAGTTTGTTAACATACTTAATTAACACCCTGTATACAGGATAATTCCTAACTTGATGCTTCTTTTTGAACTCTGTATACAGAGTGTTCCAAAAAAAAGGTGACCCCGTCCCTAGAATAGGTAGAAAAATAATTGGGGTTTGCTTAGTAAAAAAAAATCGTAACGCCATCCGTATTCAAGATACAGGGTGATGACGAAAAAAAATATACACATTTTTCACGATTTTGCCGAAACTACTGGCAACATTGTAATGAAATTTCACACGAATATGTTTTGGAAGCCAGTATATCCTATAAATTTCTTTTTATACCTGACTCTCATCGAGCGCGCTAGTTAAACGGTTCATACCAGGTAGTTTTGGACATAACTTTTTTGAGCTTAGATTTATAAATTAAAATTTTGGTGAACTTAAACATCATTCAATTCTACACCAAAAAGGTTCTCTTGGTAAAACTCGATACTGTGCACCGTTTTCGGAATATTTTGATTTGATAATTATGGAGTAATAACAGATGCTGGTACGAAGTAGAGTTAAAGTTATTAATAATTATATTAATTATTATTAGTATTAATTAGTGTGCATTATATGAATAAAACATTTTTTTGTCAGGTAAATGAGGTAAATGAGACATCACTGATCAAACGAATACATTAAAAAGATGGATTGAGGACTTTTCTTTCCTGTAACGTTTCACAAGAATCCATTCTAATCGGTATATCTTGATTTTTTTCTAAGATTTCCATGGAAGATTGACATTTATTGATAGCTAAATGTTGAATACACCGACATGTTATTAACCATAGGCGAGTGTTTAGAAAACTCTAGCGCAGCTATTACGCGTTATGCATAAAATGTAGGCAAGTTGATTGACTCAGTATTTCTCACACATTCCGATGATACCAGTTTTATTATATTCCCACAGCATGAAGCTATAGTTTGAGATCCCTTTGCAACCATATCATTGTCCGCCCGACCGCAAAAAAAGGGCGTGGACAATCTATCATGAATACCACAAATTTTTGAGTTTTACAACCCCTCACCCCAGAACCATCCCAATTTCATCCCCACCCAAAAAGAATTTGAAAATGATGAGGAACTTCTAAAACGCCTAAAAACGATGTTTGAGGTGTTTTTATATCTACAGTTCTTTTTAATACTGCTGCACCGTCACTGAGACGATTTCTAAAAATTATACGCGTCTTCCATCCTCGCCAAAGTAGTAATACTGTGCCGACATTTCATTAACATCAATGGGGTATTTTCCGAGCAAAATTTTATGACGAAATATTGACGTTACGTCCCCAAAAACCATGTAACAAACATTTTTACGTTTCATTGTGAAGTGGGTTAAATCCCCTCCAAAGTTTAAACATAACATTTCACGCCAAAGCTGTGACGTAATAAATCTTAGCGTGACGTAATAAGTCCTTCGTGGTGCTATCCTTAGAATGTGACTCTACTTTGTCGTCTGACCTCCTTTTCTCCATCTACAAACATAACCTCCGCTTCGATTGACATTGACAGATGTTTGTTTACATCATTTCATCATGTTTAATAGATACCGTGACAGTCGTGAGACCAGGGGAGGTTATGTATGGCATGACACTAGTGACAGGCTGTTAAAGAATGACGAGTAAAATTGTGAAAAGTAACTAGGAAACATTCTCAGACTAAACTGCTAATTACATAATACAAACTACAAACATGAACTTTCATCCAATTAAAAAGATGGAAACTAAATAAACATAATACATAAAATTAAGTTTACATCCTCTATTATGTAGAAAAACTAGGCAAAATATTAACAACGTGATTTCTTAGGCGGGAGGTTTAAGAGATTTAAATGAGCTCTTTTCAGAGGGATGATTTTCAAACTCTATCTTTACTCCATGTGGGCAGGAAAAAAATGAGCAATCAGTGCCATCATTACAAATTAGATACAAGCAATCCATTTCAGCCATTAAACAGGCAATATTAGCAAGTTGGAAAATACCCCATTCAGTAGTTTTCACACTATAAAATACAGAACGATCTAAAGCAATACTCGTATTTATATCGGAAAATTCTGTAAGTCCCGTGGTTCCTGTAATAGACAAGGCAATGTTCGCATGGACCTAAAAAGTGTATTACACCGCTAGGTCTTTCTCTCTGAGGTCAGCGGACAGCCTATTATGATTACAACAAATCTTTTAGCTTTACAGCCCCACAATCACCCCAATTTCACCCCCACACAAAAAAAGTAGAAAATGCCTAAAAACGAAGTTTTGATGAATATTTGAAATTTTTTGTTTTTTTAATAATTATTCCGCCGCCCATAAACCATTTTTCAAAATTACAACAGCATTACCTACTACTACCCCACATCATTTTGCGGTCCAAATTTCATCGTACTCCATTCAGCGGTTACTGAGATCACGAGGCTAGAAAAACGCCAACAGGCAGACAGACAGATAGACAGACCTACGGAAACGAGTGACGTTGATTTTCGTTATGTAGACATCATAAAACGTCCAAAAAACGTATTATCTCGATATCGAAAATTTTCGCGATCACAATACTCTCTTCGCCTATCGGTGTGGGAAGTAAAAAGTTTCCTAGACGAAAATGACTCAAGACACTTGATGCCATTTCGTTGATCTACGTTTTTGTGTGTGTATTGTGTCATTTTCTAAATATTTTCCGTTAACCTTCATTCAATATCTTTTTTCCCGTTCTTTTTCCAGGCTTCTTCGGTACAGGCAACGTGGCGAGCGTGAACTCTTTCGACCCCATGTGGGTGCGCGCCTTCCTCACCCTGTTCAGCCCCTTCACCATGGCTGCTTTGATCGTCTTCAAGCTGGCGATTCCGTTCATCTTCACCTGCTGCATCTTCAAAGCGATCAACGCCGTCGGCAGGGAGAACGTGCTGATCATCTTTTGTATCATCCTCGTCTTCTCGGACTTGTTGGTGATGCAGTTCCTGTACCTGATCACGAACGTGGGCTCCTGGTTGGAGATCGGCTCCAGTCTATCGCATTTCATCATGGTCGAGGCGTTCGTCATGATCTTGTTGTTGTTGTACGGTGTTGCGCATCTTTTGACCTCAATAAAGTATCCTTGGTGATGCGTATTTACATTCTGCTGTTTTATTTACGTATTTTGATAATGTTATTAAAATTACGCATTTCAGTAATCAGTAAGTATCCCTACTAGAAGGGAAGCTACGGGGTATCGGTAAGAGGGGTATAGTTGTAAAAAAACATGGCCGATTTCATTCCTAAAAAAAGCCATGGGCGTGCGGATTTTACGTGGATACTTCAGGGCTATGAAGCGTCTTTCCTTTTGTATAAATGTTCCTTTTTAAATAAGATAATAATAATAACGACGAAAAACAGTGTACCTAACAAGCTGACAAGACAATAAACTCAACAAAACAGATATTCAAATAGTTTGGGACAATCTGTAGAAAGATTATAAACACGACATACAAAACGCCACTGGTATTTCGATATTTCCAGACAGAGAGAGAGAGATAGGAACATAAAGTTGGTGGCAGGGCGGCCAATAGCAAGATTTTATCTCCATGGCAACGGCATGGTAGCAGATCCTCAACCAATAAGGTTCCCTGACAAGACGTTGGATGACAGGATTCGTGAGTTGTTGTCGATTCGCCTGAAGTTGATGATATCTTCAGAAAATATGTACGTTTCATAACAGGCAGATTAAGAAATATCGGTTATTAAATAAAAATACATTAACAAAAAATATATAAAAATATCAGTTATTAAATAAAACTTCATTAACGACTATATTAAAGTAGCTATAAAAATGTCTTAAATTGCTGTTACCGTTAATTTGCATTTTTATTAATAAACTTGGCAACATCGAACATTTTTGACCGCATTACTTTTATAGCTTTAGATCCGCTGGTCAGATAATACTGTACAGGTCAGAAATAGAAGAGTTGTTTACATTTTTTGTACTCCTACCGAGTGCCGACACTACAATAGTATAGTCATATTGGGGTATATATGTATGAGTAATATTAAACTGTGATTTATCCTTACAACACATACGTCCGAGTAAGGCACAATTACATATAACGCACTAATAGTTCAAAATACTAGTTTTGAATGAAGCAAAATAAATGATGCATTGTAGGTATATCGATACCTGTAGACGTGCCGTCAAATTTACATATATACATGTTTACTGGACTCTGGTATCAGTAGGTGCTTAAAAGGGTCGGTCGGTCTAGGTAAAAAAACCATCAACACGCGTGCGGCCAGAGTAGGCATTGGGAATTATTAAGTTTCTAGCTAGTTTTAACCGCTGCATGAGAAATGAGAGGGTAAGTTAGGTATATCGACGCTACCAATTTTTTTGTGAGTGTGAAACTGTCTTCAGAATGAGTAGAATATTTGGACCGTTGGAAGGGAGAACGTGTTGATCATCTTCTGCATCATCCTCGTCTTCTCCGACCTGTTGGTGATGCAGTTCCTGTACCTGATCACGAACGTGGGCTCCTGGCTGGAGATCGGCTCCAGTCTGTCCCATTTCATCATGGTCGAGGCGTTCGTCATGATCTTGTTGTTGTTGTACGGTGTTGCGCATTTGTTGACCTCAATAAAGTATCCTTGGTGATGCGTATTCACATTCTGCTGTTTTATTTACCCACCTCCCAGCAAACATGATGTCGTAATACTAACGTCATTTTGACGACACCCCATTCGTCATTATCACGTCGATAAAGAGGAATATATGACGTGTCTGTGACGGCACAATGTCACAGTCCAAAGACGTCACTGGGTGCCGTGTTAGTAACGTCACCTAACCGCCGTCCCAATAACGTCACAAACGTGTCGTTTCAATATCGTCATGTACGTGTCGTTCCGTCGACACTATTTTATACAGCAACCAAGGCTGCACCAGAAGGTATCGTCAGATCAACACTGATTATTGGCGATGGTTACTTTGTCTTACTTTATGTCTCTCCAATAGTCAATGCTGACGATATCCTCTGGTTCAGTCGTAGTTACTAGATAAAATAGTTTGGACGTTAATTACCTTATAGGATAAATGTTTATGAGATAATGCTGTGAGAAATCTGTGTAGTATTAATTTCAGTAAGGGTAATAAAATATACTAATTCAAAATAAATTAATCATGTATTTCACAGTAAAGACAGGATACAAAAATAATGATCATAGCTTTGCTAGCCTTCTATAGAAGCCTGCCTAAATCACAAAGCACTTTTTATTTTCACTCGGCTCGATCCATATAATAAGAAGCTACAATCTAACAAATCCACAATACCTGAGAAAACACTGGACGCTATACCTATACCTATTATTATTTATGGTGTAATCCACACATACAGACACTGCACACATAGCACATTAGGTTAAAATCTCCGTCCCCATGCGGTCACAGCTTCATCGTAGAAAACACAAGTAGAAAATGGCGAAAATGGCAATTTGTGGCTTGTGGTGATGATCGAGATCGAGATCAGCGGTTCGGCTGCAGTCGGATCGCGTCGGATTACATGCGAATCATTCATTGGTCTGTACCTTACGTAAGTTATGCAGTGATTCATCAGTAAACTAAAGCGCGGTTAATACAAAATTACCTCATGCAAACATAAAATCTATGAAAATCCAATCGACGGAATGATCAGCCAAAATTTTGTCGTATCTGCTTTACTTGGGATATACCTACGTTACCTGAAGTCGACTATATTTTTGGATAATAATTTAGATATTCGATATCTATCTAATTAATTAATATTTTTTAGTATTTATGCGAGCATAGACATTTTTTTATAAATATATAAGGAAGGAATAAGAAAAGTGAAATCATTAACATTGATCAGCTGTCACATAGCAGTGACAGTTCAGATTGTAAACAATGCTGTGTGACGCCAACTAACCTCAAAACTCTTCCAATGCAACCCATGTTACAAACACTGCACTTTTTGGGTTCCATCTCGAAAAACTGTTAAACTACACTCGAGTATATAGCACATCAAGTCCGTAAAGCTTCACTACAGTTACAACAAATAGCGAATTCGATTTTACTGACCAAGCATAAAAGACGCACAAACAAAACAAACGTTTGACAGTCGAGCTTCTACCGTAAATAAGTCGCATGAAAATTATGTCGTCGTTGCCAGCTCCTCAAAATTTATGTAAGACTTCAGAATTTGCGTTTATGATGAAGAAATGTGCAGTAATGCAGTAGAGGTCAACATATCTATTGATTTTGCTGTAATCATTCCTGAACCATGAAAATACCGTCTTTTTTAACGTAGAATGTAATATTTCTGAATATTATACAATTAGGACGATAGTAAACAATTATGATTGCCGTAACTGGTGGTCAATATGACAACGTAAGAAAAGATGTCGGCCTATTAGGATTAGTTGTTTCTTTCTATCTTCAGTTGTTACTCTGAGATCCCTACTAAAAGGTAGGTATTGTACACATCAGAAATATGAGTTGTTTACATTTTTTGTATTCCTACCGAGTGCCGACACTACAATAGTATAGTCATGTTGGGGTATATGTTGTATGAGTAATATTAAAGTGTGATTTATCCTTACAACACATACGTCCGAGTAAGGCATAATTACATACAGGGTGTCCCAAAAAATAGTGTCAAGCGGAAGCCCAGAGATAGAGCACACCTAGAAGTATCTGAATCACCCCCATATATGCTATGCAATTTTTTGTAGTTTCCGAGTTATGAATTTTTTTCTGAATTTTAGAGAATTCTCTACCTCGACAACTTAAAACTGTTCCAAAAGATAAATTAAAAGACTTTTCCAAATTCTCTTTTTTGCTGATTAATCTTTAAGAGTGTACTGTTCATTACATAAAGGAATCGGCTTAGTACATCTGATGAAAGTCATGAAAATTATAGTGTAAAGTGAAAAATTTACGTTCTGTTAATTATGACTTAGATTTTCGACTCGCAATTAAACATCTAAAGAGGTGATTTCCTTATTTCTATGCAGGTCTAAAAACTTCCTCAGACTCTCAGCTATCACAATCATTGAAAAAAACTAGTACTTAATAGGGCTACTTTCGCTCCAATTGACCTTCAAAGACAAGAGGCGAAGATTTCTTGAAATCAGCGATGGGATTTTAAATGAAACAATAACTAAGTTTAGGGCGCTAATAGCCAAATGATTGTCATTGCCGCAATAAAACACATTCAATGCGAACAGAATATCGATAGATGACCACCTGTGTCACTCTGCTAAGATTTTTTTTTTTACATGTCCGACTTCTTTTTTGTAAGTGGGAAATTGTAAAATGAAACGAAATTATCAAATTTCTTCACTAAGTTTATTAAATTTCACAAGAAATTTTCAAAATGTCTACCTTCTTGTTCGATGCATAATCTACATCATCTGAAAAAATTGTTTTTTAAATTAACAAAAGCTCTTTGATTGTTTTTTACTGTTTCTTCAGCCTGTGTTAATTTGTTGCGTAATTCGCTGATGTTTCGACACTCTTTAGCATAAATTAGTTTTTTGTAGTAGTCTCAAACAAAAAACTCTATCAGATTTAAGTCAGGTGACCGTGACGGCCATTCAGTAGGTTCACCACGACCTATCCATTTGTTGCATAGTCTCTCGCAGAAAACAGCATCGTTAAATTCAGTTGTCGTGCACTCAAGGTCCATAGGATAGTCAAGTAGTCAGACAACAGAAACAACACCAATCCAAACAAAAGCGTATCGTTTTAAGGCCGCAAAGACAGACAGACGACTGAATAAAGACAACGAAAACAACTTATGCAATGACACATTTTGAAAAGACGTCACAACAATATCATAGCTATCTTTTTCTAACATCGCCATCGTTTACTGCGCCGCTTTTGAAGAATGCGCTCCTTGTGGTTTTTTAGCAAGAAATAGGATCTTTTTTAATAAATGTTTAATTTATGCAACGTTTTTAACGTTTATTATTGCGGTACTGACAATCAATCTGCTATTAACGCGTTAACATAAGTTATTGATGAATTGAAAAACACATCGCTAATTTCAAGAAATCATCGCCTCTTGTCTTTGAAGGTCAATTGGAGCGAAAGTAGCCCCATTAGGTACTAGTTTTTTTCAATGATTGTGATAGCTGAGAGTCTGAAGAAGTTTTTAGACCTGCTTAGAAATTATGAAATCACCTCTTTGGATTTTTAATTGCGAGGCGAAGATTTAAGTCATAATTATCAGATCGTAAATTTTTCACTTTACACTAAAATTTTTATAACTTTCATCAAAGTTACGAAGCTGATTATTTTATGTATGAACAGTAAACTCTTGGAGATTAATTACCAAAAAAGATAATTTGGAAAAGTCTTTTGATTTCTCTTTTGGAACAGTTTTAAGTTGTCGAGGTAGAGGATTCTCTGAAATTCAGAAAAAAATTCATAACTCGGAAACTACAAAAAATTGCATAACATATATGGGGGTGATTCAGATACTTCTAGGTGTGCTCTATCTCTGGACTTTCGCTTGACACTCTTTTTTGGGACACCCTGTATAACGCACTAATAGTGCAAAATACTAGTTTTGAATCAAGCAAAATAAATGATGCATTGTAAGTATATCGATACCTGTTGACGTGCCGTTAAATTTAGATATATTCATGTTTAATGGACTATGGCATCGGTGGGTGCTTGAAAGGGTCGGTCGGTCTAGGTAAAAAACGATCACCGCGCGTGAGGCCAGAGTAGGCATTGGGAATTATCACGTTACTAGCCAGTTTTAACCGCTGCATGAGAGATGAGAGGTTAAGGTAGGTATATCAACGCTACCAATTTTTTTGTGAGTGTGAAACCATCTTCAGAAATACTCCAATATTTCGACCGTGGGAAGGGACATATTATGTAGAGATCAGATCAAGTAGATCAGCTAGTTTTAAATAAAATTTTTGTTGTAATCTACACCACAAAATAGTTCAATGTCAGACCAAGTACCGTCATATGAAGACTTATTTAGAGTGTTATTAGTACTACAAGATGGTATAATCTAAATGCTTTTAACAGCGATTTGTTGCAAAAATACTAGGAAACAAGCATATATTGTTTTGTTTGTGGTTTTGACAGTTTATCGTAACACTCGTGAATTATCGTCCTAGTTCATGGCCGACTTTACTCACTAGGCCGGAGCATGAAATATGGCAACACTGAATCAGCGGGCCGAGTTTTTATTTGTGGTTATGTCATGTGTATTCTTCCAGAGCAGAAAATATGGTTGGAAGGTGATTATTAATGTGTTTCTAATTATTTACCTGCACAAATGAAACTATAAAGATAAAAAGATGCCTGCAAAGTGTGTAGTATCAGGTTGCACTAGCAATTAGTGCTTCCAATGAAGGACATAAACAGAAGTGGGTGAAAGGTATTCCTCATACGGGCTGGTTATATTTATAAGAATAAAGACAATAATTACAAACATTTCAAAGGATAAGACCTATTTTAAACCACAATGTGGTACCTACAACGTTTTCTGGACCTTCCAAATATCACAGAAAAAGACAGTTAATAGAACTCATCTGGGCATACCTACGAAAAGATTTGATATTGAAAGGGAATCAAGACCAGCAAGAATGGCTTCAAAGTGACCTAATAGTGAATTTTTCTAGCTCAATTTAAAATTTACAAAGTAAATTGAGTGTTCATTAGCAATTGTGCTTCCAATAAGGGACACAAACAGAAGTGGGTGAACGGTATTCCTCGTATGGGTTGGTTATATTTATAAGAATAAAGACAATACTTTACAAATATTTCAAAGGATAAGACCTATTTTAGAGCACAATGTGGTACCTACAATGTTTTCTGGACCTCCCAAATATCACAGAAAAATACAGTTAATAGAACTCATCTGGGCAAGCCAACGAGGGCATGCATCTAGGCATACCTAAGAAAAGATTTGATAGTGAAAGGGAATGAAGACCAGCAAGAATGGCTTCACAGTGACCTAATAGTGAATTTTTCTAGCTCAAGTGACAATTTACAAAGTAAATTGAGTGTTCATTTAAGTGGCAGTGGCAGCAGGAAACAGGTTGCTTTATTTTTATTTTGTAGTGTCTGACTATGATGAACCAGACATCAGATGTAAGTGGTATTAGTAGTAGTAGTTCTAAAAAGCATTTTTTTCTTAATTTATTAACCCAGATGAACTCTAGAAGATATAAAATGTAATAATTATTCTGAAACTATAGGTCCACTATTTGACAGCTAAGCCACGTTGCCACATCTAAGGCTCCGGCCTAGTGTAGAGTCGGCCATGCCTAGTTGTATTACTGTCATTTGCAACAAAAACATCCGTAGATATTATTTTGCTATGCTAAGTAGCCAGGAACTATGCAGATTAGTGGTTTTAGGGTTAACATTTTGGAGAGTGAAGAACAGGTTTGAAGAGCAAAAAAGCTCTGAATCTGAAGCCAATTCACACATCACTTCAATTGCACATATAGCACATTTCAGAATCGAATACGAATCTAGTGCGACCTCTTTCGCATGAAGGACACCATAAATTCGGTTTTGGCGTGTGTGTCGTCCTCACCTACCTCCGCCTATAGGTATTTTAATTTCCTGTATTGTACGGTCGTTATACATACATATATACGTGTATATATCCCGTAAACATTTGTATACGGCAGCCGGCAGCAGCCAGTGACGTCACATGCACCTAGATTGATTTCCCCTTCCGTGTTCATATCCGTCGCCACTATTGCCCCCATTCTGATACACCTCCGAATTCCGTGGGACCGTTAAGCTGGGTGCTCATTAGTGAGCCTAGTGTGGTATTCGACAAAGAGATCTTCAGTTAGAAGTGATAATAACAATAACGATAACAGGCTTCGATGATAGACTTCTCTTGAATCGTGAGAAAACACAAAAACTTATAATATCGTCAAAAGCATTTGTTGCTGAAAGGAAAAGTGTCACTTTACTTCGTATAACAATCTAGACTCTCTTCTTGTTTGAGATCTATTGTTATTATTTTATAAATAAACGTATAATTTCAAGTTTTTGATTTTTATTATAATAACTTTTTGTCAAAAATATTTTAGAATTCATGGATCAAAATCATAGCAGAAAATCAGAACAAAGCGATTGATTTGCAAATTAATGTAAGATTTTTCATATTTACCTTATAGTTATTGTATAATTACTAACTGCAAACTGCTTAAGTTTGTGACAGAATCATAAAACTAGTATCAATCACAGCCACCTTAATTAATAACTAATAATTTCCATCTACTGCATGCATGTTTGTTATAGACCTTCTTATAGAAATGTTCACAGAGGATGTAAAGGTGCAGCGGAGAGGCACTGGGTAAAAAGCACCGTAGCGCTACTACTATGAGAAACAGATTGTAAGGAATGCATATGAATAAAAATCCCCCCTGCTAGTTCCCCCCTTTCATTGAAAACTATATAAAGCACCTGATCCACTTTCTGACAATACGACAGGCTTCTGGTTTACAAAAAATACTTTTGCTAGCCTGCGAGCTTTGCAAAGAAGAAGGATATGCAACCAGTAATGCACACTTGGGACACAGATTGGCTAGCAGTTAAGTCGTGCGTTTAGCACGCAACAAAATGTTATTTTTACCCCTTTTTACTATAATACAAAGGTATATTGCAGGTATTTATAATTGTTATCGATAGAAAATTATTCTTTTATCAAAATAATGCAGTAATTTGAATTTCTTGTCATCATTATCATTTGATAGACCAACAATCCAGTGATCCAATTTGTGGAATCTGATTCAACTCTTTACTAAACAAAAAAATGCAATTTTTCACCCAAAGCATGTCATTCTTCACCTTTTTGAGGTAAACTTCAAGAAATCAATAATTTTCAGAGCACTTTGACAGATGTACGTTCTTGAATGGGCTGCTCTGATTGGTCAAAGCTTTGGTTCATCATCATCATAGTCACAATGTCTTAACAGACATGTTGTGAACTCGTAAAATGCATTAAGTCGGAGCTAGAGTATTGCCGACACGAATATTATCAACAGTTTTGAGCACTGTAGCTCGCCATCATTCGCGATTTGTTGTCAGTTTAGTGGCGCTCTTGACACTCATATCCAGCAACTGTTTCGTCGTATCCACCCAGCGTGTAGGGGGACGGCCACGGCGCCTCCCACTCGGGGCATAATCCTGAACTACAAGTTCCTCCATATTATCTCTTTTGTGAATATGTCCGAAGAATGTAAGCATTCTCGTCGACACAATGGAGGATAGTCTCTTTGGATTACCGACCTCATCCAGTATGGAGACGTTAGTTCGATGGGCGGTATAAGGAACTCTCAGCATTCTCCTCCATGTCCACATTTCAAAAGCGTCTATGCGAGCTCGATCTGCCTTTTTAACAGTCCAAGTTTCCGAGGCATACAAAAATATGGAGAACACAAGAGACTGAACCAGCGACATTTTTGTAGCTTTAGTGACGCCATATTTTAGTAAGCTTTGTCATGGCCACACGTGCCTGTTGAATGCGCTGTCGAATCTCATTTTCACAGCTACCCGAATTATCGATCAAAGAACCGAGGTATATAAAACTTTGAACTACTTCACAACGGCCTAAAAGCTTTGGTAAGATGCGCATTTTGATAAAATCGGGCCATGGTATACAGATTATAATAATGCTGGTTCATTTTGCTTGGATGGTCCTTTTTGATCTACTTTACCCTGAACACATGGTAAGTAATGACACGTGGCCACGTGCCTACTAGAGCATGAGCTAAGCTGCTTCTAACGTATTCGGATTAGTTGGACTCTTAGAGCTTAGCTGCTTCTAACGTATTCGAATTAGTTGGACTCTCACCATATACGGCAATCATAATTGTTTACTATCGTCTTAATTGTATAGTATCCAGAAATATTCCATTCTACGTTAAAAAAGACGGTATTTTGATGGTTCAGGAATGATAACAGCAAAATCAATAGATATGTTGACCTCTACTACGTTACTGTATATTTCTTCATCATAATCGCAAATTCTGAAGTCTTACATACATTTTGAGGAGTTGGCAACGCCGACATAATTTACATGCGCTTATTCACGGTACAAGCAGGACTGTCAAACGTTTGTTTTGTTTGTGAGTATTTTATGGTTGGTCAGTAAAATCGAATTCACTACTTGTTGGTAAATGTAGTGAAGCTTTACGGACTTGCTGTGCTATATTCGTGTGTACTTTAACAGTTTTTCGAGATGGAACTCAAAAAGTGCAGTGCTTGTAACATGGATTGCATTGGAAGAATTTTCAGGTTAGTTGGCAATGTTTGGAGTCTGAAGTGTCAAAAAATGACGGCTTTGAGCACGGTAAGCTGAAGGGGTTTGTTTACTACCTCTATGTTCAGTTGTTACTCTGAGGTTGGACTGAATGGTCTCATCTATACGGGCCCTAAAACATCGCTTATACCATGGCCGACTCTACTCACTAGGCCGGAGCATTGAAATATGGCAACACTGAATAGACGGCCGAGCTTTTGTCATTATTGTAATTCTTCCAGAGTAAAAAATAAGATTGGAAGGTGATTTTTAATGTGTTTCTAATTATTTACATGCACAAACGAAAGTATAAAGATAAAAAGCTGCCTGCAAAGTGTGAAGTACCAGGTTGCACTAGCAATTGTGCTTCCAATAAAGGACATACCAAACATAACCTTCCAGAGTACAAAAGAAGAGTGGAAGGTGATTTTTAATGTATTGTTAATTATTTACCTGCACAAACGAAACTATAAAGATAAAAAGATGCCTGCAAAGTGTGTAGTACCAGGTTGCACTAGCAATTGTGCTTCCAATAAAGGACATAAACAGAAGTGGGTGAACGGTATTCCTCGTAAGGGCTGGTTATATTTATTAGAATAGAGACAATAATTTACAAACATTACAAAGGATAAGACCTATTTTAAAGCACAATGTGGTACCTACAATGTTTTCTGGACCTCCCAAATATCACAGAAAAATACACTTAATAGAACTCATCTGGGCATGCATCTGGGCATACTTACGAAAAGATTTGATAGTGAAAGGGAATCAAGACCAGCAAGAATGGCTTCAAAGTGACCTAATAGTGAATTTTTCTAGCTCAAGTGACAATTTACAAAGTAAATTGAGTGTTCATTTAAGTGGAAGTGGCAGCAGGAAACAGGTTGCGTTTATTTTTATTTTGTAGTGTTTGACTACGATGAACCAGACATCAGATGTAAGTGGTATTAATAGTAGTAGTTCTAAAAAGTATTTTTCTTAATTTATTAACCGAGATGAACTCTAATACATATAAAATGTAATAATTATTCTGAAACTATAGGCCAACTATTTGACAGCTAAGCCACGTTGCCACATCTAAGGCTCCGGCCTAGTGTAGAGTCGGCCATGGCTTACTAGAGCATGGGCTTTGGTTCTTCTAATCAATTCGAATTAGTTGGGCTGAAATGTGTCTCGTCTATACGGGCCTTAAACTTAAAACATCGCTTATAGCTACAAAAACGCCATTTACCTGTGGTCCGCTAATCCTGCAGCAGAGCAGAGAGAGAGCGGAACGAATGGCGATGATGCCGTGCCGTCTGTTCCATAACTCATACTTAGTTGTATATCGTCGCGAGCTTCCGGCGCGGAAATGTTTCGCACACTCCGTCCAGATCCCGGATTTAACCGGCGGCGGATTCCCGGAGCAGGACCGCCGTTTGTTCTCCACGTCCGGACGGCGCTTTTCCCCTAATAGATGGATATTTATGGAGGCCGACGCCGCAATGGGACCCCTGCATGCATGCCGCACCTCATGAACACACAAACAATATCGACACGCGTTTTTTTTTCATGGCCCGCAACGAAAACGAATTTAGATTAGAAAACTAAAAATTCTATTTCAATTCGTACCAGAAAAAGTGGAGTCAAGTTGATTGACTCAGTACTTCCCACACATTACCCTGATATCAGTTTATTATTTTCCCACAGCATAAAGATTTAGTCTGAGATCCCCTTGCAACAAAATCATCGCCAGTACCCCCCCCCCCCAAATTGTGATATGCCGCTAGGTCTTTCCTGGACAGGTCAATGAACAGCCTATTATCAATAATACAAACTTTTCAGTTTTACAATACCCACCCAAAAAAGGTACAAAACGGTCAGGAACCCCTAAAACATCTAAAAACGAAGTTTGAGCTGTTTTCATACTTTTAGATTTTTTATTATTGCTACGTTGCCACTGACACGATTTCTAACAAGCATACGCGTTTTCCATCCTCACCACAGTAATAATAATGTGTCAAAACTTCATGAGAACCAATTTAATAGTTTCCACGTTACAAAATACAAAACGATCTAAAGCAATAAATACTCGTATGTATACAGAAAATTCCCTTAGTTTCGGTAATAGGCAAGGCAATGTTCAGATGGATCTAAAAAGGTGATTTATGTCGCTAGATCTTCCTTCACAGGTCAGTAGACAGCAAGCTTTTCAGTTTTTCAACCCCCCACCCCCCACCCCCCAACCACACCAATTTCACCCCCACCCAAAAAAATTCAGTAAATGATCAGGAACCTCTAAAACACTTAAAAACGAAGTTTGAGCTGTTTTTATATTTTTAGTTTTTTTATTGTTTCTGCGCCGCCACTGGCACGATTTATAAAGATCATACGCATTTTCCATCCTTGACACGGTAGTAATACTGTGTCAAAATTTCATTAAAATCAATTGAACAGTTTGTTCGTTACATAATATAGAACGATCTAAAGCAATACTCATATGCATACATTGGAAAAAAGTCCTTTAGTTTCTGTAATAGGCATAAAGCAATATTCGGATAGACCTAAAAATGTTATTTATGTCGCTAGGTCTTCCTTCTCATGTCAGTGGGTAGTCTATTATTAATACAACAAATTTTTCAATTTTACAACGCCCCAACCCCCAACCACCCCAATTTCCACCCCCACCCAAAAAAAGTAGAAAATGATCAGGAACACCTAGAACGCCTAAAAACGAAGTTTGGGGAATATTTGAAATTTTTCGTTTTTTGCTAATTACTTCGCCGCCAATGCACCGATTTTCAAAATTATAGCAGCATTACCTACTACGACCCCACAGCATATCGCTGCCCAAATTTCATCACAATCCATGCAGCGGTTACTGAGATCACGAGGACAGAAAAACGCGTACAGACAGACCGACATGACAGACAGACAGACCGACAGACAGACAGACAGACAGACCGACAGACAGACCGACGGAAATGAGGGACGTGGATTTTCGTTATGTAGACAGCATGAAACGTCCAAAAAGTGTATTATCTCAAAATCGAAAATTTTCGCGATTACAATACTCCCCTCACCTATCGGTTTGGGAAGTAAAAACTAATTGGCGCGTGCGGCCGCGGCATCGCTTTGATGTGAGTTCTTCAAAGTGCCGACGGAGAGTGATCCAACTTATATGTATTCCGTAAGCTTTGGTATTATTGCTGTGATTTTGACTTTCTAACATAACCTCTTCTAATATATTGTAAAAAGGCGGAATGCAACGTTGCGCCGAGTTCTAATTTGACGGTATTTCCAGCAGAGAAGAGGCGAATCTTTCCGCAAACGGACAATAATTCAAAAATGGGTATAAATCTGAGCGGAAAGTCAGATACATAAATTGAAGAATTTCATGAAATTCAATACATTGAATAGCACAGAGCACGGTGGGGTTCAGTCGGGCGTTCTTTTCCATATTTCATTGCATGAATGCCATTCTGAAACATACCCGCCCCTCTTTGTAAGCCGGATATTATATACGATTTTCACTTTGTGGCTCGTCATTTCCCCCAATACAGGGCAAGACCAGACCAATTTTGAGTCTCAGTCTCGTTTAACGAAAATAAAAAATTGTGATCTCTCGGGCGGGCGGGTGTACCTAAAAAAATCGAACTTCTTTATTTAGCTTTCTATTGAGATGAAACCTCGCATTTCGGATAATTTTAAGGTGCTGACTATAAATCCGGTCGCAATTTTGAGTCTCAGCCTCGTTTGACGAAAATAAAAAATTTCAGATCTCTCGGGCGGGCGAGTGCACATTCTAAAAAAATCGAAGTTCTTTATTTACCTTGCTATTGAGATGAAACCTCGCATTTCGGTGGTCAATGGTCCATATCCAAAAACAAAGAGAGAAAAAAAAGAGTCAATATCATCACACAGATAGAAACCAGACAAATTGGCGGGAGTGAGTTAATAGATTATTACTTCTCACATCGATAGGTGGGGGAGTATTGTGATCGCAAAAATTTTCGATTTTGAGATAATATGCTTTTTGGGCGCTTTATGATGCCTACATAACGAAAATGCACGTCACTCATTTCTGTCGGTCTGTCTGTCTGTACGCGTTCTTCTAGCCTCGCAATCTCATTAACCGCTGCATGGATTGTGATCAAATTTAGGCAGCGATATGCTGCTCGTAGTAGGTAATGTTCGTATAATTTTGAAAATTTTGTAATCAAATGATTCTCTAGATACTACAAGCAGAAATATTTTATACAGTCAAAATATTTTAGCTTCCTGTGTCATCCCCCCTCTTCCCCCACAAACGTCAAAACTGCGACATCATAGGCGTAGTTAGGTGGGGCTCGGGGGGCTTAGCCCCCCCAAGAATGAAATTAGCCCCCCCAAAAATCCAAAAATAATTCATCTGTTAAGCTTATTGTATCTAGGGCGGGGACTTGAGCCCCCCCAGATCCAGGGACCTAACTACGCCTATGCTGCGACTTCCCGGTCTTTTACAACTGAATTGACCGGTATTATGCTTATTTTTCTAGTGACTATAGATTGTGGTTGTTTTTCATGGGTTTCGGTCAACGTTTTTAACTATAACTTTCCTTAACTACGTTTCGCTTTATTTTAATCTAAACCATATTCAGGTGTCTATGAATGAATAGGAAATGATTTGTACATAATAAAAATAATAATAAAAATACAAAAAAACACAAAAAAAACAAATAAAATAATTATAAATTGTATGTGTAAAGTCGAAATATAACTAACTATAAATGTATATATAAAAGTTTTAGACCTAAACTTAGTGATATTATTTTCGTTTATTGAAAATGAATATAAAAGAATCAAATTTACTGAGACAAACAAAAGAATTTTACAGAAATGTAACCGACATTTGAAATTAACGTAAGTAGGTTTGTTAGTATATATTCATTTTCAATAAACAAAAATAAAATGATTAGGTTTATGTTTAAACGTTCTGTATACAGGGTGGTCCAATAAGCGCGCGGTGCTCTCTAGCGACCATACTGTTTAAATTAGAGGAAAATGTTTTAAATAAAAAACATTTCTTTTTAAATGCTCTACATTTAGAAAATAATTTCAAACATGGCGGACTTCCGGATATACCGGAAGTAGGCATCCACTTCCTTATTTTAAATGGGTATATTATTACGTTTTTGAATTCAGCATCGATTTTTAGGTTCAGTTTGTTAACCATTGTTTATGTCTACGAAGCCTATTTTCGGAGTTGTTTAGCAATTTTTACAAAATTTAACGTTTGTAGTACGGAAACTAAACGCGATGGAAAGATGCGGTTTTGGGTATTGAAACAAGCAAGGAACGTACTTGTGTTTCGGTAAACACATTGTTTCAAAGGAACATTACACCAATAAATTAGCAAATTTCTAAATGAAAATTTGAAAAACCTGTTGGAAAATTCACTACTGGAGTTTTTAAGAATAATGTGGTTGCAGTTAGATGGAGCAAAAGCACAGTTTAGTATTAGAGGTTGAAACACTTTGGATGAAAGGTTTCCTATCAATTGTTTTGTCTGTAAGCCACGCCACCTACGATTTTTCCAATTCCTATACGCAATAATTGCAAAACCGTGAATATCTTAATAACCACCAAAGATAAAATCACATACGCTTAGATAAAAGTGAAAGAGAATTTAATTTCGCATCCACCGATGTAAAACTTATCATACCATCCCATTTGAAAAAAAGTTTTTAACGTTTCTAATTTTTCAAATTTGAAAATTGCTAGTCTATTGATTTAATGTTCTTTTGAAACAATGATCTTACCGAAACACAAGTACGTTCATTGCTTATTTCAATACCGAAAACCGCATCTTTATATCGCGTTTAGTTTCTGAGATATTAACGTTCCTTGTAAAGTACCACAAACGTCAAATTTCGTAAAAATTGCTGAATAACTCCGAAAATAGGCTTCGTAGACATAAACAATGGTTAACAAACTGGACCTAAAAATCGATGCTGAATTCAAAAACGTAATAATATACACGGCGTTCCATTTAAAATTAGGAAGTTGATGCCTACTTCCGGTATATCCGGATGTCCGCCATCTTTGACAATATTTTCTAAATGTAGAGAATTTGAAAATAAACATTTTTTATTTAAAACATTTTCGTCTAATTCAAATTGTATGGCCGCTAGAGAGCACCGCGCGCTTATTGAACCACCCTGTATACATTTATAGTTGGTTATATTTCTACTTTACACATACAATTTATAATTATTTTATTTTCTTGTTTTTTTTGTGATTTTTTTGTATTTTTATTCTTATTTTTATTATATACAGATCATTTCCTATTCATTTATAGACACCTGAAGATGGTTTAGATTAAAATAAACCAAAACTTAGCGAAGGAAAGTTATAGTTTCAATAGTTGACCGAAACCCATGAAAAAGAACCATAATTGACCGGTATTAACCATTTTTTAACTTTAAACTCGTCTGCATCAGCTATATGCGAGTCCGGGCGGGGGTTTTACCCCAAAACCCCCTCCCCTTTGCCGCGGCGCCACTGACTTGCACAATCGAATGCACGTGTGCGAAGTGAGAACCGTCAAGGCTCATTTCCCTAATTCAGCTTGCGATCATCCCTCTGCCGTTGCTGCCTATTCATTACGTCCTTATGCCAGGATGATCCGTGGTAGGGTATAACAAAGGACGATTCCTTGTAGTCCAACTGTCAACTGCCCACGACGTACGACAATGGCCTCATGGCTACCGGACGCTCAGGTGAGAAGGGCGAATGTTGTCCACGAAATACAGGGTTTCACACACTGTATCAGATTCCACCCTGGAAGATACCAACGCCGATAAAAACAGTGTTGTTACGCTCGCTAGTTCGTCATGAAAAAGGCTTTTGATAGCAAAAGGTTGGAAAGAACCATCGGGGTAGAATCCCAAGGAGACGCTATAAGGTTCAATTTCGCATAACAAAAACGGTAGCATGAGGCGTGGCTAAGTGTGGTAACAATATGGACGCCTCGCCAGAGCCGGATCACTTTCTTATGTAAATAATTTTGAAAATTCAATGTAATGCGAAACTCATAGTTAGTATATTAAAAAAAACAAGCTTTGTAGATACGACATTCATCTTCAATTGAATAATACAACTGTAGGTATTATTGCTGCGATACGTTACACTTTATTGAGATAAAGATTACAAATGCGGTCCTGTACATTGTTATTTTTTTTGCATACATACCTATGAAATGTAATTCCTGTCGATTTCTTCTTATCCATGCCATCTCTGCTAGAGCAACTACGATAAGCACATGAAACCATTATTTATTTTATGAATTCACTAGAATATCACTTAAAAATAACTAAAAATCTCGGTAAAAACACTCAAAAAAAGCAAACACGAAATTGTCACAGAAACGTCAGCTGTTTGACATAAGTGTCGAATCAATATGGCCACTTTGCACCTGCTTTCAGCCACGTTATCGCGCCGCTATGGGATTCTACCTCGATGGAAAGAACAAATATACTCTGTTACCTGATACTTTAAACTGGCTTGACGTCTATTTGATAGGTATCAGCTGACGAAGAACTGTATCTCAAATTTAATTTTTTACTAGTGGCGTTGATTGGCAATCCTGCGATCAGGACCGTATTAGTAATATTCTAACTGAACATCTCTGTCAAAAAGTAATTACTATTTTTGTAAACAAGAAATTGATTCAGTATCCAGAAATTCGCAGCAAAAATAGTTGGTTAAATGGAACAGATTATTTTTTTGATTTGTATATTGTTAGAGACTAGCAAAATACTCCTGTATTCAGCAATAGGGACGATTCAATGAATAGCTTGCATCACTAGTGGGATATTTATTGGTTGAAACGTCCAACGTACAATTGGAAAAGAGTATAAAGAAAGTACATAGAGTAAAATTAATATAGGTCAAAATATTTCTAATTAAACTACTAATTATTTGGTACCTCCGTAATGCTCAGTTCTATTTCAGGAAATCGAACCTGTGTAAACTCTCTGAAATAGCTCCACAGATTTTTTACTATTTGTATAGCAGTTCCGCATTGCCCTTCAGCGTTTTATTTTTCTTCAATTGCTGTAAAAAGAAATGTTATGAACTCAGTGCTTGTATATGGTTAAGCCAAAAATGCGTTTATCTTCATTCTTACCTCATTTAAAGCGTAATCATCATCATCATTCAGACTAGCCATACTGATATACTGAAAGAACCGCCGGATTATCCGAGAAAATGTAAAATAAGCATAGACGAAAACGTCACCAAGTGTCAATTACTCGTCAGTAGCAGGACTTGCACTAGTACAGCCCTGTATTCCTTCAAAATTGATACGTCAAGACTCAATCTGGGGTATTTTTAGTTATCACTAGCCGAACAGCTGTTCGTTGATGACACGGCTGACAGTTTAAAGTATCGGGTAACAGGGTATAAATGAAATTTGGTAGCATGGTTGACATTTGTCCCCTGAACCTGGCAGAGCCTTTACATGAATTTTAAATCTTCGCAATTTCATTCGAGACTGAATCCATCTACTTGATTCTTTTTTCGGTCTATTTATTATAAATTATGTTTATTATATTATGTTGATGTTTGAGGTGTTCATTTACTAGCAGAGCCTTTTCATGAACTTAAAATTCGCATATACATTCATCTTTCCAACTTCATACGAGACTGAATCCACCTACTAGATGCCTTTTTCAGTCTATTTATTATATTATTTTGATGTTTGAGGTGTCCCTTTACTGGCAGAGCATTTTAATGAATTGCAAATTCGCATATGGATTTATCTTCCCAATTTCATACGAGACTGAATCCACCTACTTGATGCCTTTTTCCTTTTAATAAAATAATTATTTTGATGTTTGATGTGTCCCTTTACTGGCAGAGCCTTTTCATGAATTTTAAATTCGCATATAGATTTATCTTCCCAATTTCATACGAGACTGAATCCACCTACTTGATGCCTTTTTTCTTTTAATAAAATAATTATTTTGATGTTTGATGTGTCCCTTTACTGGCAGAGCCTTTTCATGAATTTTAAATTCGTATATAGATTTATCTTCCCAATTTCATATGAGACTGAATCCACCTACTTGATGCATTTTTCCTTTTAATATAATGATTATTTTGATGTTTGACCTGTCCCTTTACTGGCAGAACCTTCACATGAATTTTAAATTCGCATATGGGTTCATCTTCCCAATTTCATACGAGACTGAATCCACCTACTTGATGCCTTTTTCCTTTTAATATAATCATTATTTTCATGTTTGACGTGTCCCTTTACTGGCAGAGCCTTTTCATGAATTTTAAATTCGCATATAGATTCATCTTCCCAATTTCATACGAGACTGAATCCACCTACTTGATGCCTTTTTCCTTCTAATATAATAATTATTTTGATGTTTGACGTGTCCCTTTACTGGCAGAGCCTTTTCATGAATTTTAAATTCGCATATAGATTTATCTTCCCAATTTCATACGAGACTGAATCCACCTACTTGATGCCTTTTTCCTTTTAATATAATCATTATTTTCATGTTTGACGTGTCCCTTTACTGGCAGAGCCTTTTCATGAATTTTAAATTCGCATATAGATTCATCTTCCCAATTTCATACGAGACTGAATCCACCTACTTGATGCCTTTTTCCTTTTAATATAATCATTATTTTCATGTTTGACGTGTCCCTTTATTGGCAGAGCCTTTTCATGAATTTTAAATTAGCATATAGATTCATCTTCCCAATTTCATACGAGACTGAATCCACCTACTTGATGCCTTTTTCCTTTTAATATAATAATTATTTTGATGTTTGACGTGTCCCTTTACTGGCAGAGCCTTTTCATGAATTTTAAATTCGCATATAGATTCATCTTCCCAATTTCATACGAGACTGAATCCACCTACTTGATGCCTTTTTCCTTTTAATATAATAATTATTTTCATGTTTGACGTGTCCCTTTACTGGCAGAGCCTTTTCAGGAATTTTAAATTAGCATATAGATTAATCTTCCCAATTTCATACGAGACTGAATCCACCTACTTGATGCCTTTTTCCTTTTAAGATAATAATTATTTTCATGTTTGACGTGTCCCTTTACTGGCAGAGCCTTTTCAGGAATTTTAAATTAGCATATAGATTAATCTTCCCAATTTCATACGAGACTGAATCCACCTACTTGATGCCTTTTTCCTTTTAATATAATAATTATTTTGATGTTTGACGTGTCCCTTTACTGGCAGAGCCTTTTCAGGAATTTTAAATTAGCATATATGTAGATTTATCTTCCCGATTTCATACGAGACTGAATCCACCTACTTGATGCCTTTTTCCTTTTAATATAATAATTACTTTGATGTTTGAGGTGTCCCTTCACTGGCAAAGCCTTTTCATGAATTTTAAATTCGCATATATGTAGATTCATCTTCCCAATTCCATCCGAGACTGAATCCACCTACTTGATGCCTTTTTCCTTTTAATATAATAATTATTACTTTGATGTTTGAGGTGTCCCTTCACTGGCAAAGCCTTTTCATGAATTTTAAATTCGCATATAGATTCATTATCCCAATTTCATACGAGACTGAATCCACCTACTTGATGCCTTTTTCCTTTCAATATAATAATCACTTTGATGTTTGAGGTGTACCTTTACTGGCAGAACCTTTTATGAATTTTTAATTCGCTTTTAGATTCATCCTCCTAATTCCATACGAGACTGAATAATCCACCTACTTTCTGTGTTTCTTCTTTCCTGTTGAAATTATTATGATGTTTCTGTATTTCGATGGCTTCTCTTTGAAGTCTGGCATGGTATGAAGACGTTGCGGCAAGAACCTGTGTTTCTTCAAACTTGATCCTGTGACTTCCCTCCGTAATCGCATGTTCGGCTACCGCTGATTTGTCCGTATGGCCTAGTCGACAGCTAGCCTTATGTTCTGCAATTCTTGTGTTTATAGATCGCTTCGTTGTTCCTATGTATACACTCCCACATGTGCATGGTATGCGATATACCCCCGGTGTTGTGAGTGGGTCTCTTTTATCTTTCACCGTTCTCAAATATTCCTGTATCTTTCTTGTGGGCTTGTAGATCGTCTTGACGTTTTCCTTTCGTAACATTTTTCCTATTCTGTCTGTTATTCCAGGCACATAGGGTAGAAAAGCTTTTGCTATCGGTTTAGGTTCTGATTTTGCCCTATTTCTTCTCATTGTCCTTGTTATTTCTTTTTCTGTGTAACCATTTGCCTTAAGAGCATTCTTTAGATGTTCCAGTTCGGTGTCGAGTTCTTCTGGTTCGCACACTTTTCTAGCCCGTTCTGTCAAAGTTCTAATAATTCCGTACTTCTGAGATGGGTGGTGGTTTGATTCTTTATGCAAATACCGGTCAGTATGAGTTGGCTTTCTATATACCTTGTGCCCTAATCTAGCTCCTTTTCTTGTTAGAAGAACATCAAGGAAGGCGAGATTTTTGTTTTCTTCTACCTCCATGGTGAACTTGATGTTTTCATGCACGCTGTTCAGGTGTTCTAGAAATTCTTCGAGCTTTTCTCTTCCGTGATTCCATATGACAAACGTATCGTCCACGTATCTGAGCCATATCTTGGGCTTGTATTGAGCGCTCTTCAAGGCTGCCTGTTCGACCTTCTCCATTACAAAGTTCGCTACCACCGGGTGTTAACGACAACCTACTTCGTCTGGGACGCCAACATGTACGAACAAATTGAAGGTGTAGCCATGGGAAGCCCTCTAAGCCCAGTGGTAGCGAACTTTGTAATGGAGAAGGTCGAACAGGCAGCCTTGAAGAGCGCTCAATAGAAGCCCAAGATATGGCTCAGATACGTGGACGATACGTTTGTCATATGGAATCACGGAAGAGAAAAGCTCGAAGAATTTCTAGAACACCTGAACAGCGTGCATGAAAACATCAAGTTCACCATGGAGGTAGAAGAAAACAAAAATCTCGCCTTCCTTGATGTTCTTCTAACAAGAAAAGGAGCTAGATTAGGGCACAAGGTATATAGAAAGCCAACTCATACTGACCGGTATTTGCATAAAGAATCAAACCACCACCCATCTCAGAAGTACGGAATTATTAGAACTTTGACAGAACGGGCTAGAAAAGTGTGCGAACCAGAAGAACTCGACACCGAACTGGAACATCTAAAGAATGCTCTTAAGGCAAATGGTTACACAGAAAAAGAAATAACAAGGACAATGAGAAGAAATAGGGCAAAATCAGAACCTAAACCGATAGCAAAAGCTTTTCTACCCTATGTGCCTGGAATAACAGACAGAATAGGAAAAATGTTACGAAAGGAAAACGTCAAGACGATCTACAAGCCCACAAGAAAGATACAGGAATATTTGAGAACGGTGAAAGATAAAAGAGACCCACTCACAACACCGGGGGTATATCGCATACCATGCACATGTGGGAGTGTATACATAGGAACAACGAAGCGATCTATAAACACAAGAATTGCAGAACATAAGGCTAGCTGTCGACTAGGCCATACGGACAAATCAGCGGTAGCCGAACATGCGATTACGGAGGGAAGTCACAGGATCAAGTTTGAAGAAACACAGGTTCTTGCCGCAACGTCTTCATACCATGCCAGACTTCAAAGAGAAGCCATCGAAATACAGAAACATCATAATAATTTCAACAGGAAAGAAGAAACACAGAAAGTCAACCGGACATGGATACCCATCCTAAAGGACCTGAAGACACTACCATATCGCGAAGGGACGGGGCTACCAACGCTACCTGGTTGGGCCACGTCACCATTAGCAGGTATAAATACAGGTAAACATCCACCAGCCGTCAGTATTTTGGAAGTCGCCGAAGTGAAATAGCTTCTGAAGATGCCATCCACTCGTGGTGGCGAAACGTCAAGCTTTAACGCTAAACGACGCCGGCCTAAAAACCCAAGAACCACAAATTCATTGGACGATGGCCGCGAAAGCCTTACACAGTATATATGCAAAAAACCATCCATTAGCAAAAAACTCAGTTGGCGCTGTCTTGACACTGTTCTTTTGCGATTGAAAATCGAAGCCTCAGTTTATTTCGGTACTTTCGGAGGGAGGATCGGAAGATTCTGCGCGTACTTCTGCAAGTAGTGCCGGTCGTTTTAACCCTCTCGTACGAAAATATAGGGGTTGTTGTTGTTGTGTGCAAAGTGTCTGTGTATCTGTGTTTGGCGACGTAGTTCTCAAAGGAGTGAAGCTGGTGTAGTTCTTTTCGTTTGAAATAAGGCCTGTATCCAATGATTCGGAAAAATCATTGGTGTGTTTCAAATGTGCAAGGTGTAATGTGTAGTGCCCTTTTGGATACATTTTAAAGGAGGAACCTCATCAATGCACGCCGGACCTACAATTGAAAGGTAATTTTTTTTTAAGTGAGGTTAGCTTGATACAGTTTGCCTTTTAGTGCGTATACGTTACTAGACCGAGGATGGTATGTTAAATTTCTAATCAATAGCAATACTAATAATAATAATAATAACGTTTATTTATCAAAGTTACAATACGTGTTCCATATTTGATTAATTAAATAAACATCAAAAACTCGCAGAAGGTGTAATGCCTTGAACGCAGCAGAAATAGAAACAACTAATGATAAGATGTCAGCGAATGATCCATCTTATGCACTCATGTTGTGACCTGTAGGAGGACAGAGCCTGTACACAACGATCATCAGCATAATAATTATTACAATCTCATTCTCTTGCTTCCTTCGACAATTAATTTAATATTTTGGAGATACTTAATCAGAATACATCTTTGTATAAAACATAAGGTAAACTGTAATTTTGACGGAATTAGGTATGATCATTTTTTACTGAGTTCTATAAATTATGTTAGTGTGTAATTCTTTGATATCTCGCAAGGTATACGGTATACCTGATAGAAGAAAATATCAAATATTTTGGTTACTTGAGACGCATATTATAAAAATATTTTGAAATATACAGGGTGTTGCGGAAAAGTAGGATAGTGATCAACTTAATTTTTTTATATGGAACTATACCTTTTTTTGAAATTCTTCTAGTTTCCATCATTGATCTTTATTTAACCCTAAAATATTTTTGGGCTCGGTTGTGACGTTATAGTTATAATTTATTATCTATCGATTTCCGGATTTGCAAGGTCGCAAGTATACGTCCAAATTGATATATTCCTTTAACTTTTCTCAATAGTATTATACAACGAGTTAGTTGAATATTAAGTGGATATTATTTTGGATGTTATCAGCAATTTCTATCAACAGGGTGTTTTTGGCAGAATTTTAAATTACGGCTACTTGAAGGTCATTTTGCTTTGTTTTTTTAAAAGTAACACCCTATATTTTTTATTTTAAATCGAAATATCTACTAATAATAAAAATTATTTTTCCAAACTTTTAAACAAATATCCCCGATTTTAATTTATTTTAAATATAATCCTCTACTTATTTTTATTGCAATGAATTGCACATGTCGAACTTAGCAAGATCTCACAATTTCAAAATTTTGTTTCTGTTAATTATTGAGATACGGCAACACTGCTTTTTCAGTAAACAGTACCGGAAGGCTTAAATATTTCCAAAACTGCCACCGCTGGAACGGTGAAATTCAAGACTTGGGGGTTTTTGAACATACAGAATTCAAAAACGCTAAAATCAGTGTTGTCAGATTTGCCACTTTTACGTTAGACTTCATAAATAGGGCATTCCATTAAAAATTATGACGTAAAATTGGTAAATCTGACAACACTGATGTTAGCGTTTTTAAATTCTTTATGTTCAAAAACCCCCAAGTATTGAATTTCACCGCTCCAGCTGTGGCAGTCTTGGTAATATTTAAGCGTTCCGGTGCCGTTTACTGAAAAAGCGATGTTGCCGTATCTCAGAAATTAATAGAAACAACATTTTGTGAGATCTGACTAAATTCGATATGCGCAATTCATTGCAATAAAAATAAGTGAAGGATTCTATTTAAAATAAATTAAAATCGGGATATTTGTTTAAAATTTTGGGAAAATAATTTATAACTTGGCAACGTCTTAAACGCGAAAGAAAATATTACAAGGCGAAATAGGGTATTAGTAGATATTTCGATTTAAAATAAAAAATATTGGGTGTTACGTTTAAAAAACAAAGTAAAGTAACCTTCAAGTAGCCGTAATTTAAAATTCTGCCAAAAATACCCTGTAGATAGAAATTGCTGGTAACATCCAAAATAATATCCACTTAATATTCAACTAGCTCGCTGTGTAATATTGTTGAGAAAAGTTAAAGGAATATATCAATTTGGACGTATTACTTGCGACCTTGCAAATCCGGAAATTAATAGAAAATAAATTATAACTTGGCAACGTCGCAACCGAGCCCAAAAGTATTTTAGGGTTAAATAGAGATCAATGATGGAAACTAGAAGAATTTCAAAAAAAGGTACAGTCCCATATAAAAAAATTAAGTTGATTACTGTCCCACTTTTCTGCAACACCCTGTATACTTCAAAATATTTTTGTAATATGCGTCTTGAGTAACCAAACAACTTTTGTATTTCACATTTTCTTCTATCAGGTATACCTTGCGAGATATCGAAGAATTACACACTAACGGGACACCCACCCTGTATTGCTACTATACAGTGTGTCCCTGAATTCCCTTGACACGTTATATACTCGTAACAAACAAAAGTTCACACGAAAACGGAGTTGTATTTTTGAAAGTACTATAGAGCCTATCATACCATGCTTTCAAATTATTATTTTTTGTACTTTAACCCTTAAAACTCACTCCCAATCTTTTTTACAAATAGCACCGTATAGGTTTTCCTACAAAAATTATATCCCTATTTTGTTTAAAATTTTGTGGTACCTGCTTTGCTGGTATACGCAAACATATTTTTTTTCCGTGAAATGATAAGCATAATACAAGCAAAATAAGAATTTGTTTGATGCAAAAAATGGACAAAAAAGAAAACTAAGTAGGTTTTTACGGGTACTGAATACATGCTTTCGAAAACAAATGTATTTTTATACTTGTTTATTACGAAAATATTACGCCTCAAAAATAAATCTTTATTTTATTTACCTCATGCTTATGAAATTACGGAAAAAATTGGTTTGTGTATAAAATCAAAGAAACTACAACATTTTAAATAAAATAATAACCTCATTTTTGTAGGAAAAGCTATGAGGTGCTATTAAAAAAAAATGTTGGAAGTGAGTTAGGGATTGAAGAAAAAAAGTGTTTCGAAAGTATGGTATAATGGTCATTCAGTACCCTTGAAAAGCTCAGTTAGTTTTCTTTTTATTTTACGCCAATCAAATTAGGATTTTTTCTGGAATTAATTCCCAGCAGGAAATAGTATTAATATCTTTATTGGGTCCTAGATACGTGTAACCTAAGTTTGCACCGTCGCAGGTGGCGAGATTAACTTTTGACAGCCCAAAAACTGTCAAATTTTTGCACTTTTTTCAGTTTTTTTTGGTTATAGCAGGAAAATGATGCGTCGGACGGAAAATATCGTTCTACATGCATTATTGAAAAAGGACTAAATTATACGTCGAATGACATCTAAAACTTTTCAGTGGGTTTAGCTACCTAAATCAATAGATTCACAGCCTAAAAACTGCCAAATTTTTGCACTTTTTTTAGTTTTTTGGTTATAGCTGAAAAATGATGTGTCGGACTGAAAATGCCGACAGGTTGGGAAAAATTGAGTTGCTGTTTTGTTTTTGTTTTGTTGGTTTGATGAAATGAAGAACTGGAGTATCAATGCATGTGTTGTCATGATTTTTCGCTCCAGTATCTAAACTATAAGTTTCTCTTCGTACTGCCGATAGGCTAGAGGTTCATATTATATGCTGACGCACATGTGCTTGTTTTCGCGATAGCAATGTTGTTTAATATTTCGCTGTGATCTTCTAATACTTAGTCACTAATACTTAATTAAATATTATTATCTACATTGAAAGGGTGACTTAAGTGTTGATGTTCCCTACAGAAATTTTTTGAAATTTCGGGGAGGGGGTAAGCCCGATACCCCCCCTCAGGTACGCGCCTGACCGCACCCCAACAAAGAGGGTACTGCCAAGCTGCGCACAAACTTTTATTGTAAATATACCGTTTTTACTTCCCACACCGATAGGTGAGGGGAGTATTGTGATCGCGAAAATTTTCGATTTTGAGATAACACGCTTTTTGGAAGTTTTATGATGTCTACATAACAAAAATCTACGACACTCATTTCCGTCGGTCTGTCTGTCGGTCTGTCTGTCTGTCTGTCTGTTTGTTGGTCTATCTGTCGCGTTTTTCTACCCTCGTAATCTCAGTAACTGCTGCATGGATTGTGATGAATATGCTGTGGGGTCATAGTAGGTAATGTTCTTATAATTTTGAAAATCGGTGAAGGGGCGGCGCGGCGGAGTAATTAGCAAAAAACAAAAAAAATTAAATATTCCTCAAACTTTGTTTTTAGGTGTTCTAGGGGTTCCTGATCATTTTCTACTTTTTTTTGGGTGGGGTGAAATTGGGGTGGTTGCGGGGTGGGGGGTTGTAAATCTCAAAAATATGTTGTACTCATAATAGGCTATCCATTGACCTGTAAAAGAAAGACCTAGAGGCATAATACCCTTTTTTAGGCCCATCCGAACATTGCCTTGCCTATTCCAGAAACCAAGGGACTTAGATATTTTTTATAAATACATAGGAATATTGCTTTAGAGCGTTCTGTATTGAGTAACGTAAAAGTTATGGAATAGATTTTAATAAAACTTTGTCACAGTATTACTACCGCGGCGAGGATGGAAAACGCGTATGTTTTGGAAAAATCGTGGCAGTGGCGGCGCAGCAATAATAAAAAAATAAAAAAAAATAAAAACGCCTAAAAACAAAGTTTGAGGCGCCTCAAACTTTGTTTTTAGGCGTTTTAGGGGTTCCTGATCATTTTCTACTTTTTTTTGGGTAGGCGTGAATTTGGGGTGGTTGGGGGGTGGGGGGTTGGAAAACTGAAAAATTTGTTGTATTCATATAGGGCTGTCCATTGACCTGTGAATGAAAAACCTAGCGGCATAATACACTTTTTTAGGTCCATTTGAACCTCGATTTGAACATTGCCTTGCTCATTATAGAAACCGAGAAACTTAGTGATGTACATACAGATATACGAGTATTTAGATAGTTCTATATTGCGTAACCCGAAAAATATTCAATTGATTTTAACGAAACTTTGACACAGTATTAATACCGCGGAGAGGATGGAAAACGTGTATGTTTTGGAAAAATCGTGTCAGTGGCGGCGCAGTAATAATGAAAAAATAAAAAAAATAAAAACGCCTCAAACTTTGTTTTTAGGCGTTTTAGGGGTTCCTGATAATTTTCTACTTTTTTGGGTAGCGGTGAATTTGGGGTGGTTGGGGGGTAGGGGGGTTGGAAAACTGAATATTTTTTGTACTCATAATGGGCTGTCCATTGACTTTCCTTGAATATTACAGAAACCAATTTCGTTCTATGTATATTGCGTAAAGCAAATTGACTATCGCGGCGAGAGTGGAAAACGCGCCGGTGTCTGAAAAATCGTGTCAGTGGCGGCGCAACAATAATTAAAAAACTAAAAAATATGAAAACAGCTCATACTTCGCTTTTAGACGGTTTAGAGGCTCCTGATCGTTTTGCATCGTTCAGTTAAAGCATGCAGAATGAAAACTGTGGCGTCCTAGTTTCTAAGGAGGGAGACGCAAGAAACTATTTACGAGAGTTTTTATGTTGGACGTTTTTTTGCGGGAGGGTGGGCGATGATTTGGCTGCAAGGGGATTTCAAACTATAGCTCCGTGCAATGGGAAAACAATAAAATGAAATCATTATTATGTGTAGGAAGTACTGAGTCAATCAACTTGATTCCATTTTTTTCCTAGGTGTTCGGATTTCACTTATGAGTAGTATATTTTTATACCTACCGAAATATGTATACCTTCTGAAACATCTACTTGTTAAGCCCATTGTCAAAAAAATGTAGTCAAGTTGATTGACTCAGTACTTCCCACACATTCCGATGATACCAGTTTTATTATTTTCCCACAGCATGAAACTATAGTCTAGATGCCCCTGCAATCAAATCATCGCTCGCCTGACCGCAAAAAAGTGTTTTATTCTACTAGGTGCTTCTTTCACAGGTCAATGGACAATATATAATGAATGCAACAAATTTTTGAGTGTTACAAACCCCCACCCCCGAACCACCCCAATTCCACCCCCAAACAAAAAAATGTTTAAAATGATCAGGAACCCCTAAAACGTCTAAAACGAAGTTTGCGGTGTTTTTTATATTTTTAGTTTTTTATTGCCGCGCCGCCACTGAAATGATTTCTAAAAACCATACGCGCTTTCCATACTCGTCGCAGTAATAAATCTGTGTCAAAATGTAATTAAAGTCAATTCAGAAGTTTCCACGTAACACAATACAAAACGATCCAAAATAATACTCGTATGTATTTTGTATGCATCAGAAAGTTGAGGTCCCTTGGTTTCTGTAATCGGCAAGGCAATGTTCTGATGGACCTAAAAAAGTGTATTATGCCGCTAGGTCTTTGTCTCTCAGGTCAGTAGACAGCCCATTATGAGTACAACAAATGTTTCAGATTTACAACCCCCACCCAACCACCCTAATTTCACCCCCACCTCAAAAAAAGTAAAAATGATCAGGAACCCCTAAAACGTTTAAAAACGCAGTTTGAGCTGTTTTCATATTTTTAGTATTTTTAATATTGCTGCGCCGCCACTGAGACGATTTCTAAAAATCAGACGCGTTTTCCATCCTCGCCACAGTAGTAATGCTGAATCCGAAAATTCATTAACATTAATTGAGTAATTTCAACATTATAAAATACAGAACGATAGCAATACTCGTATGTATACATCGGAGAATTCTTTATGTCCCTTGGTTCCTGTAATACACAAGGCAATGTTCGGATGGACCTAAAAAAGTGTATTATACCGCTAGGTCTTTCTCTCTCAGGTCAGTAGAGAGCCTATTATGAGTACAACAAATTTTTCAGCTTTACAACCCCCACCCCCAACCACCCCAATTTCACCCCCACCCAATAAAAAGTAGAAAATGATCAGGAACCCCTAAAACACCTAAAAACGAAGTCTGAGGCATATTTGAAATTTTTCGTTTTTTGCTAATTACTCCGCCGCCCATGCACCGATTTTTAAAATTGTAGCAACATTACCTACTACGACCGTACGCCATATCACTATCCAAATTTCATCAAAATCTATGAAGCAGTTACTGAGATTAGGAGGCTGGAAAAACGCCAACAGACAGACAGACCGATAGACAGACAGACCTACAGTCAGACCGACGGAAATGAGTGACGTGGATTTTCGTTATGTAGACATCACAAAACGCCCAAAAAGCATATTATCTCAAAATCGAAAATTTTCGTGATTACAATACTCCCCTCACCTATCGGTGTGGGAAGTAAAAATTCAAACAACAGTCGAACGAAGACATGATACACAAGGTTTGCAAAAAGTTTTTAATTTCATCATCATCATATAACAACAGAATCATACATGGAACTGATCGGTTTGTTACCATCTGGCGCATCCGTAATGTGTGACTATACAAAGCTAAATGTACATCGGTTGATCAGCATCGCTTACTAAAATACACCTTATAGAATATGGCATTTGAAACATAACACGTGTCCGGTTTAGTACTACGTTATTTCTTCCTTTACACTATATCCCTAAAGCAGTAACAACAAATCAGTCATATAGTATATTATATAACGTACATTTTGCAAAATATGATATGTTTAATTTTTGTATTGTTAATTAGCACTAGTATTGTTTGGTCACTTCACTTCAATTTTACAGGGTTTTTGTTTGTGATGTAACGTTGTTTATAGCACAGTAAAAGAGAACACAGTTCTTGTAAATTTCGTAAATATTCGGGAACTAGTGAAGATTTGCATTTAAGTAGCTTAAAGTGTCTGATTTAGAAATTAATTAAAAAAATAAATTTTTATAAAAAAATTATCTGTATCATGTAATTTTATGACTGAAATCATAAGCTAGGTACATTTTTTCCTAGTTCAAGTGGCAACGATGTGACCAGGAAGATGAGATTGAGGTATGCTTGAAAGGGGACTTTTTATACAAATATTCGAAAAATTATAAGCAATAACTGAAAAAATTAAATATTTTTGAATTATTTTCTAAATCAGGTCCTCATAGTGCTTGGAATTTTTGTAGAATTATTGTTCATATTCGCAATACTTAAGAAAACATGTAAGAAGAAATCTTAGATAACCTAGAACTTTTTGTTGGAATACAACTTCCATTTCAAGCTATCTAAATGAAAACGTTCAACGATTCTTGAATTTTGGTTAAGTCACATTGCTGCTTTTACTGGGCTATTCTGCTACTTTGGAGTACAACATAGTCTTGTCAAAAATAGAGTATATTCAGCTTCTCTCAATGCTAGTAAAAATTGTTTCAATTTCTCTAAATTGCCCGAATTAAGTTAGTAGCTGTCAAAAATTCCAATTTTTTTGACAGCGGTATTTTAACATTTTGAGCAATGCTGAACTATTGAAGTTTCTTATTCCTTTTATGGAATTTGGTAAAATTGTAATATTTAGGAAAGCACGAATATAATCTTTTTTCGGTACCATATTTGGAAGTACATCATATACATACCTATAATTATCAATTTTTTTATATAAGACTGACTGCGAGACTGACTGGTAATTTCACACTGCTACTTCAGGGTTTTTTTTCAGATGATTAATTTAAATATATTCGACCATTTAATACATATAACAAAAATACCACCTTTTTTAACATTAACACAATTTTTTATTATGTATTTTCAAACATACTGTGTAGTTTTTGCAATATTTCAATGATAATTATAAATTAGCAATCTGGAATTCAAAAGTGAGCTCTATTTTTTAGAATAATCACTTGGTGTCAATAGGGTACTTGCAGAGGACATGAAATCGTCTCGGGAGTATATAGCGTAAATAAAACTATATCAAGAAGCAGTAGGAAACAAAAAACATGATTTTACTGACGGCCAAAAAAGATATTTGCAAAATTAAATAAGGATATATTTAAATTTTTCCACGTGACTTAAAACAAGGGCTGACGTCACAGGTATATCGACATCGACAATCGATACTGCCACAGCGCAGGTCAGTGAGATTCAACTGCAAACTAGAGATGATTTGAATTCTTTAACAATAAACATATTTGAAACAGGCAATTAACCCACTAGCATTTTCGTTGCAATACATTTTTATATCTGATAGGTATCACAGTACATCCTGTTTGTGACCGAGATTCGCAACTAATCGGAGCCATCATTTTATTTCGGCGCATCCCATTATGAATGAATCCAAATATAGAATCTAATTCAAGCCCATCCCTACAAAGTGAATTAGTAATCTAGCCTAACTTTTATTCTTTTGACTTTTGTACTTTTGTGTGTGACTGTGTTTTGTGGTTATAATGATCAATGTCAAAATGTTAGGTTGGCACTGACTATCGATATCGAATATCAATACTTTACATCCCATCACTATAGGATATCACTGACGTCAGAGGTTGTTTGCGCGGCATTTTCCGGCATATGAAATAATTTTTGGAATATCTCTCACAGCCGATTCCAACAAACCAAACAAGTGATTTTGTCATGTTTACTACGCCTTAAGGAACGCGTAAACGACATAATATTTTTTTCTGCAAGTACCCTATTATAATGTCATTGATTTTATCCGATCTATTTTTCATTATAAACTCCATGGCATGATAATGTGTTTTTGACTACAGTTTAGACAGTCTATCAATTACAACGAAATTTCATTAAATTTCATAACATAAGCATCGACAATTTGCTAATAAAATAACAGCATTAAATAATCTAACTGTTTACACAAATAAATAAATAAGTCGTACACAACATAATAGCGTCATCAATTTTCGAAGTACCAAATCAATTTTGATTTGTCTGGTACTTAGACGAAAAACAGTTTTCGAGAAACCCTCTATAACCTTAGTTTTACTAAGGCCCAACTACATAACGCACATTTTTTGCTAATCTTTCACTTGGTATGTAAAAATCTTAATTGGGTAACTATAATAACCAAATGAAAAATGCTATAAATCTCTTAATTTTGAAACCTTTGGTTTAAAAACTCGGTACTGTCTGTTTTATGTTACAAATATTGTTGCTGAATTTATGTCAAGTTATCTTGTACTCCAAAGTAATGTTCATACGGCAATACGTTTTTATAATTCTGCATCACTATTGTCCTGTCCAAAAAATAGTTGATAGTCTCTGTTTTTTATCAATTGTTGATTTAACTGTCCATATTTTGTTGAGTATCACTAGCACTTAATGTTGCTTCCAACTATTCGCCTTGTAGTAGACATCTTTGTACATACTGGGGCACTGCTTACCACTCTGAAACAAGAATTAAAATTATTGTTAACAAAAGTTTACGTTCTTATTTGTTTTCTAACTGTAGTTGGTTAGTTAACCTTCAAAGGTTTTATTGTTTTCTCGTTATTCTCCGCAGAGTAGGTGAGGGCAGAATGATTGTTGACTTAAAAATTTTCGATTTGACGATACGAATCTTATACACAAAGTATGTTTCGATGAATACCTCCACCATTATTAACAATTCTTATAATCGTCTTAGCATTCATCATTTTTGAAAGAAGGGCGATTCTAGCCACAGCCACCAAAGACAAGTGGGGTCACTCGCCGTGCCGACTTTGATGCGAGTCTGACAAATGCGAGCCGCCTCGAATTCAGAGGGGTTCCCTTCGTGCGACCTCGTTGACTGTGCTTACAGGGAATCCGACTGTGCGATAATTGTCGACGTCAACAGTCGACGTTCACTTTACTTATACGGGGGTCAACTGAAATGAATTCTATAGTATAGATAGAATATAATTTATTATTCAATAAACCATTCAACACAATAACTGCAGGTGCAGCTACTGGGGTGGCAAATAGCTTAAGGAGTATTATAGATCATGTTTTGTCAGATAGATGTAGTAATTTGAAATGTACGATTCAAGTAGTAAGTAACAGTAACAGTGTGATTATTCATAATTTGTTGTCAATAACCTTAAGTGTAAACATAAAAGTATTTGCGACAAAATATAGAAAAAGTAAACAGAATAGATCATAAAAAACTCATCTCAAAATTTGATATTCAAACTACAGTTCAATCATTTCAGTAACTAATTGACTTAATCACTTCTTGTAAAAAAGACTCGGAATTCAAAAAGACGTATAAGATACGTGAAAATAACGACCGGATAAATCAAGAGATTCTCGAAATGATCCATAACCGAGTAAAAATTTATAAACAAAAAGTTAAAGAACCGGGAAACACGAATTTGGAAAATTAATTTAAAAAGCTTAAGAATCAAGTCAATAATAGAATGAAAGTATTAAAAACAGATATTTTAAAAATCAATGGGAATAAGTAGGCACAAAAAACAATGGGGCCATATACAGAGCATGTCGCCGGCATTTTTTTGTGAAATACGCGCAAAACGCTCAATAACACACAAACACTACTTATTTAGGCACCCCGGTAGATCCGACCGATTGTATCCCGTGCACCGTGTCGCGTGTTAGGTGGTGTGAGGTGGACTGACCCTGTAAACCACAGCTGTTAGCGTTCGGCTACTGCTCGAGATCGCCGGGCGCCAGAATCCGCCAGCTTGCGTAGTATCCGAGAGCAGAGCTGGAAAGACCACATTGAGGGTGGAGCTTAGACGCTTAGAGTGACCCTACTTGTCTATGTTAATGTACGGTGCCACAGCATAGTAAACAACCAGCACAATATCTCAGGTTGGCGGCAATTACATACGCATCCCTCCTCTTGGATGATTATTTCAGTAGGGATGCTAACGATACTTCGATACCTGAAATGTATCGATACTTCTGCAGTAATATCGAGTATTTTTATCTTACTTACTATACTTTTCGAGCGATTCCAAGCTGGTATCGCTACTTTTGTAGCGGTATCGGTATCGAAAATAATTATATAATTATTGAGGGGTGTAATCAATTGCACAAAATTTTCTGTACGAACCAAACGTGCCTTCATTGGCGTTGTACGGGTCTATACTTGGCTAAAAAATATCGAATTGGTACCGGTATCGATATTTTTATTTTCGCATCTCTACTCAGACTTCACACCCGTAAAATCATCCCAAGGTCAAATTCTGTGGGAACCATTCTTATATAGGAACTCCTTAGAGATATTCTGCTGGTTGTTTACTATGCTGTGATTCTAGCTTTCTTCTTATTGAAGCTTTACGCAAGTTCGCCTAAAGACTAAAAAAGTGAAAATAAATAATTGTTTAAACAACTAAAAGCTTGTTTTTCCAGTAGATTGAACTAGAAAGTAAAAAAAAACATGTTTTGATTGATAAGATTTTGTCCAGCCGAGATAAAAAGTACGTTTCGATGAAAAATCATCACATGTATTTAAAAATTGCAACAATTGTTTCGACACACAGAGCCATTATCAAACAATGATACTAAACCTAAAGTACCTTGGGTATTTAAATATAAATTAACGGTAAGGGAACACTTATTAAATGCTAATCCTGTTACATCTATTACGGACCTGCTATATAAATATTACGGACCTGTCAGACCTGTGCTATAATTTATTTATTGTTTTGCATTCTATGTTTTGTATTCTGTGGGCAACTTCACTTGTTTAAAAAATTTGTTAAAAAATGGCGCGGTAGCTACCAATTTTCAAAATCATTGTGTGTAAGAAAAGTAAAATAAAGTGCCAATATTGAGAGCCCAACTTTCCAAGAAGTGTTATTTGTAACAATCTTTTGTTCTGTTAAAACCAAGCGGTGAATTATTTAGATTCGTTCGATCGGTAACGAGATAATCTATGAATTTAAGCCCATAAAGCTTTACAGGCCGTAGGATGAAAGCTTGTTTAGGAGAGCTGCATGCCACAGTTGGTCCTTTGAAATATACAGGGTGAGTCAAGCTCAACGCCTCGGGCTCTTGTGACCAAACGATACCACTTTTAGAAAAATCGACATTACGAATGTATGTAGGTCGAGTTGGACTACATTTTAAAAATAATGACTTTTATACAGGGTGTCTAATAAAAGCGTGACATATCACAGTTGTGTTTTTTTAAATGGAATACCCTGTATATTATTGCATATTTAGATTCCCGGGTGCATTTTAGTGTGACTTTATGTATCACATATGGGACTTTAAGCGAACCGTTTAGGTGCAAATCACAATTTTGGGTACAGGTAGATGTCAGAAAAAAATGGAATATCGCAGCTATTATAAATCTTAGAGGGCTGTGACTTTGCCGTGTTACTAAGTATGAAATGTGTCAGCTTACGTTAGACGGTCGAGTTCGAGATAAATTTGTACTTGCAGAAATCGGTAGATCAATTAAGTAAACTCCAATCAAAGGTAACTTGATTTTTTCAAATGGGAATGCATAATTTTTTTTATACCATCAAATGTGCAATTTGATAAGCTTTCTAATGATATGCGGTTGTAAATATCAATTTCTGGTTGTTTTGATTTCATTTCAGATTTTCAGTAAAACCGGTGTTTTTCAATTTTCCTACCTATAAGCAACGTAGCAGGCCATGAAATATAAACAAAAAACTGTTCAGATGGAACAAAACAACTAACTTAGCAGATAGTTACTGACGAACTAAAGTAAAGGGACAAAGTTATAAAAATGACTTACAACAAATTAGTTCTAACAAGAAATAGCAGACATAACACATCTAAGGTCAAAAAGCAGCTGGACTACGACAGAAATGGGTATTTTTCTCAGCGTTCCGGCTACTACAATATTCTAAAGATTGACGATTCACAAAACCATTGTGAATTTTGAAATGAAAGGAAATCTACCACGATACCTCTGACTGGAGTTCTGCAAATTTTTCAATACTCATAAGCAAGATCGCCGAAAATGAAGAATAAATTAAAAAAATCTGCTCAAATTATTAAACATAATTTACCTGGCAGAAAATTAAAATGTGATTTGTTAGTATTCCCTTTTTTGCGATCTTGCTAATAGATACTGAAAAATTTAAAAGACGACAGTGAGAGGTATCATTACTTTTGACTTTGACAGAAATGACTACTTTTTTATACCATTAAATATGAAATTGCGTTCTGAAGATATTAGAGTGACGGCAACGATCGCTGAAAGTTTTGCTTTCATTTCAAAGTGTTTAGTGATTTTGGAAATTTTTAATCTCTAGTACATTGCAGTCGCTAGCATGCTGTAGAAATTATTCATTTCTGTCGTAGGCCAGCTTCTCTTTAACCTCAGACATGTTACCGCCGTTGTTTCTGGTTAGAGTTGATTTGTTGTAGAGAATTTTTATAATCTTGTTCTTTTACTCTAGTTCTGCTGGATCTTTTTGCTAAGTTAGTTGTTTTCTTCCATCTGAATACGATTTTGTTTATATTTCATGGCCTGCTAGTTTAATAAAAACTACCATAGATTGATATTCACAACCTGATATAATTAGAAAGCCTATCAAATTACACATTTGATCGTATAAAAAAATTATGCATTCCCATTTGAAAAAATCAAGTTACTTTTGATTGAAGTTTCCTTAATTGATCTACCGATTTCTCCAAGTACAAATGTAATTCGAACTCGACCGTCTAACGTAAGCTGACACATTTCATGCTTAATAACACGGCAAAGTCACAGCCCTCTAAGATTTATAATAGCTGCGATATTCAATTTTTTTCTGACATCTACCTATACCCAAAATTGTGATTTGGACCTAAACGGTTCGCTTAAAGTCCCATATGTGATACATGAAGTCAAACTAAAATGCACTCGGGAATCTAAATATGCAATAATATACAGGGTGTTCCATTTAAAAAAACATAACTTTGATATGTCACGCTTTTATTAGACACACTGTATAAAAGTCATTATCTTTAAAATGTAGTCCAACTCGACCTACATATACCTGCAAAGTCGATTTTCGAAAAGTAGTATTGTTTGGTCACAAGAGTCCGAGGCGTTGAGCTTGACTCACCCTGTAGAGAGTAACTATGCAAGCCTCGCCAAACGAATGTATAAGTTTGCTCCATATACAGGGTGTCCCACGACGATTAAGACAAGCAATAAATGGGCCGTAGTAGAGAATTATAATTATGGGGGTGTCAATTAGAGCAAGTACAGTATCTTTTCTAATTATTGTGTCACCCAATAAGATATTTGTTTTTGGTCACGTGACGTCCGATTCAAAAATTTTAATGGGACACCCTGTATGTTTTTGACTTTTTGTGTTCCTCTCGATGAAACAATTCCAACAAACTAGCACACTTGGGGTCTAAAGTGATTAATTCAAATTCCTAAATTATAGCTATACATCTTAGCCCTAAGTAAAGTAGTTTAGAAGCTAGATGGACAATGGTTGTAATATTTGTCTCTTTTTTGTCAAAATAAATGTCGTAACCACTAAGTATTTTGTTTAATTGTCTTCTCAACTGCTGGATTAGGCAATGAAGAGTCATATTCAGATCATCATAGCTTCTAAACTGCTGTAAAATGTACAGCAATTTTTTAGGAAACACCACGTACTATAGCTTTGAAATAAAAAAAATGTAGGTTAACACCTAAGATTTTTTTGGAAAAAATAAAATTGTTAAAAAACGCAAAAAATTAAATAATTATTTTCTTTTAACACATATTTTGCCCTTTTATGAAATAAAATTTGGAAAATATTTACCACTAGTTTATGGTCTACAAATTTCGCTATCGAATGAGACTTATTTTGTGTCCTGTATATATATGGTATGTAGAAGCGACAACGTTCAAAGGCTTTATCATTGCCAAAAATACATTAGATGAGCGGGCACATTTGGAAGCGCGTGATCGTGATATTCCAAGTTTCCCCATGAAAAGCTGAACGTTGCGTGGCGTCACTTGGAGTCGAGTCGTCTCGCTCTGATGATGATGCCGTAATCAGTTCACGTTTCGATTAAACCTATTTTCCTCGAGCCAACCAGCCGGCAGCAACGCTTTATACTTACATTCCCCTAATCCATTTTCGAGTGTATCGGGATACATTATCTCGAAAATATGCGCAACAGCGCAACCGCCTTAATTTCGTATTATACACGACGGAAGCATGAGCGTATCCTGTAGCCTGAGTCAAGGACCTACTAGGATGTATACATTTAAAATAAAGTCTCAAAGTTATGTGCTAAGACAGTTAAAACTTATCTTAACAAATGAATAATTAAAACCGCTAATACGGACTCCAGGATATGTTATGACATATTTTTCTGGGATTGCCCAACACTTTCTGATACTCAGAAAAGATGTATTGGTCGAACTGTCCTTCTCTGGACGACGTCAAGTATAGACAGGGTAGTAGGAGCCAGGTCGTATCTGGGCTTTATACAGGGTGGGCCAATAGTGCGTGGACGGAAGATTGTGGGCTTACTAAAAAATATTTCAAAAATCTGTTACTTGATCATGGCAGGGATCCTTGAGGGCTATAACGGAAAAATATTTTGACTTAAATTTTGACGTTTATACAGGGTGATTCATATCAAACTTACATTTTTTTGAATTGAACCCCCTGTATATTATTGCATATTTGGATTCCTTGGTCAATTCTAGTGTGACTTTATGTATCATATATGGAACTTTAAACGAACCGTTTAGGCGCAAATCACCTTTTTTGGTATAAGTAGGTATCAGAAAAAAATTGAATATCGCAGCGATTATAAAACTTAGAAGGCCGTGACTTTGCGGTACGACTAAGCATGAAAGGCGTCACCTTATGTCAGACGGCTGAATTTGAGTTCTTTTTGTACTTGGAGAAATCAGTAGATTAATTAAGGAAACTTCAATCACGGATAACTTGATTTTTTCAAATGGGAATGCCTATTTTGGTTTAAAGAATCATTTGTAAAATTTTATTACCTATCTAACGGTATAGCATTCTCGATATCAATCTTTTTTTGTTTTCATTTTATTTCAAATTTTCAGTCAAATCGGTATTTTTCAATTTTCCTGCGTGCAAGCAACCTAGCAGGCCATGAAAAATAAACAAAAGCTCGTTAATATTGAAGAAACCAACTAACTTAGTAGAAAGATGCAAACTAACTAGAGCAACGAGGTAAGATTATGAAAATTCCTTACAACATATTAGCTCTAATCGGATACAACAGCGGCAAGATATCTAATGTCTATGAGTAGCTGGGGTATGACAGAAGTGTTCATTTTTCACAGCCTACTAGCTATTGAGGTCTACTAGAGCTTGATAACTTTCCAAAACGATTAAAAATTTTGAAACAAAAGGAAAACTACCAGCGATTTTTGCTTACAGTCTAACATGTTTCGAATGAAATTTCACATTTAATGGGATAAAAAAATTAGTTATTTCCGTTTAGTTAAGTCAAAAGTGAAGATATCTCCAACTGGAGCATTCTGAACATCTATTGAAATAATTGCTAGAATTTTTTAATTACGCTAGGTTGTAATTGTGTTTATTTTATGTAGTTTTCTGCAAATTAAATTATGTTTTACGAACTGCAATTCAAGTTTCATTTTCTGCGATTTTGCTAATAAGTAGAAGTACCTACTGAAGAATTTGAAGGGTTCCAGTCAGAGGTATAATTACTTTTGACTTACGAAAATGGGTACTTTTTTATAGCATAAAATGTGAAAATTTATACAGAAGACGTAGATATTCTACTGCCAGCAACAATCACTAGTAGTTTTCCTTTGATTAAATATTTTTTTTACTGACTTTGGAGATTGGCTAAAAGCTAGTAGGCTGTGAGAAATGAGCGTTCTTGTTACCGCTATTTTTTCTGGTTAGAGCTAATATGTTGTAAGGAATTTTCATAATCTTGCCTCGCTGTTCTAGTTAGTTGGTTTCTTCCATCTTAACGAGCTTTTGTTTATTTTTCATGGCCTGCTAGGTTGCTTGCATGCAGGAAAATTGAAAAACACCCATTTGGCTAAAAATTTGAAATAAACTGAAAACAAAAAAGGATTGATATCGAGAACATCGTTAGAAAGGTAATCAAATTTTACATTTGATTCTTTAAACCAACATAGGCATTCCCATTTGAAAAAATCAAGTTATCTGTGATTGAAGTTTCCTTAATTTATCCTCTGGTTTCTCCAAGTACAAAAAGAATTCAAATTTGGCCGTCTGAGCTATGCTGACGCATTTCATGCTTAATCGTACCGCAAAGTCACGGCCTTCTAAGTTTTATAATCGCTGCGATATTCAATTTTTTTCTGATACCTACTTATACCAAAAAAGGTGATTTGCGCCTAAACGGTTCGTTTAAAGTTCCATGTGTGATACATAAAGTCACACTAGAATTGATCAAGGAATCCAAATATGCAATAATATATAAGGAGTTCCATTAAAAAAAATGTAAGTTTGATATGAATCACCCTGTATAAACGTCAAAATTTAAATGAAAATATTTTTAGGTTGTAGCCCTCAAGGGTCCCTACCATGATCAAGTGACAGATTTTTGAAATATTTTTTAGTGAGTTCACAATGCTCCGCCCACGCACTATTGGCCCACCCTGTATAGCGTGAGTAGGTTACATGGTAAGCAACACTTTCTAGCTATGAATAGGTACCCAAGCTTTTTACCAGCAGCTGTTGCAATTGACGCAACGTGTTCGTATCAAAAAAGATTTTCTGTAATGCTGACTCCTAAGGGCTTGACTTTTTTTTGTCAGAGCTTGGCTGTTCATTAGGACCGGGTGCTGGCTTGGGCACTTCTTATTTGATAGCGTACAATACCATATTCTTGAGCCCCAAAGCGGTAATGGTCTCCAAACACTTTGAAAGCGAAGCGAAGGTACTGTGATTCGAAAAACTGTAAACACTTGCCAACCAATCAAATCACATTAATTTTGGAACAAACATTCACCGACGTCAACATACTGGTATACAATATTTATAATGTTATATTGAAAAGGACTGCACGTGCAGCCGAAATGTCAGCAAATATTCGCCATTCTATCAATAATGCAACTGCACTATACTAAAATAACTAACAAAATGTCGAGCAAGATAGGATAAATGATGATAGCTAGGATAACTCAAGATGTTTTGGACCAAAATAGGTATGTGAAAGATCTTTTCTGGATAATGACCAACTATCCATGTAAAGGCGTATGTAGCGATATAGAAAAAACTTAAATAATATAAAAAAATCGTATAACATCAAAAACATATCTGGATTCAAATAAATATGAGAGGTTAGGCAAGACAAAACAGAAACCACTAAGCAACACAAACCGTATCAACAAAAAACTGAAGAACACGCTTTTGAAGAACATGGGACTAAAACAATCTATGGGTCCAAATTATATATATTTGGCTCTATCGTGTTTGTTAGTTCTTTCTTGATATTGAGTGTTTTTGGAGACTAAAGGAAGTAATTGAGTATTTTTTTGTTAAGTACCGTCACTTGTAAGAACCATGTATATGTTTAGTGGAGTAGACTGGAACCACTGTATACAGGAATCCGGTTGATACTCTTAAAGACTGATGCCAATTTTAGTGATTATATCTTCTTTAAATAAGACACTGCCATGATGGATTCCAGTACCCCAACACTTATGTTATTTGAGAGCAGGCGACAGAAAAGATCTGCCTGTGGGTCATCTGGTACCCGAAGCTAGCGGCAAACCAAAGAAAATCACTGCTGAACAGCAGCTTCTTTTCTTGGCGAAACGCCACGGCGCGTTCGCTTGGCCGAGCAGAAAAGCGCCATTCTATATACTGCTGCATATGAGAATCGATATACGAGGGTTGCTCTATATCTCCGCCGATCCACCAGTACGCAGACAGCTGTTTCACGCTTATTAGCGATCATCAGTGCGCCATAGGTCGACTGACGGAGATAGAGAGCATCAGAATTTTCATGTCTAGCAGGCGCCTGCTATCACATGCTTCACTTATCTGGTAGACATGAAAATTCTGATGCTCTCTATTTCCGTCAGTCGACCTATGGCACACTGATGATCGCTAATAAGCGTGAAACAGCTGTCTGCGTACTGGTGGATTGACGGAGATATAGAGCAACCCTCTTATGCTATTTGTTTAGGTCTATCTTCATATATTTTGGTGTATAAACTTGCAATGCAAATTTTTGATATTTTGAGTGCTTTAGGTTAACGAATTTTGCATTTATGGACATTATGAACTTGTGTTCTTTTTCAGGTTATTCAGTTATTGAGTTTATATGGTTCGCAAGCCTACGGACTTGCGATATATGTTTGCGTAAAACCATCTTGGGTCAATGATTTGTTTTTTAGAATCGATTTAAGGTCATGCGCTTTGATCTTTACTTGACTAAGAGTTAGGTTTATTCTGTTTATGGCTTAGATATATCATCTCTGGATTCATCCTTTATCGGAGATATTGCTGATCTGAATAGATAAATTTGGCGTGATTATTTTTTAATGAATACTAGTTACGCTAAACCAGTCTAGAGTCATTTCATTCCTTGAGTGAGGTAAGATATTTTTTTTCCGCCTACTGTGTGCATTATTTGGGGTTGATTCTTTTGGATTTTGTTTTCCTCTCTAGCTCGTCGAGACCTCCTGGTTATACCTATCTACTTTGTTTTGGAAATAAACGGATAGTTACCACTCAGAACTATAAATTTAGGTTGAGCTCGAGATGTCTTCCAAGATAAACGCTGGAGATTTGTTGACGTTGGAACTAGCGTATGAAATCTGTATTAGGGGTGTTGAAGTCTCGGCATCCAAGATGATCGGAGAAAAATTTTTTGGGGTCTCCTATCTCAGGAAGTCCATGGTAGGAGTTTCTCTGAGGTGACGAATATCGGAAGGATTTTGAATCAGATCTTTCTGAAGTGACTAGAAGTTTGAATCGGCTTAGGGATTTACTCGATCGTTTTACAGGTCATTCAGGTTTTTTTGAGTGGAGAAGAATTAATTGAGGTCGGAGGTGAAACTTGTAATCGTGCCCACATACTTCTGACTTGGGAAACTTTACCCATGTCTGAATGTGACAATACGACAGGGCCTTACCCACACCTTTTTTCTCATCTTAACCGTCTGACGCTAGCCGATGAGTTGTGACGGGTTGACGTCTACTTAATTTTTGGGCAAGCTTACAGTGGCGTTAAAATTTTAAAAATCATTTTCAACTTTTTAATCCGATGTTGTTTAAAACCCTTTAGCGTTCACAAATCGACTGCTAAACAGTTGGATGTCACGCCTCTTAGGCTTAATTCAGATGACGCGTGTCCGACGCGCGTTCGCTTGACGCTGGTTTTGAAAATACATATAATTAATTCAAGCTGTTCAGTGGACGAGCGCAGGACAAATTGTACGCGCGTACGACGCCACTAGACTCAGAGAATCTCAATACGTATTGAAATACTAGACGTTTCCATTGCCTGTTCAGTTGGCATGCATCTTTTCTAGCGTTCAGTCGACATAGCTGGTGTTTCTTTGCAAAAATTTATTTCTCACGTATGGTTTGAAATGGAAACAGAAGAATTCAATACGGATGTTTTCATTGATGAAATTGAGAAGAGGTCTACGATTTGGGACACGCATTCCAAATTATATTCAAATAAGACGGCAAAAAAGAGCGCCTGGGAGGAAATGGTCCTAATGTTTTACAAATCCGATGATAAAAATTTAGGTTCGTGATTTCGCAGGCTGGGATACAGTGTAAAGTATAATCTTGTAGAAAGTCTATTCCTTGAAATTGGGTGAACCCAGTGTGTCCTTTCCCTCCTACGTCGTTTCCTTCTTCTATATGCTAACCAAACACAAACAGCTTCTCCTACATCCATTCTCGTTAATAACAACAAATAAACTGACGCTCGATTGCCTAGTCTCACTCTATATAAATTGATTGGTAATATCTTTTCTCGCGAAATTGATTACTCTCAAACTTCTAAAAAGATTATCCATTTCCTGCAAACAAATCCGAGATAACAAAATCCGATATTTTTGAGACACTGTATAGACTTCGCGTTAAACACGTTCAACCTCTACTTTGCGCCGCCCCGTATCTCCCGGCTGACGTCGGTACACTGCTACCGGTGTACCGGGGAGACGGGGCAAGGGGCAGGCCGTTTTGATATTTTTGCGGAGTGATCCAACTTATATGTATTCCGTAAACTTTTGTGAAGATAACCCAATGCGAACTAGACTTATAAGTGGTGTAGCATTCAAAGACGTACGCTTATGGCACTACCGTAGGAGGAGGACGGGAGAGACGAGGGAGGTGCAAGGGGGGCGGGGGGGTGTGGACGTTGTGTAATGGCGTATGTGCATAATGCGTTGTTGTTCGCAAGAGAATGTTCAGACGGTGGCGATGCGGGGGGATCAAAATGATTTATGATACTCTTATTGTTAAGTAACAGCCGAGCTCACGGCATACATACACTGTGTGATTAGGTGGCTGAATGTCTACGGGTTAGCGCTAACAAGACGCCGATGCTGACGCTGACGTCGCTTCGTCCTAAAGGGACTATCCACACGACAGGATAGGATAGCAGCTAATGGGGATATCATACACACCTTTACATAGATGCCCTTTCTCGGTACAGGGATGGATCTCCAGTTTTTGTATACACAATTAAAATATAAGTATAACTAAAAGCAACCACCTACGCTAAATAATTTTAAACAAGAAAATTTTATGGAAAAATGTTAAAACATTTAAAAATTGTCGGGACGTCTAGTTACGTACGTTTACTCATTATAATGTTCAGTTTTTTTCCAAATAGAGCATCAATCAAAATTAGTTGTGTATCATATACTGGATTTCAAACATGTTTAATTTTTGAGGTGTAAAATGATCCATTTTGGAACAACAACTAATTTCAATTCAATAACATAAACGGTTGATCACAGTTGAAATGCCTGTACTAAATAATTTTCGAGGAGAATTAGTAAATAAAGTTTAACATACAGAAACTCAGGCAACAGCACTGACAAAGAAATCTTACGTTGGCCTATCGACAGTGAAAACGGAGGGTCACTCAATACTCGAGTCACCTTCCGTCAAGCTCTTGGGGATCAACATCAACAATAACATGTCCTGGCATGACTGCGACGTCAGTATTGTTAAAATGGAATCCCAGAAGCTTGGACTTTTGTTCTGGTGTAGGAAGCTGTATACATCAAAGCAACTACTGCTACTTTACAAAGCACAGATCCGACCATCGTTGTAGTATTGCTCCCATGTGTGAGAATGCACTCCGAAGCACTCTCTAAAGCTTCTGGACATTGGACGCCTAACCTCACAAAGGACCTCCACAGCCTGGAACATCGAAGAAGGGTAACTGACCTGTCTCTGTTTTACAGAATCTATCACGGAAGATGTTCGAGTGAGCTCTCCCAGACAATAACTGCGAAGACTGTCCGAACGAGGAACACTAGAAAGGCTCTGCGAGCTCATCCTTACCAGTTCGAGGTCCTTACTCCCCTAACCGGTTTCCTCCAGTATTCCTTCTTTTGGAAAACTTCGACGCTGTCGAATGAGCTGCCGGGGACGGCTACAACCTGCAGCGTTTCAAATCTAACGCGCACAGATACGTATCTTCTAGCAACATTTCTGCAACGCCATAGGCTTTCAGTCTTTGCGAGAGGCTGACCATAAAAAAACAAGCCAAATTTATTTATCGACTTTATTTGGGCGAAATTTAGCCTAAGGCTATTCTTACATTTAACCCATATATAAAACTAGATACTAAACTAACACCTAAACCTAAGCTAACAGGGAATGTATGTATATATATTATAAACAGCAGTATTAACAGTAACCCTGAGCAAAAAAAAAATATATATATATCACTCGAAACTGAGCATTATGCTAGCAATAAGATGTTTTTCATTTTCTTTTTAAATCTGTCAACTGGTAAAGACTTCAAGGTATTATCTATCGCATTATACTGTTTTGCGGCATTATAGGTGAAACATCTTTGGAACATTGCAGACTGGTGGTATGGAATTGTCAACAAACTTCCATGTCTCAGGTTAAGGGAATGAGTATCCCCTCGCGGTATAAGTTTTTCCATCAGGTACGCGGGAGTAGAGGAAGATAATATTTTCTGAGTTATGGTCAGACAATGTAACTTAACCAGTTTACTTGTATTTAGCCACCCCAAGGTTTTAATACTTTCGGAGATATGATCATACTTTCTCAGCCTGAGAACAAACCTACAACACATATTTTGGATTCTTTGGATTCTTTGCTTTGTTATATAATCTAAACAATGATGATAAACAATATCACAGTACTGAACAATAGACATGACTAACGTTTCACAGAGTGTCTTCTCAATTGACGGGCTTAATATGTATTTGTGTGCATACAGCAGCTTTAGTCTAACAAATGATCTTTGGACAATGCTTTTTACATGTGTACGAAATCTAAGGTTTTCATCAATAATAAGACCTAAAATTTTCATGTTTTCAGTGAAAGCTAAAACTTGGTTTTCTAATACTAGGTTCAGATTCATTTTCAAAGCATCTCGATTCCTGGTGGAACTGAAAAGCATTGCATTGCATTTTGATGCATTCAGGGATAGATTATGATCATGAGCATACTGGACTATACTGTTGAGATCACTGTTCAAATCGTCACTGGCTTCTTCTACTAGAGAAGGGATAAAATGGTATACTAATTGTGTATCATCGGCGTAGGTTGATATGGAGCTATTAGAAATTGCACTTTGCATGTCAGCAGTGTATATTATAAATAACAGTGGCCCCAAAATGGACCCTTGCGGAACGCCAGATACAATTTCTCTACTACATGATGTTTTGTTGTCTATTTGTACTCTTTGTGACCGATTTGATAAATATGCATGGAAAAAGTTGATAGTTATGTTATTGAGCCCATAGTATTGAAACTTTGCACATAGTAAGTCATGATCGATCCTGTCAAATGCTTTCGAAAAATCCAAGGAAACCAATATGGTTGCCATTTTTTTATCGACTGCTCTGATTATATTATCAGTAAGATTAAGCAAAGATGTAGTAGTGCTGTGACCTGCACGAAATCCAGACTGATGCTGCGGTATTATAGATAGCTCATTACAATAGTTACGCAACTGTGTATATACTACTTTCTCCATGATTTTTGACAGTACTGAGAGTAGGCTGACTGGTCTCAGATCTTGCACAGAGGAAGGCATACTAGTTTTGGGCAGTGGGATTATAACTGCCTCTTTCCATATTTTTGGGAAATAACCACGTTCAAGGCAACAGTTAATTATGTTAGTCAGGTAAGGTATAACAGTAGGAGTACACAGTTTTATCATTGTTAACGAAATGCCATCACTTCCAGGTGCTTCTGATTTTATAGACATTAACGCTTCAGCAATTTGTTCAGGCTCTGCTAAAGATAATTGAAAATTGGTTACGTTTTCAAATTTATTACTACGATAAAAATTAATAATGTTTTGATTTCCTTGAGGTTTACTATATACACTAATAAAGTAATCATTTACTTTTTCCGCATCTTTTAATGTTTCTGGAAGTTGTGGTTTACTATTACATTGAATGTTGAGTTTTTTTAGGGTTTTCCAAAATTTACTTTTATTTTTATTTTTGTACAAACTATTCAAATACGCTTCTTTTTCTCTTCTAATAGCAGCTAAGGTATAATTTCTGAGTTCTTTATAATGATCCCAGTTTTCTGCGGAGCGATCCCGCTTATATTTATTCAATGCTTTATCTCTTTCTTTCATTAGGATTTTAATGACATCCGTTATCCACGGACAGTGAGATCTGGTCACTCTGACTGTTCTCGTGGGAGCATGCTTTTCAAAGATTAGATGGATATATTGAGTGAAAATGGCTACCTTGGTGTCAATATCGTTCTCATGAATGATATTTTCCCATGGCATATGAATAAGATCTTCAACAAACAGGTTTTCGTCAAAATTCTTGAAATCTCGATAGGTGACTATTTTTTGCGAGAACGTGTACTGAGGGATTTGAATTTTGCAATAAACTAAACTATGATCTGATACCAGATCCGCGTTTAGTACGCCTGAATTAAGCACATAATCAGAGAAACTAACAAATATGGGATCAAGCAAGGTAGCACTATGATTGGTAATTCTCGTCGGCTCATTAATCAGTTGCGAAAACCCGTATGAATCAAAACATTCAGATATGATATTACCAACATTAAGTAGATTTACATTCACATCTCCCAAAACAATAACGTTATGATAAGTTGACACTATGTTAGACAAGGTATTATCAAGTGATTCGATGCATTGTCTTGCTGAATAAGATGGTGGTCTATAAAGCACACCAGCAGCTAATGTGAATCGACCTACCTTAACTTCAATGAACATAGATTCTAAGACATCTGATCGATGCTCTAGGATTACTCGGCTTACAAGATTTGACCTAATATAAAAAGCCACACCACCTCCTCTACTTCCTCTATCCTGCCGGAAAAATCTATAACCTGGAATGCTAAAAGTATCAGAAGACACAATATCACTTAACCAAGTTTCCGTTATACCTACAATGTCGTAGTTACCTGCAAGAAGTAATAGGCTCAGATTGTCAAAGTTGGTGAATAGGGACCTAACATTTAAATGAGCGATAGATAAACTTCTAGACGTTTTTTTAGCCATGATAATCTGTTGTATGTATTAATAAAATAAACAATGGACATTCTTTATTGCCAGCATAGTGACTCATAACGGTATAAATGTCTGTAGGGACCCATGTTTTTGTTATTGCGAATGAACTACACATATTTTGCAAAGTGAGATGTGAAAGATCACCCAATACAGATACAAGAGATATTATGTTTACATGTGCTTCTTTAAATGTATTTTCTACAGTTCTATTCATAGTTTATATTACTTCTTAATTTATCGAGATAATTTCTGTATATAATGCAGTCAGTATTGTTCGCTGGGTGATCAGTAGGAACACTTTTTTTAAAGGACTTATTATAGTTCAGGCAATTTACACACAAATGTTTTTCGGACTTACATTGTTTATGGCTGTGGTTACCCGCACATTTGTAGCAAGTAGATTCTCCTTTGCAGTCTTTTTCTAGATGACCGTAATTGTTGCACTTATAACACCTCTTTACTCTTATATGGTCACTGATGTACGATTTTTTCCATCCGATGAACAGGAAACCTCTTTGCAAGAACACGTTTCGCAACGCAGGGGTCACTTCTATTACGACATCGGGCTTGTTGGTCTTCTTGGGATAGACAAGCTTGGTGACAAACCTAATGTCGTTTTTCACACTTTCATCTACGCGATTCTGGGACGCTATATTATTAATAATATCTTCCGGTGTTTTAAGGCCATCCAAACGGACATTAGAAACAAGAAGTCGTGGATTCATCTTTTTTTGTTGGTCCACAGTATATTTGTCGCCAAAGGATTCATCAATTTTTTGCTTAAGTTTATCCAAGGAATTTTTGTCTTGACAGTGTATGACGACCCCACTTTTTGTTTTATGGGTTTTGTTGATACAAACATTCAGTTCTGCTGGGTTAACATTAGATACTAACTCATTCATAATGTCATCAGAAGAGGAGCTACTGTCATTAGATTTCACCACCAGGATCTCTGAGCTGTCGTTTCGTACTTTTGTAGGAAGCGAGTGACTTTTTACCATATCACTGAAAGAGGGTATACTTTTTTGCTTTGCCTCATTAAGCTGATCTTCAAGCGATTTTATTATAGTTTTCTGGAGTTCATTGGAATATTGAACTTCCGACAGCAGTTTTTCGGTGAGTCCCTTTTCACGTCTTATGGATTCAATTTCTCTTTTCAAGGCACAGAGTGACCCTTTGCATGAATTACACAGCCAGAATACATTTTCACAGTCGTTCAACAATTTCAGCCATGTATCTTTAAAAGACGCACATACTGTATGAAATTTGGCATCGCATGATAGGCACTTTACGTATTTTGTAGAAACAACAAAGTTATCTTCGCATTTACTACACACATCAACATCTGGAGCCATCGTTGATCCTGCACCTAAGTTCACTGAACTAATACCCAGTAGAATATTCAGACATCCATCCACGGTTTTTGTCTCTCAAACGGAAAAAACAGAAAAGTTGTGGTACACAATACTAGTCTTTATGATGCGACTACTTACGAGTCTCAGTCTAACTCGGATTCAAAAACACCTTTCCAAATAAATTTTGCACCACTTTGCAGAACAAACTTTTAGACTCCGCAGATACCATTTTACGAATTTTCACATGTGTTTATCCCGTTCAAAAACTGCTTAAAATGTCACGAAATCACATACAGTCAGGACAGGACGAGCGCTCGTCGGCATCAAATGAGCTTCAAATCAAGTATCAGGAGCACAAATCCATTCTGATCAAATTTGACTATAGTCATACAAATTTTGAAACGACATACATACCCAAAGTGGGCAAAATCTAAGGAAGGATCAAAAGGATATCCTGATTACAACCCTGTTGAAAGGAAGGATGTATCGCTATTAATATTTGGCGATAGGAAGTTCGACGATCGAGAAGGTGAGGGGTCATGTAGTAAGATCGGCTCCTTTGTTAAACTATTACCAAGATTCCTGTCTATAGCAGGGGCTCAGGATAACAGCCCAATTAAGCTAGAATTAGGAAATCATTAGCAGAACCCTTTTACCAAAAATCGTTTAAGATGTGTTATAATATTTATAGAGTTCTTCTTGGTTTTATTAGGAAGTAAGATTATTACCTACGGGTTATTACTTGGTTACTCCTTCCTCTGGTTGAATTGTGAATAAAACACAAATTAGCTTTTTCTAGGACGTTTCGTCTAGGTACCTAAACTTCATCAGCTATTATATTTGTAACAAATTCTTTTTAAATCCATAGTCCAAATGTCCATAGGTTACTTTTGGCCTAGTTTTGCAAATAACCAATGGACTGCCTCGCAGTAATATTTCATACGAAATCGCTATGAAGAAATGACTTCTCGAACAATAAAAATGTCTAAATACTATTATAATATACTAATTAATTTTTTATTTAGTATCTCTTATAGTCGAAATATCTATGTCAAAAGTAACCTATGGACATTTGGGTGGGGGTGGGGGGCTGGATTTAAAAAGAATTGTTACAGATATAATTGCTGATGAAGCCTATAGGTACCTAGACGAACCGTCCTAGGGAAAGCAAATTTGTGTTTCATTTCATAATTCAACCAGGAAGGAATAACCAAGAAACAACTCGTGAGTGAATATTTTTAGATGAACCAGATAAAGGCATCAGAATTTGTAATCGTCAGCGACCTTACATGTCAATGAAATTGATGAACGAATTGTAATTTGAGCGGAAAAAGTCGACTATGATTGCGATTTTTATAATCTATAGTAAAAAGAGATAATATACTCACATCACTACGATGCTTGACGTTGAAGTCGATATTCGTCCTTACGGGCCTATGGTGTAAGGGCTGAGGCGGCCTGAAATTATTCCCTAAGGGCGCTTTCGGATGTTTCGAGTCACCCTGCATCAGCCGTCGGAGACCGAGCATCTGAAAACAAAAACCACCACTTTAAAGCTACAGTATTGCCGACACTGAATAGTTCTGAGAACTGTAGCTCGCCATCGTTCGCGATTTACGGTCACTTCAGTGGCGCTCTTGATACTCATATCCAGCAACTGTTTCGTCGTATCCACCCAGCGTGTAGGGGAACGGCCACGGCGCCGCCCACTCGGAGCATGACCCTGAACTACAAGTTTCTCCATATTATCGCTTCTGTGAATATGTCCGAAAAGTGTAAGCATCCTCGTCGACATAATGGAGGATAGTCTCTTTGGATTACCGAGCTCATCCAGTATGGAAACATTAGAGCGATGGGGGGTATAAGGGACTCTTAACATTCTCCTCCACGTCCACATTTAAAAAGCATCTATGCGAGCTCGATCTGCCTTTTTAACACTCCAAGTTTCCGAGGCATACAAAAATATGGAGGACACAACAGACTGAACCAGCGACATTTTTTGGTAGCTTTAATAATGTTATGGTTACATAACATAATTATTGATGCATAATTGAATTCAAAATCATTGGTGAAATGCTATTTTAACATGAGTAAATCCACTTTTGAAATCACTCACAATAAATACTTATTGTAGAAAAAAAAGCAGTCCACAATGTGACCGACAAAATATCAGGAATGTTTAGTAGTAGATTTTCAATCATGCCCAAATTGCTTCAATATTACAGACTTCGTTTAGAATCAAATCCCTCTATCTTCAGAAGGTGTATAAAATACTGTGTTCTTGTGGGAAAGTATATACATATACAGGGATAAAAAAATGGTCATAACTTTTGAAATACCCGTATAATGTATCAAAACCCTATACTGAAAGAACGGAAATCATTAGTAGAATTTGAATATGGAATAATTTATAGGGTGTCTCATTTAAAAAAATGCGTTTGAATCACCACGTAGTTATGGATCACCCTGTATAAATCTAAATATTTTCTGAGCAAGGAGCATATCCGTGGCTACAACTCTTATATACAACTTTTATCGCTATCTTCTATAGTAGTGGAGTTATCGACCGAGCCGGTACTAAAAACTCACCCTGTATGTTGGTGAATCAGCAACCCATTTAAAGGAACATAACCAGACACTCCACCTTTTCCAGCTGTGGTTTCTAAAGCGTCAAGTAATAACTCAAAACGGTCAAGTTAGTTTTCCAACTCGTCACTTGTAAATTCAGACTGTACTACAGTTTGAAATTACAAGTGAAGAGTTGGAAAATTAACATGGCCGTTTTGAATTATCACTTGACGCTTTAGAAACCACAGCTGGAAAAGGTGTAGACTTAGAAATCCGACAGAATCTCTTCTTGCAGAGCATTATATTGACACATACTATAAAAATCCTATTCTAAGATACAAATATAATTGGGAAAGTCCTAGATACTTCTCAACGCTCTGCTCGGGGATTTGTGAACAAACGATTGAAGAATTAGTGGTGGAAATTATGATTCACCCCTTCTACTCTCCGAACCTTGCTCCATTTGATTTCCATTTATTTGAAGTAAAAAATGAAGTCAAGTTGATGGACTCAGTACTTCCCACACATTATGTTCCCATAGCATAAAGCTATACAGGGTGGTCCAATAAACGCGCGGTGCTCTCCAGCGGCCTTACCGTTTGAATTAGAAAAAAATGGTCTTTATAAAAGAAGTTTATTTTTAAATGGTCTACTTGTAGAATATAATTTCAAATATGGCGGATATCCGGATATAGCGGAAGTAGGTATCAATTTCCTTATTTTAAATAGTACGCCCTGTATATTATTACGTTTTTGAACTCAGTATCGATTTTTAGGTCCAGTTTATTAACCACAGTTTATGTCTACGAAGTTATTCAGCAATCAGCAGAAAATTTGACGTTTGTAGTACAAAAAATGATAATATCTCAGAAATTAGGTACGACAGAAAGATGCAGTTTGCGGTATTAAAACAAGAAAGAAACATACTTGTGTTTCAGTAAGATCGTTGTTTCAAAAGCACATTGAATAAATAGACTAGCAATTTTTAAATTTGAAAAGCTTAAAACGTTAATTTTTTTTCAAATGGGATGGTATGGTAAGTTTCAGATCAGTGTATGCGAAATTAAATTCTCTTTCATTTTTATCTAGACATATGTGGTTCCATCTTTAAAGGTTTTCCAGATATTTACGATTTTGTAATTATTCCGTAATGGCGCGTAGAAATTGAAAAATCGTAGGTGGCGTGGTTCGCAGACGAAACAATTGGCAGGAAACCTTTCATCCAAAGTGTTTCGTTCTCTAATACTAGAATGTGCACTCACTCCATCTAACTGTTACCTCATTATTATTAAAAATTCCAGTGGCAAATTTTCCAGCAGATTTCCAAATTTTCATTCAGTTGCTGCTCAAAAAAAGGCAACAAAACAAGAAGTTTCCGGAATGTTTCGATTTTGTTGCAAAAACGTTGGGAAGCATAAGTTGCTGTTTTGTTTTGTTCCAATTCGCATTGGATAAATTTGAATACAAAACAAGTGAGGTACAGAAAAACTAGTACGTTGCCATGATGAGATTAGTTTCTGGAATTGTTCAATTCCGGGTATCGATACGCGGTGTCGGAGCAGCTCATCAATTTAAAAGTTTTTTCAGAGACCGGCAGCAGCACCAACGCATTGCCACAATTGCAATGCGGGAAATTTACCGCCGAAAAGTTAATCAACAAAACAGGGCCGATACCGTTAGCTCAGGCCATGTAGTGCTTATCCTAGAATTAACAACTTTATCTAGCTGTCTTTCAAGTTTCCAGTATATTTGTATTAAAGGTTCCTACTTGTGCCCTACTCCTCTATCTTTTCGGTCATTATGGACTTAATCATGCTGTGAATAGCATTTCAGTGATTATGATTATACCATCAATTCTCCGTGTCGGGGCGGGTTACAATATCTCTCATCGCATATCCTGCGTGTCGTAAAAGGCGACTAAAAGAAACCGAACTAGTGTCGGTATAAGCAGTGACCTCTTCCCAACCAACAGCTTTGGGTGGACGAGTTGAGAAGAGTCAGCACACCTTCTTGTCCTTGGGGTGAGAAATTGCCCCTAAAGGCAGATGAACCAGTAGGTACATCTGGTCGACGGCATGAGGATGCAAAAAGAAAATGGGAAACTACTGCATTAAAGGTCTTAAAGATATCCCAAGAGAAACTCGTAAAATGAGTAACTGCATTTTACGAGTTCACAACATGTCTGTTACATTGTGACTATGATGATGACACCATCAGTGGTACCATATTGGTTAGACTGTGGTACTGTGTTTTAACAGCATAGTCCGGCACCTTACCACCTTGGGCATACAAATTTAATATGGTCGCAATACATGCAAATTGCAAATTGGGCTTCTATACTCCTAAAGAAAAAGCAGACAACTTAGGGAGGCTTTTCGCAGCCAATTCTACTGTAGACTTCCAAGGAAGTACTCCGATCACCATAAACGTGAACTCGAGAAGAGGTCGAATTTCAACATCGAAATATAAATAGCATTCTCCAAAAACTAAACGCTAAAAAAGCTACTGGTCCTGACCAAATTCCAGCCATTGACCTTAAAAGCTATACCGCTGAGCTTGCACGTATTCTTTGCAAGCTCAGGGAGGCGTGTTTCCCCGCTGCCTGGAAGATTGGCTGCGTACAGCCCATTCCTAAAGGTGGGTTCTCATGATTCAGTTTCGCTGATTCAGTTTGATAGATCCAGTGAAACTGAACATATTATGAACGTGAGAACACCTTTTCATTGAAAGCACAAATCCACTGATCAGTTTTAATGAAAAGGTGTTCTCACGTTCATGATATGTTCAGTTTCACTGAATCTGTCAAACTGAATCAGCGAAACTGAATAGTGAGAACCCGCCTTTAGAAAGACAAAGAAACCAATCTCACCAACTGTGAACCTGTGGCTTTTCTGAGCATCATGCCTAAAGTTATGGAGAGTATCATTAACACACAGCTCTTGACATACCTAGACAACAATAACATCATAAATGATCGCCAGTACGGCTTCCGTAAGCATAGTCTACTGATGACCTCCTGGCCTACATCACTCACTTATGGAACAGAGTAATTGAGAAATCATGGCGAATCCTATGTTGTTGCACTTGACATATTGAAACCCTTCCACAGAGTGTGACATGAGGGACTTCTAGTCAGGCTTGCTGCTTATGGACTACCACCTCGCCTGCGTCAGTGGCTGAATAGCTTTTTGAACGACCGATCTCTGTTTGTTGTAGTCAAGGCTGATGTATTTTCAATAAACGCCGGTGTTCCTCAGTGTTTGTGTGTTTTCTGTGATGTTGAAAAAGCGGACTGTATTGCAATTTTGCTTATTTATTTATCACTAAATATAAAAATGTTAAATAGTTATAAACGCGGAGCGGCATGAAATTTGGAAACGCGCAATGTGTTGCCGACGTGACCTCTGAACTGTAACTCTCCTTTTTTGGGCACTATCACTGTGTTTTTGTTAACAGTCAGTCTAGCAGGTATATGGGACAGGGTGCAGATAAAGCCACTTATGCATCTGGTTTACACATTCTTTAAATACATTGGCGTCCGCATTTAGTTAATGAACATATAATAGAAATTACTACACTCAGGAATCTGTCCTATCCCTACATTGTTTTTGCTGTACATCAACGAGCTGACAGAAAGTACATTATTATCGTGCATAAAATCAGGCAAGTCACTATCATTCCAGGAAACGGTACGTCGGCGACATGCCTCAGAGATCAACGTAGATATCAAAACAAATTGTCGAGTGGGGATTAGTAAATGAAATACAGTTTAACTTGCAGAAAACTCAGGCAACAACACTTACAAAGAAGTCTCAAATTGGCTTACCAACTGTGGAAATGAGGATCACCCAATAGTCGAGTCACCTTCCGTCAAACTTTTGGGGATCAACATCAACAATAACATATCGACCATGTCATCAGAATTGCTAAAACGGCATCCCAGAAGTTTGAAGTTTTGTTCTGTTGTAGGAAGCTGTATACACCAGAGCAACTACTTCTGCTCTACAAGGTACAGATCCGATCATCGTTGGAGTATTGCTCCCATGTATGGGAATGCGCTGCGAAGCACGCTCTAAAGCTTCTGGACACTATCTAGAAGAAAGCAACTAGACTAATCGATACGCCTAACTTCACAAAGGACCTCCACAGCCTAGAACATCAAAAAGGGTGACTGACCTGTCCCTGTTTTACAGATTGCATCAAGGAAGATGTTCGAGTGAGCTCTCCCAGATAATAACACCGAGGCCGTCAGAACGAGGAACAATGAGCTACAGGGAAATTTGTTTCCTGACAGCTACAACCTGCAGCGTTTCAAATCTAACGCGCATCGACACTTATCCTCTCGCAGCGCTTCTACAGCGCCATAGGCTTTCGGATTTTGCGGGAAGCTGACCATAAAAAAAAGATGCAAAACCGCCGATATATTCTATCCCCTCTATGTTCAGTTGCTCCTCTGACGACAGTACTAGGACTAGTCTTTTATGAAAGGTCCTCTTAGGTTAGGTTAGGTTAGGTTAGGGGGGTCAAACGTACAGGCCGGGTTAGGTAGCCCCAACACTGCAGCCATTGGCTTATTGTATTGTCCTGTGCGCTTGTTAATCCGTGAGGAGTTTTGTGACCTTGATAAGATCCGAGAGTCTCTTCACGATATCTCGAATGGGGAGTGATTTGGGGTTGTTTGGCCCTATCAGTCTGAATCTCCACCAGCGTAGAGCCTCACATTCAAAGATTATGTGAGAGGCTGTTTCGTCGTCCTCGTCACATAGTCTGCATATTGGGTTTTCTTTGAAGATCCCTAATGTGTGTAGATGTTTCCTTAGGCCGCAGTGTCCGGTTAGGAGGCCGGTTATTAGCCTAGTTTCTTTCCTATTTAGTTTTAGGATCTCCTCAGCTAGTTTTGGTGTGGGTTGTTTCACCATCAGCTAGCTGTGTCTGAGCTTTGGATGTGACTGCCAGTATTTTAGGTGCTGTGAATGCACCCACTGGTTTATCGTAGTTTTTACCAAAGACCTTGAAATGCCTATCGCCGGTAAAGCTGGATGCCGATCCGTTTCGTGCTAAGGTATCTGCTTTTTCGTTCCCTTCAATTCCCTTGTGACCTGGCACCCATTTCAGGGTTACCTTGTTCGTGGCACTAAGTTGTTTGAGGTTTTCTAAGCAATCCCAGACGAGTTTGGATTTGACTTGGCAGCCGTTAAGAGCTTTAATCGACGCTTGACTATCCGAGCAAATAAGAATGTTTTTTACTTTTGTATCCCCCCCCAAAAAAAGGTCCTCTTAGTTCATCATAGTATTCATGAACGAAACCTCTCAACACCACACCAGTGACTTTTTTTGGTAAGTTGCACTGGCAGAATCGAGTCATTAGGTTAAAGCGGTCGAGCAGGCCATGGCGGCTCCGGGTATAGAGAGTCCGGGTGGTCCGGTGCCGCGTCCGGGATAATTTGGCGCGGCATTGTGTTGCAAATTAAGCTTTTATTGGGGTTTCCCCTTCGGCTGCAGTTACGCCGGCCGCGAATGCAGCGGCTCTGTAGCCGTAGTGCGTGGCTACGCGCCGCTACACGCCGGTACACGCTCTACACGTCGCGTCGACCACCCACTCGCCCGCAGATAAGATAATTTATTTGCGCCGCCACCCACCGCTGATAGATCCAACTCTCGATGGACCTACCAATAATACAAATAGTGCGGTCGTATTTCATACGGCACTTGGTTACAATAATGGTTATGCGAGTAGACAGAAGGAATTCTGCCGGTGCGCCATCTAGTACCCGAAGGTGACGGCAACCAAAGAGAAACGCTACTAGCAGCAGTAAACTCTCCTTGGTGGAACGACAAGGCTCGTTCGCTTTTTGCCACTAGAGGCACGGATTTCGAGGCAAGCAGCGTAAAGCCGATATACGAGGGTTGCTCTATACCTCCGTCAATCCACCAGTACGCAGACAGCTGTTTCACGCTTATTAGCGATCATCAGTGCGCCATAGGTCGCCCTTCGGGTACTAGATGGCGCACCGGCAGAATTCCTTCTGTCTACTCGCACATCTTTCACATGTTTATTAAACATGGAAAAATTGATGCTCTCTACTTCCGTCAATCGACCTATGGCGCACTGATGATCGCTAATAAGCGTGAAACAGCTGTCTGCGTACTGGTGTATTGACGGAGGTATAGAGCAACCCTCGTATATCGGCTTTACGCTGCTTGCGTCAAAATCCGTGCCTCTAGTGGCAAAAGCGAACGAGCCTTGTCGTTCCACCAAGGAGAGTTATCTACTGCTAGTAGCGTTTCTCTTTGGTTGCCGTCACCTTCGGGTACTAGATGGCGCACCGGCAGAATTCCTTCTGTCTACTCGCACATCTTTCACATGTTTATTAAACATGGAAAAATTGATGCTCTCTACTTCCGTCAATCGACCTATGGCGCACTGATGATCGCTAATAAGCGTGAAACAGCTGTCTGCGTACTGGTGGATTGACGGAGGTATAGAGCAACCCTCGTACAATAATGGTTGTGCAATCACAAAAGTGCTAGTTCTAAAATTGTGACGTGGCTCTTGAACAATCGTGCATATCCTTTGTCTAGAAGATAAATGAAACCAAACATGTATCCGATAAACAACTTGTCATGGACTTCTGAGAAACTGCACAGAAAAAAATACTGTTGCGTTTCCAATTAATTGTTAGTATTTGGATGTTTTTCCATCACTTTAAATATATCTACAGTTGTTTCAAATCTATGTCATTGAAAGAATTTTAATCCTTATATATTCGAAGTAATCACAGGTACGCCAATAAATTCAAAATAATTTTATATTCGTTCTAACGATATGTATAATCCTTCTAATACCAGTATTGACATATAATGCAATCAAAACATCCTTTTGTTTTCGAAATTTACCCTATGTTTCATTTAAGTAAAGCATACAATCTATTCGATGTACAAAAATTATTACTGCAACAGCAGTTCGTGATAATTCATCTGATGAAAATTAATTTTGTTTCAAAAGGTAACTATTACTCGAACAATAACCCATGCTTCCAAAACATTGTCTATGCTGTTAAAGAAATTGGTAAGTAGTATTCGTACTAACAACATTATACAGGGTGTCCCAGAAGTCAACGTCAAGCCGCAACGGGGTGACAGGATTGGTTGTAACTATCATGAGAAAAATCAGAAAAAAAATCTATCCCATGCAGTTTGAAAATTATGGGCATTTAAAGAAAACCTAGAAATTTGGTCAAATTATAACAATTTTTCGGTTATTGTGGTTAACTTTTATTATTTCTGTTCATTTAAGCTTTGGAACCGTAACCCTAAATAGCATTTCTAGAAGCACAACGAAAAATAATGACACAATTGCCCCAAGTTTTCTAGAATGAAGACTATTTATTAAACTATGAATTTAAAATTTTCAAAGTTTGCCGACTTTGAAAGGCCCTCCTTCAAAAAAAAATGTACTAAAGTGCCTTGGCAAGTGCCATTAAAAGTTGGCGCATTTAACCAAGATTGTAAAATGGTACAGTACTTGTTAGTTTCATACTAAAAAAAACGAGTAAAAAAAGGAAAACCTCAAGTAAGCCGATTTTTACTAAACCATTTCACTCAGGCCAGATGTTCTTTTTCGCACAAGCTTCTGGTAGGTTCTTAATTTTACGGCAAAATGATGAGAGAGGTGGATAGCGGACATGTTTGCCATGAGTGAGCAAGGCACATAGTGACGCCACTTTTAGCAAAGTCAACAAAAATAAGTAAAATTAATAAAATAATGAAAAATCTTGACCTAACTTAGTTTAAGTTTATTGGATTAGAAGTCAGATAGGAAAATAAAATTTTTTATTACACTAAAAGTTCAAATTGTGTACCATCAGCCTCAATACACGTCCTGCATTTTCTTAAGAAAGATCTACCTATTAGCCAGGCACATTTAATGCAAGAAGACGGATCCCAGTATCACTTTAAAGTAAGCCTGTGGACCGGAATTTTAAACGGCCTTTTGAGCTGCCTGAGAACTTAAATGGCACGAATTACCTACATTTTTTACCATAAAATTTACCAACTACAAGTAAGCGGCCTACAGACGTTGGTGTAAGCTGCGATTCCTCAACCGACTCAAGGTTTCATGAAACTTGCATCAGTTGCATAAGTTCTTACTCAAATCGAAACCTGTTGCAATGCCTGAATCGACTTGATATTTCATGCACATTCCACGCAACACGAGAATGGTATAGTGCGCTTATTTCTTTGTATCGACGCAATACTATACACGTTGAAACCTGCATCACTGCATCAGCGTCACCGGCTCGGCGACATGGCTCACCATCCATAATAGGATTCCAGAATCTGCATCGCTGCAAGCCGCAACTGATACCAAATTCGTGATTCAGTACCATACACGCTGCTACTTGCGTTATGAAACGTAGAAGTCGATACCTGAATCGCAGCATGCATCAACGTCTGTAGACCGCTTAACGGATCGTCGCCACATGAGGTATCAACAAGATGGCTGCCCAGCGCATTACGCAGTGCAAGTAAGAGGTTTCCTTGACCAAAAATATTCGGGAGGTGGAGGTGGACGTTCAGGCACTATCTCGTGGCCAGCCCGTTCCCCAGATTTAAATCCCCTGGAATTTTGTTATCGGGATGTTCTCAAAGAAAAAGTTTATTCAAAGCCCATTGAGAGCGAAGCCGAGCTGCGTAAACGAATTTCTCAAGCTGCTGAGGACATCAACTCTCGAGGATATGCCTGGCTAATAAGTAGATCTTTTTTAAGAAGAGCGTGTATTGGGGCTGATGGTAAACAATTTGAATATTTATTGCGTGACCTTTATTCCAATAAACCTAAACTAAACTAGGTCAAAATTTTTCATTATTTTATTAATTTTACTTATTTTTGTTGACTTTACTAAAACTGGCGTCACTATCTGTTTCGCTCACTCATAGCAAATATGTTCATTATCCATCTCTCTCATCATTTTGCCGTAAAATGAAGAACCTACCAGAAGCTTGTGCGAATAAAGAACATCTGACCTAAGTGAAATGGGTTAGCAAAAATCGGGTTACTTGAGGTTTTCCTTTTTTTACTCGTTTTTTTTTAGTATGAAACTAACAAGTATTGTACCATTTTACAATCCTGGTTAAATGCGCCAACTTTTAGTGGCACTTGCCAAGGCATTTTAGTACATTTTTTTTAAAGGAAGGCCTTTCAAAGTCTGCAAACTTTAAAAATTTTAAATTCATAGTTTAATAAATAGTGTTCATTCTAGAAAACTTGGGGCAATTGTGTCATTATTTTTGACTATGCTTCTAGACATGTTATTTAGGGTTACGCTTCCAAAGTTTAAATGAACAAAAATAATAAAAGTTAACCACAATAACCAAAAAATTGTTATAATTTGACCAAATTTCTAGGTTTTTTAAAATGCTCATAATTTTCAAACTACATGGGATAGATTTTTTTTCTGATTTTTCTCATGATAGTTACAACCAATCCTGTCATCCCGTTGCGGCTTGACGTTGACTTCTGGGACACCCTGTATATCGAATTCAATGGCCCTTGTTGTTCGCAGAACTATAATCAGTATTCGGTAGGACTGATGTCCCGATTCAGTAAACGTAAAATAAAGAAGAGGAGGATCATCTCAGTTCTCAGTGTTATCTGCGCCAACATGGACGAGGTTGTTCGGTAACGGGTTGTTTCGTTGTGATGCTTGCCGTATTGTGTCATCTCGTCGTTTCGCGTATTGCAGCATCAATTGTGTAATTTAAATATGTAAAGTTATATATTAAATGGAGGACCTACTGAGAAATTGGGGCTTAGAATAGCTAACACCCACATTTGAATGTAGGTATTTAGATTAGTCAGACAGTTATATTTCAGGTAAAAAGCAACAACTGGTGCAGGCTTATGTCTAATTCTTATATCATGCTCCTTATAACTTCATACAAAATCACACCATTAAACACCCAAACGAATCGATCAGTTGTCGTCGCAATAAAATCTGTTGGTCCAAGGAAAAGAAAGTAGTTTAGAATCAATTTTCCAAATACAGATTCGATTCAACGACAGGCTGCGATTGAATTATTCATTGGAATCCAATGACATCTTGTAGTTGAATCGACAATCCAATATAATTCGTTACCAACTATACACATCCCATTGGATCAAACATCGCTATATTTGAGGAATGCTGAGTGTAACGTCCCATTGAATCCAAGCGCAAGTCTTTGACAAAACGACATATTTTTCTGTGTGTGGTTTTTTTATAGTCTGTCTGTATCTGTATTTGTAGAGTGAAAAGGGTGACTTGTCCCACTGCACTTAGGCCACAACTGGCCCACTGTGCATCCTCCCAGGGAGTTGTTTTCTCAGGTGTAGGCCAAGACTCGCCGAACGCACACTACTAGAAGATAACTCTGGGCATATGACGTGTTCCACAGTTTCGTCTTGCCTTTCACACATTCGGTGTGTCACTTAACCTCATAGTGTGGAGGTGTTTCCTGAGTTGACAATGACCAGTCAGGAATTCTACTACGAGACGTAGGTTTAACCTGGTCATCGCCAAGTACTTCTTGGATATTGTCATGCCAAAGCCTGCAAGGGTTCGCTTGGCAAATCGACATCCTTGTAGTTCTTTCCATCGTTTTACTACTTGGGTATGGGAGTGTTTTTTGACTATTTCTGCAGTTGTGGTTGTCGACATTCCAGAAAAATCACATGATCTCAACATTCTTTGGTTAGCAGCCTTCCTGGCTAGACCGTCTGCTATACGGTTAACCCACCTTAAGACAATATTGTTTCTGTCTGAGGCATGGGCTAAAGATTGGAGGTATTCCATTGCCATCCCTGATGTGATACAAAGTCTTTTCAGGGTTAGAAGTGCTTGCCTGCTGTCAGTGCAGATTGCTACAGTCTTGCCAGATACATCTCTTCTGGCTAGTTCATTTGCGACTATCGATATGCCAGCCAGTTTCTTTTGAAAGATAGTGGCATTTTTTGTTTTTACCCATAGCCCACTTTGTTCTGAGGTTTAGAGACCAAGAGTACACACCACATCCAGTGCCTTGCCTTGTTTTGGAGCCGTCTGTGTATATGTACATTGCATTTGTCACATTTGGCTCAACATTCTGTTTAATTTCTATTTTGTAGTGTTTTTTAAAAACGAATACTGGTTTGAGCCGCTGGTTGCTAGTAGCATGAGTAGTGCCTTTAGCGCTTCCCGCTATACCAGCTGCCTCAGTCGTCCCATACCTACCTACAGCTGGATTAATACCAACCGTGCGAAGTCGTAGCATTGACAGTAACGCAACCTCTTTGATATAAATATCTAGAGGGGTAATGCCAGTTATTTACTTCCATAGCAGCAGTCGGTGTTGTACTCATGACTCCTGTTATATTAATGCAGGCCATACGTTTTTATAGTCTGTTCGAGCTTTGAATCCGACTCTGATTTTTGAATTCTCAATTCTTTTTTTACTTCAAGAAACAAGAAATTAATTGGGGCAAGGTCTGAAGAATAAAAATGGTGAACTGGTGAAATTTTGACACTATATTACTATAATGGCGAGGATGGAAAATGCGTATGGTTTTCAGGCATTATAGGAGCTCCTAATCATTTTCAATTTTTTTTTTGATGGGGGTGAAATTCGAGCTTTTCAACGTCAGTGTGCGACCACTTGATGATGTCAAAGGAGTATGTGAGATGTTATTATTATTATCTGATTTTCTAAGTTCCTCTCGCATAATTGCGGTAGCAACAAGTGGACTATTATTGATTAGAATTTAGGAAGGATCTACTGTGTAAGGCTTTCGCGGCCATCGTCCAATGAATTTGTGGTTCTTGGGTTTTTAGGCCGGCGTCGTTTAGCGTTAAAGCTTGACGTTTCGCCACCACGAGTGGCGGCAAATACTGAGTATTTTGGAAGTCGCCGAAGTGAAATAGCTTCTGAAGATGCCATCCAAGCGAAACGTCAAGCTTTAACGCTAAACGACGCCGGCCTAAAAACCCAAGAACCACAAATTCATTAGGAAGGATCGTACAATATTACATGTCTTCAGGATTACAGACTTTTTGGAATAAATTTTGTGTAACTTTTCGTCCAGACCCAACTGTTGAAGGTGTTGTGTAAACGTGTTTAGTGTAAAGCCCAAGACCGACATAATGAGGGGGACAATAGTGACTTTGTTTTGTTTTCAAAGTCGTTTTATTTCCATGGCAAGATCCGTGTATTTAGATATCTTTCCAGCGTACGTGTTTTGGATATTCACATCATTGGGAATGGCTATAGCTATCAAATAGGTAATTTTGGCGGCCTTTGACTCGAAAACTATATCTGGTCTATTGGGTGGTATATTCTTGTCTGTATGTATTTCAACGTCTCAGTATAGATTGTATCGATCATTTTCGATTATTGATGTCGGAGTGTAATTGTAATATAGATATGTATTTTCTATTAGTTTGTTTGTTTGCTGTGGCTAGTGCTTGGTGTATGACCTTGGCCACAGAGTTATGTCTGGCTGTGTACTCGGTACTGGCAAGAGTTTTGCATGACTATTTTTGCTATTACATGACTCTAATTTGGGTAAGAAATACGTCTTTAGAATTAAACTAAATTACTAAATGACACCCTGTATCTGCCAGTACAAGACTGTAAAGCCGAACTGAAAAGCTTAATTAAGCACTGTAGACAAAAGTTATCTGGATAAAATCGTAAAAGATAATACGGAAAAAAGTTTTCTGCGATGCAGCTTTAAATTATTAATCCTTATCCTCGTCGTTCATTCCTCTAATTAAATTAATTGAAACCATGGTCGGGGATCGCAGAGAGTCGCATTCTTTCACGTTAGGATATTTCAATCTATACAGGGTGGTCCAATAAGCGCGCGGTGCTCCCTAGCGGCCATACCGTTTAAATTAGACGAAAATGTTTTAAATAAAAAACGTTTCTTTTCAAATGCTCTACATTTAGAAAATAATTTCAAAGATGGCGGACTTCCGGATATACCGGAAGTAGGCATCAACTTCCTTATTTTAAATAGAACACCCTGTATATTATTACGTTTTCGAATTCAGCATCGATTTTTAGGTCCATTCTGTTAACCATTGTTTATGTCTACGAAGCGTATTTTCGGAGTTATTCAGCAATTTTTACAAAATTTGACGTTTGTAGTACTTTACAAGAAACGTTAATATCTCGGAAACTAAACGCGATAGAAAGATGCGGTTTTCGGTTTTGAGAGACGCAAGAAACGTATTTGTGTTTCAGTGAGATCGTTGTTTCAAAAGAACATTAAATCAATAGAGTAGAAATTTTCAAATTTGAAAAGTTAGAAACGTTAAAAACTTTTATTTTTCAAATGGGATGGTATCATAAGTTTCACATCGGTGGATGCGAAATTAAATTCTCTTTCACTTTTGTCTAGGCGCATGTGGTGCTATCTTTGATGGTTTTTAAGATATTTACGGTTTTGTAATTATTGCGTAGGAATTGGAAAAATCGTGGGTGGCGTGGCTCGCAGACGAAACAATTGGCAGGAAACCTTTCATCCGAAGTGTTTCGGTCTCTAATACTAAAATGTGCTTTTGCTCCATCTAACTTTAACCACATTATTCTTAAAAACTCCAGTGGTGAATTTTTCAACAACAGGTTTTCCAAATTTTCATGTGGAAAACATTAGTTTATTATGCGGTTTCCAGTAATACCACCCCAAATGCTTAGACTTCATGCTGGGTGACAACAAACTCCTCAAAATTTGGATTTAGGTGGGCGTAAAATATGAGAGAAGGAAACATGTAGTAGTAATACATGAAGATAGTGAGTTCGACATTCTCGCAATTGTAGTTAAAGATCCGCATAGCAGTGCTACAGCAGAAATTAGTCGTTACTTGGGCATTGGTCAAACATCTGTGAACATGATCTTAACGGAGTACATACCTATAGCATCCTTATCACGTGCAGCTAAATCAAGCAGTTGAAAGACAAGACTTTGAAAACTGGATGAATTTCTGTAACTGGAGTCATGCTCGAATTCAAGAAGATGCACTCCTTTCCAAAAGTGTGTTGTTTACGAATGAAGCTACATTTCTTATGAAATTCTTTCATTTTCCTTTTTATGAAATGTAGCTACAGCGTTATCATTAACGGCCATGTAAACTGGCATAATTTACATTTCTATACCGACGTAAACCCAAATTTTGAGAGGTTTGTTGACAACCAGCATTGAGTCTAAGCATTTGGGGTGGTATTATTGGAAACCGCATATTAAACTAAGGTTTTCTAAAATTTTCTGAATGAAAATCTGGAAAACCTGTTGGAAAATTCACCACTGGAGTTTTTAAGAATAATGTGGTTATAGGTAGATGGCGCGAAAGCACATTTTAGTATTAGAGACCGAAACACTTTGGATGAAAGGTTTGCTGCCAATTGTTTTGTCTGCGAGTCACGCCACCTACGATTTTTCCAATTCCTACGCCATAATTACAAAACCGTAAATATCTTGCAAACCATGAAAGATAGAACCACATGTGCCTAGATAAAAGTGAAAGGAAATTTAATTTCGCATCCACCGATGTGAAACTTATAATACCATCCCATTTGAAAAATAAAGATTTTTAACGTTTTTAATTTTTCAAATTTGAAAATTGCTAGTCTATTGAATTAATGTTCTTTTGAAACAACGATCTTAATGAAACACAAATACGTTCCTCGCTTGTTTCAAAACCGAAAACCGCATCCTTATATCGCGTTTATTTTCCGAGATATTAACGTTTCTTGTATAGTACTACAAACGTCAAATTTTGTAAAAATTGCTGAATAACTCCGAAAATAGGCTTCGTAGACATAAATAATGGTTAACAAACTGGACCTAAAAATCGATGCTGAATTCAAAAATGTAATAATATACAGGGTGTTCCATTTAAAATAAGGAAGTTGATGCCTACTTCCGGTATAACCGGAAGTCCGCCATCTTTGGAATTATCTTCTAAATGTAGAGCATTTAAAAAGAAACGTTTTTTATTTAAAACATTTTCGTCTAATTTAAACGGTATAGCCGCTAGGGAGCACCGCGCGCTTAGTGGACCACCCTGTATAAAAGTGGCTTTCTCTGGCCTCTCACTTAATTAGGCTAAGTATAACCGGACATTAATAACCTTAATTTGCTGCCACAACGATCCATATCACGCTCGCGTTTCTTAGGTGTACACCGGTGTACACACCGCAAATTACGTCCACTTTAAAGCTAAAGCGACCATACACAAACATCATCTGGAAATTTATTTATGTATTTATTCATTCAATCAATTCTGAGCTATGTTTGCACACAGAAAAATCTGTCGTTCTGTCAAAGACTAACGCTTGGCTTCAATGGGACGTTACACTTAGCATTCCTCAAATACAGCGATGTTTTATCCAATGGGAAGTGTATGGTTGGTAACGAATTATATCGTATTGTCGATTCAACTACAAGATGTCATTGGATTCCAATGAATAATTCAATCGCAGCCTGTCGTTGAATCGAATCTGTGTTCGATAATTGATTCTAAACTACTTTCTTTTCCTTGGAGCAACAGATTTTATTGCAAGGACAGCTGATCGATTCGTTTGAATGTTTAATTGTGTGATTTTGTATGAAGTTATAAGAAGCATGATATAATAATTAGACATAAGCCTGCACCAGTTGTTGCATTTTTACCTGAAATATAACTGTCTGACTAATCTAAATACCTACATTCAAATGTGGGTGTTAGCTCTTCTGAGCCCCAATTTCTCAGTAGGTCCTCCATTTAATATATAACTGGACACATTTAAATCACACAATTGCTGATGCAATACGCAAAACGACGAGATGACACAACACGGCTAACACCGAAACAACCCATTACCGAACAACCTCGTCCATGTTGGCGCAGATAACGGATAACACTGAGATAATCCTCCTCGTCTTTCTTTTTACGTTAATCAAATCGGGACATCAGTCCCGCCGAATACTGATTATAGTTCAGCGAACAACAAGGGCCATTGAAACAAAATTAATTTTTATCAGATGAATTATCACGCACTGCTGTTGCAGTAATAATTTTTGTACATTGAATAGATTGTATGCTTTGCTTAAATGAAACATAGAGTAAATTTCGAAAACAAACGGATGTTTTGATTGCATTATAATATGGCAATACTGGTATTAGAAGGATTATACATATCGTTAGAACGAATACGAAATTATTTTGAATTTATTGGCGTACCTGTGATTACTTCGAATATAAGGAATGAATTTTTTCAATGACATGGATTTGAAACAACTGTAAATATATTTAAAGCGATGAAAAAACATCCAAATACTAACAATTAATTAGAAACGCAGTATTTTTTCTGTGTGTTTGTCTATGTTTTTGGTTGTTTTCTGTAGTTTCTGGCAGTTTTCTGTTTGTTGTCTATTCTAATAGGTTGTTTTCTCTGGTTTTCTGTTGTTTCTGTTATTTTGAGCAGTTTTCTATTGTATTTTCTGTTATTTTTGGTTATTTTCTGCTTTTTCCGGCTGTCTTCTGTTTGTTTTTTGCTGTTTTGGCTGTTTTCGTTTATACTCTTTTCTTTTTAGTTGTTTTCTGCTGTTTCCAGCTGTTCTCTGTCTGTTTTCTGTAGCTTCCTGATATTTTCTGTTTGTTTGCTGTTGATTTGAATTGTTCTATGTTGTTTTTGGTTTTATTGTGTTGCTTTGTGTAGCTTTCTGTTGTTTTTGGTAGTGTTCTGTCGTTTTGGGCTGTTTTCTGACGTCTTCGATTGTTTTCTTGTTGTTTTTCTATTGTAATCGCTTGGAGTCCGGTGTTTTTGGTTGTTTTCTGATATATTTGGATGTATTCTGTTGTATTATGTTCTAATGAATTCGTTTTATTAAAAGCTTTTATTTAACTTGCAATGTAAGTATGTATGTTTCTATGTTTGTTCGAGTAGAATCTTGCTACTCAATTTTGAAGCAGATCTCTTCAACCGATCGAGCTGAAATATTGTATACACGTTTAGTTTAGATGACAATACACGACAAGCTGTGTGACGTCGTTCTAAATCCAATAGTGGAATAGTTATTTTCAATGCATTTCTACAATATGGGTATCCAATTGATATGAGAACGCCCAGTAGATGGTAGTAAGAGGACTGACAATTAATGAGAGAGATGTTATTTTCATTTTAAACGATGGATTTTGTTGTAAGAGTTTGGGGAAAATATACTATTGAAAGTCGATGAGTTGTCTTATCACTGCATGAACCTTACGACCTGAGAGAAGAGAGTTTTTGCATTTGGCGCCCAACTAGAGGCTTGCGGTGTGAGCAAGAATTTGACAGCGGTGACAGGGGATTCTGGATCGAATTGTACGAGTTCCTTTATACAACCTACGTTGTATCGATGACGGCGACGACATCGAAGTGAGGTTAGGGGGTAGCTAACGAACCGCTGGTGCAGCGAACAGCCACGGAGGTTGGACCGGACAACCGGTGTGTCGCGGTGCGGGGGGTACATGAATGACTGTACCGAATACTGGTAAAGAAGCGGTAGACTGTGACGCGGCGTAAGTGGTAAAGAAGATTCGCGGTAAGGTGACTCGACTATTAGGTGACCCTCCATTTCCACAGTTGGTAAGAAAACATAAAACTTCTTTGTCAGTGTTATTGCCTGAGTTTTCTGTACGTTAAACTGCACTTTATTTACTAAACTACTGAACTACTACTAAACTAAGTCTGACAGCACAAAGGCAAAGCCTAAATAGCCTAAATACCCGAGTATTGCGCTGGATATGAAGAGGTTATGTTAGAGAAAGTTTGTTTGATATTATGACATGTCTTATTTCATACGTATATGTATGGTCAAAAGACAATAAAGAAATACTTGAAACAGAGTAAGCTTCGTTAGATTACCGGTAAAAAAATAAGAGGGAGGTCACCTACCGCACGTCAGTGGCAAAGCGGCTGAAAGTGTCGCTTTTTTACAGCAGCTGTTGAAATTCATGAAATGTACGAATAATATATTATTTTGTATACTCAACTATTTCATGAAGGTGTACGGCATGCTTTAACTATAAGAAAATATAATTATATGTACATAAAAACCGTTCCCTGACGTTGTTAACATGATTAAGCTTATCCCCCCAGACTTCAGACGACGCGACATTACATGATGAGTTGCCTTTAATGAATTTATCGCAAATTCTATTAAACGGTAGCAGACTTTCAATTTTCGATCTATGGAAATTTTGTCCTGGAAAGCAGCTGTAAATAAATTCTGTTAACGTCTTAATAAGGTTAGGCCATTATTGAACAATGTGTCATACTCAAGGCTACAAGGCATGAATCGAAACATTTTACAATAAAAAAAAACGATTGTCGAGAGGGGATTGGTAAATAAAGTACAGTTAAACGTGCAGAAAACTCAGGCAACAACACTAAAGGCTCGTGTCCACTTGCAAGTAATTTGCGATAGTTTTTCCAGCGAGTACTTGCTTGTCTGTCTACACTATCTTTTAATTGTTCGCAAATTTAGTCTAGGAAGTTGCTCTCGCAAGTTCACTTGGGCTTGATTGTCCTGATTTCGTGTACACTATAGATGATAAAATGTCGTACGCAAAATCTGCAGCTGCGGCGGTAGTTGTGGCATATTTAATTAAAAAAAAGGAAACAAGAGAAAGATAGTAAAAGGCGGAGAAAATGTTGGGTGAGAAAGTGGATTCAACGTAGAACTACTCTAGGGATACACGAAAAGTTGCTTACTGAATTGAGAAATGAAGATCTGATGGAGCTTGCGTATGTGTATATCTATGATGGGTTGCCTGCCTACGGAGAGTTGTAAGAACGAGAGTCAATAAAGAATAGTGTTGAACCGGACCTGGCCTAATTAATTATTTTCCGAACATTTGCTACAATTACTGCTAGAAATACAACATAACATTCTTTTTGTCTAAAAATCGACTTTCATCTTACCAGATTATCTTCCGTAGTATTCTGTATATTTGAGTCAATTATAAACTTTAATGAGTCCAAGAACTCCCAAGTACTCTTATATATTTCGCTAGTCCCCTGTCCACTTTTTTTTTTAATTTTTCTCCACTCTTGGTTAATTTGCGTTCTCAAATTATGTAGCTTCCTTTGAATTTCTGCTGTAGAAGTATTAAATAAGTCGGCCAATTTTTGTAATACATTCTGCTTTTTGATTCTGTCCTTAAATTCTGGAGTATGCACATTCCATAATTCAGGATATAATTCAAAATTTTCAATCAAAAGACACGTGTCTTCTCTCGTCCAGTTGAACTTCTCCATATTTGCTCGATTTACAACACTACTTGCTGCCAGACTTTCGGAACAGGCTCGAAATTTTTGCGACAAACTAATTTCCTGAGAGTAACCGTGTACACTACAAGCTCTCAGCAAGTCGCAAGTTCTTTAAGTGCAAGTAATTTTGCTGCAATATTTCTCTAATGACGTCATGCACACGCTACGCAAGTGACTTATGAGAGCAACTCTAGCAATTTTATTTGCTAGTGGACACGTGGCTTTACAAAGAAGTCTTATAGTTAAAGCATGCCGTACACCTTCATGATTTAGTAGAGTATACAAAATATTATTCAAAGGTTTTATGAATTGTAACAGCCGCTGGAAAAAAGCGACACTTCCAGCCGTTTTGTCACTGGCATGCGGTAGGTAACCTCTTTTTTTTTACAGGCAATCAAACGGAGCTTACTCTGTTGGCGTTTTCAAGTATTATACATATTTCTTTATTGTCTTTTGATCATACAAGTATGATATAAGACTAGTCATAACATCAAACAAACTTTCTCTAACATAACCCCTTCGTATCCACCGCGGTACTTGGGTCTTTAGGCTTTGCTTTTGTGCTGTCAGAGTTAGTTTAGTAGTAGTTCAGTAGTTTAGTAAATAAGGTACAGTTTAACGTATACAGAAAACTCAGGCAACAACACTGACAAAGAAGCCAACTGTGGAAATGGAGGGTCTCCCAATAGGCGAGTCAAGCTTTTGGAGATCATCATCAACAAACCACGTCATCAGTAGTGCTAAAACGGCATCCCAGAAGCTTGGAGTTTTGTTCCGCTATAGGAAGCTGTATACATCAGAGCAACTACTGCTGCTCTACAAGGCATAGATCCAACCATCGCTGGAGTATTGCTACCATGTGTGGGGATGCGCTCCAAAGCACTGCCTAAAGTTTCTGGACACTATCTAGAAGAGAGAAATTAGACTAATCGATTCGCCTAACCTCACAAAGGACCTACACAGCCTGGAACATCAAAAAAGGGTGGCTAACCTGTCTCTGGTTTACAGATTCTATCACGAAAGACGTTCGAGTGAGGTCTCCCAGATAATAACACCAAAGGCGAACGAGGAACACTTGAGAAGCTCTGCGAGCTTATCCTTACCAGGTCGAGATCCCTATTTCCTGAACCAGCCTCCTCCAGCATTCCTTCTTTTGGAGAGCTTCGATGCTGTGGAATGAGCTGTCGGGAATTTGTTTCCCGACGGCTACAACCTGCAGCATTTCAAATCGAACACGCACCGACACTTATCCTCTCGCAGCGCTTCTGCAGCGCTATAGGCTTTCAGCCTTTGCGGGAGGCTGACCAAAAAAAATGGTATCAGATAGAGTGACTGAGTATTTTTTACCAAGAAAAGTGGAAGGTAAACACAAGAAGTAGATTAATTTCCTGGGAAGTTGTGCTGTGTGTGGGAATCACATGGTTTGGATATTTGATAAGACGGAGTTTGAGGAGGACCCAAACAGAGTCAATAGTCTCTCCATGACGACGATTGTCGCTCAAAAAAAAAGAAACATAAAGTGGTCAGGAAACGCTGCAACCCCAAATAGACCATTTAGAGATGACCTCACATTGACCTAACATTTGTGGCAACAGCAACGAGTCCTGGTATTCAACCTTTTCAAGACTTTCGCTATTCTGAAAATCCAATTTATAGAATCTACCTTCTATCGCCTCCTGCATGTCATTTTTGATCTTTTTGAGGTGAACTTCAAAGACGTCGTTAATTTTTAGAGAACTTTGACAGATGCATGTTCCTGAATGGGCTGCTCTGATTGGTCGAAGCCTTTGTTAAAATGGCGAGAAAACACTGCAACCTCAAATAGACCATTTAAATATGACCTCACATTGACCTAACATTTGTGACAACAGCAACGAGTCCTGGTTTTTAGTCTTTCCAAGATTTTCGCTATTCTGGATTTAAACTGGATTTATCTCCTATAGCCCTGAGCTTCCTTATATTTTAGCAAGATGTTTCAATGATCGGAACTGGCAATTAACGATATAATTGGGACAGTAAGGATTGCGTTAAGATAGCATACTACATTTCTTAGAATCGATGATAATAATTCAAATTTGCTAAGCTTCCTGAATCGTGATATCGATCCCTGTGGGTACAGTTATAGGTATCCGTTTTCTATTTTACTATAAACAGGAAATGATGTTGTAATATTACAATATTATGCAAAAGCGCTTCCACTACACTGCACTGTGCCTGTTACAATATTCTAAGATCGTTAGTACATTCACCATTATTAACAATTCATACAAGGTTCACATTCACCAGTTTTGAAAGAAGTGCGATTGTAGCTTCCTTATTAAAACATTTCGCAAGTTAGCCGTAACACTAAAAAAGTAATAATGAATAATAGTTTAAGTGCAAGACAGTTGGAAGCATGTCTTTCTAGCACATCGAACTAGAAGGTAAAAAAAATCTTTTAATTGAGAAGATTTTGTCGATGAAGTTGGCCGATACTTGATGGAGATCCATATTTGTTTATTTTAAACGGTAGCTAAGCTCGTGTTTTCGACGGCGCATTCAACAGGCACGTGTGGCCTTGACAAAGATCACTACAATATGGCGTGACCATAACATCACTAAAGTTAACAAAATGTCGCTGGTTCAGTCTATTGTATTCTCCATATTCTTGTGTGCTTCGGAAACTGGGACTGTTAAAGAGGCAGATCGAGCTCGCATAGATGCATTTGAAATGTGGACGTGGAGGAGAATGCTGAGAATCCTTTATACCGCCAATCGAACTAACGTTTTCATACTGGATGAGCTCGGTAATCCAAAGAGACTATCCTCCATTGTATCGAAAGAGAATGCTTACATTCCTCCTACATATTCACAGAAGCGATAATATGGAGAAACTAGTAGTTCAGGGTCATGCCCCGAGAGGACGGTGCCGTGGCCGTTCCCCTACACGCTGGGTGTGCATGTCGAAACAGTTGCTGGATACGAGTATCAAGAACGCCACTGAACTGACAGTAAATCGTGAACGATGGCGAGCTACAGTTCTCAGAACTATTGATAATATAAACCAAAGCTTAAGCTTGCATTGTACAACCGGCCTTAAAAAGCAGTTTACGATTTTTTGTAATTTCTAGTATGTAAGATTTTTTCGGTGGATCACCATCAGGGCCTGCTGAGCAAGGCAGCACACGCACACATCGTCCATCTCAATCTCCCTCTCTCTCCCTCTCTCCCTCTCGCACACATATACTCGTACATGCAGACGCAATCTGCTCTGATGGATGGTGATTATTAGGCTCCCGTGTAACACCGTGTAAATAATGATATAATGTCTATATCCATCATAATATATGTGACGTGTCTATAAAGCCGCAGCAGCCACCACGTCCTTGCTGTTTACGGCTTCTTTCTTTTTTTGTCATCCCATCACCCGTGTTTTAGGGTGGGGATTTGTCATTATTATTTCTGGTTATACGATAACGGGGGCCTTGTCGGATCGTATCGGGGCGCTTTAACTGGGATGAGGGAAAAAGATGTCGAGAAGATAGAGTCAGAATAGTTGCCACGTGTCTACGCCCTTAACGTCCTTAACATTATCATAAGTATAATAATAATAATATGGCATATGGCATATGGCATTATCAAGTGGTCGCACACTGACATAGAAAACATCCATATACTCATCCGAACAGAACTTACAAGACACAGAATGTCACATCCCAACGCATGCAAGGAAAGGCTCACCATAGACAGAAAACAAGGGGGCAGAGGAATTATAGATATACAGTTACTTCATACAAAACAAATAAAATCACTCAGACAATTTTTCCACAGTAAACCAGCAAACTTGCATAAAGCAATAGTAAAAGCAGACAAAAACTACACACCACTCGCCCTTTCCTGTCCAGACCACGCAGCAGACGCACACAACCACATACAAGCACAACAAGAAAAAATAAACACCTGGTCGCAGAAGGCACTCCACGGCAAACATAGGTACCGTGTCACACAAGACCACATTAATGAAAAGCAGTCATACACCTGGCTGCAGGATGGCCAGCTCTTTCCGGAAACGGAAGGTTTTATGCTTGCTATCCAGGACTAAGTGATTGCGACACGAAATTACAAGAAGTACATAATTAAAGATCCATCCATCTCTGATGATAATTGCAGAAAATGCCACCAACAGAAGGAAACAATAGAACACATAACTAGTGCATACAAAACTCTCGCTGGAGCTGAGTATACAGCCAGACATAACGCTGCAGCCAAAGTCATACACCAACAACAAACAAGCTAATTGAAAACACAGATCCATATTATAACTACACGCCGACCTCAGTACTCGAGAACAGTCAATTCAAACTATACTGGGACATTGAAATACATACAGACAAAACCATCCCAGCAAATAGGCCAGATATAGTTTTCCAGTCAAAGACAGACAAAGTGACCTACTTAATAGATATTGCGATTCCCAATGATATGAACATCCAAAACACCTACGCTGGGAAGATATCTACATACACCGATCTCGCCATAGAAATAAAACGATTATGGAAACAAAACAAAGTTGTCATTGTCCCCCTTATTATGTCGGTTTCAGGCCTTACTCCAAATACATTTACACCACACCTGCAACAATTGGGCCTGGATGAAAAGTTACATAAAACCTTCCAAAAGTCTGTAATCCTCAAGACCTGCAGCATTGTACGGTCCTTCCTGAATTCAGAATAATAATAGGTCAGGTGTTGACTTGGCACAGCCCGTCAATACTTGTTACTACCGCAACCCTGCGAGAAAAAATAAGAAATAATAATAAAATGTCTTTATTAGGAACATTATAAAAAAAAAAAATAAAATTACAATGTATCCTCTATGTAGGCGGAGTCTAGCTACAGAGCTACTCTACTCAACCTACCCATAATAAAAATCTGAGAAGAAAAAACTAGTCTAAAAACGGATATACAGTGTAAAAAGTTAAACATGTCATAAATTCATGAGTATTATTGCACGACATTATCACAAATATGCGTGTATCGTTTATTCATTTATTTATTTATTAAAGGAAACTGCATTTTTACAATTATTTAAGACATTCGAGTTTACACAGTAGCAAAAAACTAAAGGTAAAGGTAAGCTAAGCAAATTATGGGTAAAATGGAAAAATGTATAAGAGAATCAACGGTAAGAAGAACGGTATCAAATTAACAATGTGGTTTTCACAGGCATTCAAGAACTCTAAATTAATACATGGTAATAACTATAAAAAACTTATGATTACCCAAAATCCAGAACATTATGCAAAACATATTTGCTGATGATACTTTAATAAACATATCGAATTACAAAATTAGACATTGCGTTGGAACTTCTAAATTGAAGCAAATTATCAATTGGTTGAATGTAAATAAACTTAAACTGAATACAATAAAATTTAAAATGTATGATAATAAAAAATCATTTAAACGAAACACCAATTACTGTTTTGCTTAATAGTGATAAAATTGAAGTAGTTACATTTTACATTTTACAGTTTATGGCTGTTAGCCATCTGCTCTCAGTGTGAAAGTAGGCATAGAAAATCTGAACTTTTTTCAGTCTTCTAAATTATTGAGTGTGACTTTTGATGAGAAGCTGAAATTTACGGAACATGTCAAAAACATTCTTAAGAAATGCTACCTCAGGTTGCAAATACGTATGCTCTCAATTTCAGGATGAGGAAAACACTTTGCGAGTCTCTTATAATCTCTGTTTTTAATTACTATAACATCTTATTTTATTCATGTCTCACTAAAAACAGATTACAAGTTATGCAAAATAATTGCGTCAGATCTATATTCAAACTACGAAAATTTGATCACATCTCTGGTTTCTATATTACACTAAACTGGATGAAACTTCCTCAACTTGTACCATACCATTACTTGGTATTTATTTGCGAGATATTAATAACATCTAGTCCTACTTATCTTCAGAAGAGACCTTCATACCCTAAATATTAGACATACTCATTCGATCACTAACCTCACCACAGCTCTTCTGTGTGTCAGCGTGGTTTCATTTACAATGCAGCCACATTGTACCATAGTATTGATTTCATATTATATAAAAATATGTCAATAAATTGCTTTAGAAATAATGTAACAAAGTTGTTACTATCTAGCTCATAGTCGTTCACTATAAACCTACATATATGTACCTACGTTCAATGCTGTTTATTTTTTACTTTTTTTTGCATTGTTGATTTGGAATAAAAATGAAACGTATCTTTGCTGAAATGGATTGTGATATTGAAATTAGTGGTTAGATATAAGAATAGCGCTTTGCTAAATCTCGCCCCTTATGTCTCTACTTGTACTTGGTATGTAGTGGATAAATAAAGACGATATTATTATTAATATTATTTATAGATGCATGATATCGTAGAATCGAAATTACGTAAAAACTTTTTACTCTAAGAATGTGGGGTTTTCCCTGTTGCTTCTATTTATGCGTTTTCATTTTTCAGTAGTGAGACAGTTAGGGGGACAGGGTCAGGTCATCCTTCTTCGATGTTCCACGCCTTTGTGAAGTTAGGCGTATCGATTAGTCTCACTTCTCTCTTCTGGATAATATACAGAGGCTTTAGAGAGTGCTTCGTAGCGCATCCCAACACAAGGGAGCATGACTCCAACGACTCCAACGATGGTTGGACCTGTCCCTGGTAGAACAGCAGTAGTTGCTCTGTTGTATCCAGCTGTCTACAGCGGAACAAAACTCCAAGCTTCTTGGATGCCGTTTTAGCAATACTGACGACGTGGTCGTGCCAGGACATGTTATTCTCGTTGTAGATCCCCAGCAGCTTGACGGAATGTGACTTGACTATTGGTGACCCTCCATTTCCACAGTTGGTCAGCCAACGTGAGTGTTGTAGCTTGAGTTTTCTGTATGTACTTTATTTGCCAATCCCCACTCGACAATTGTTGTTTTGATATCTACCTTGTGCAATTGAAGAAGTAATACTACCAATGGGTATAGTATGTGCCTTGTGCATGTGAATGAGATAGCTGAACATCTGCTGTGCGATTGGCCACCTGTTTTACCAATGTGAGTGTCTATTCTGGAGGAATTTTGGCCTTCCATCGCTAGGTTAAGGAACACCCAGTTGAGTTGCATCACCACCTTTCTCACTAGGTTGGGATTGCTGAATATTCAGTTCTGAGGTATCGTTTGGCGGTCGAAGGAGGCCTAAGTGCTGTGATCTTCTTTCCAATACAAAATACGAAATTGTGGAAAACTGCTGGGTAAAACTGCTCAACTCGACACGCGGCATGTCGAATATACTCCGCCATTTTGGAATTCCCAATAAATAAAGCTTCGTTTGCAACAGAGCACACACAATAGTCGTCCAAATGATTCGGGATGTTGTGTCCAGTTGAAAACCCAGCCAGCGAACGATTCGATTGGAGCTTGCGGTCGTAAAAAGCCGAATTATATTTAACGGCACCCCATCCGCCATTCGGCGCGCTTTTCGCAGTACAAATTCAATTAAATGATCTATTTCTGTGTACCGTGTCTGGACATGGAAAAACCCAAACGCGCTTTTGTGGCCAGATACACTCGATTCACGCATTAACGAACCTCCATTGCGTCAAATGACATCGCTTTCCACTAAATCACCGATGCTGTTATATACGCATTCAGTATTTAGTTTTATGTTTCGCCCAAATCACGAAACCGTAAAAAATGGGACCTAGCGGATTGCATAGGGTACCTCCTAAACGGTCAATACAAGTCCAAGATTTGGCTGACATGCATGCACAGAAAAAAATACTGTTGCGTTTCCAATTAATTGTCAGTATTTGGATGTTTTTCCACCGCTTTAAATATATTTACAGGTGTTTCAAATCCATGTCAATGAAAGAATTCAATCCTTATATTCGTAATCACAGGTACACACAATTTTATATTCGTTCTAACGATATGTATAATCCTTCTAATACCAGTATTGACATATAATGCAATCAAAACATCCTTTTGTTTTCGAAATTTACCCTATGTTTCATTTAAGCAAAGCATACAATCTATTCAATGTACAAAAATTATTACTGCAACAGCAGTTCGTGATAATTCATCTGATAAAAATTAATTTTGTTTTAATAGCCCTTGTCGTTCGCTGAACTATAATCAGTATTCGGTGGGACTGATGTCCCGATTCAATTTACGTAAAAATAAAGAACAGGGGGATCATCTCAGTGTTACTATCGCCGCGAACGCGCCAACATGGACGAGGTTGTGTCGTTGTGTTGGTTCGGTGTTAGCCGTGTTGTGTCATCTCGTGGTTTTGCGTATCGCATCAGCAATTGTGTGATTTAAATGTGTCCAGTTATATTTATATTAAATGGAGGACCTACTGAGAAATTGGGACTTAGAAGAGCTAACACCCACATTTGAATGTAGGCATTTAGATTAGTCAGACAGTTATTTTTCAGGTAAACATGCAACAACTGGTGCAGGCTTATGTCTAATTCTTACATCATGCTCCTTATAACTTCATACAAAATCACACAATTAAACATCCAAACGAATCAGTCAGCTGTCTTCGTAATAAAATCTGTTGGTCCAAGGAAAAGAAAGTAGTTTAGAATCAATTACCAAACACAGATTCGATTCAACGACAGGCTGCGATTGAATTATTTATTGGAATCCAATGACATCTTGTAGTTGAATCGACAATACGATATAATTCGTTACCAACTATACACTTCCCATTGGATAAAACATCGCTGTATTTGAGGAATGCTGAGTGTAACGTCCCATTGAATCCAAGCCTAAGTCTTTGACAGAACAACAGATTTTTCTGTGTGTGCACAATACATTTGGAATTATGGAGGAGAAAAGTTAAACAGCGTGCATGAAAACATCCAGTTCACCAGGCAAATAAAAGACTAACCTTCCTTGATGTTCTAATATCTTGCGAGTCATATCTTGGACTTATGAAGTAAAAATGTATGTCTTGTATCTTAATATTGCGTTGTTATTAAGCTCTGTATGCAATATTCGAGCCACTGATGTATTTCCTCAGAATCTAACATCCGTCGATGTTTTTGTTGTGTTTAAAGTAAAATTTATTTTTTTTTCTCAATTATATCTTCTTCTTCTTCTGAATTTAATCCACATATGTAGGTATTTTTTATATTATGCTGTGAGGAATGCGAATTTTATTAAAATAGATTTAATATAAGTCAAGGGTTGAGCGGAAGCGTACTCTATAGTGAACTCCCCCTTGTGGTTTTCAGATAGCTTGTATCATTTTAATTTTGTTGATTTATTGATGTTTTAATTTATGCTCCCTATGTTTGTTTTGATCAGTTGTTTGGAAATAAAGGCATTTATTATTATTATTAATAAGAAAAAGAGCCACGGTGGGATATAAGGTATACTACTCAAATCCGAACACCTAGGAAAAAGGGATATTTGCATTGAAAATTTGTACATAGCTTGGTAGTACCATCACTTGTACACATGTAACACTTGTTGTTCATTCAGACGGTATTTAGTTACATGGCACCTCTAAAAAACTCTAAGCATAGCTTTTTTCGATTAAAAAACGATGATATCTGTTGAAAATGTGGCGAGAGACCAGTTGGTTGTGCAAAGATGCCCCATAGAAGACGACAGCCCCAGTTAACACAGTTAAACCCCTTTGAACGGGTTCGGTTTGTGGGGAAACAAGAACGTGGTGCTTCTTTCAGAGCAATTGCTGTAACCATGGGGCGTAGCGTGGCTACAGTTGTAGCACCATTGCGCCCATGGATCGCAAAAAGGCGAATGCAGCGAACTAGAGGTTTTGGAGCACGTAGAATCTACGACTACTGGCCCTTCGAGACAGAATGCGATTTACTCGAGCTGTTGCTGACGCTTGGTATTCAGCTATAGGGAGGTCCATTCGAATCCGCACGGTGTACTTCAGATTGAGTGAAATGGGCTTAGAATTATATCGTCCGCATCTAGTGCTTTCACTCATTGCAACTCATTGTCCCCAATGGTTAGATTGGTGCCAAGAAGACTAACAATGCCATGCTGAGTAGCATCAGATGTCTTTCTCTGACGAGTTCAGGTTTTGTCTGGGGACACATGACGGACGCCAACGCGTAAGACGACGACAACGTGAAGGACGTGATCTCTATTTTGCTGTTGAGCGCCATGTATACCATCCTATTGGTTTGATGGTTTGGGGTGCCATAGCATTCAACAGCAAGTCACCTTTACTTGTGACTCGTGGCACAATGACTGCGCAAGGTACTCCCATGGCGTTCACGATCACCCGATTTGACGCCAATTCAATAAGTATAGGATTGGATGGGTCAATACATAGGCGATTTACCCAATCCTCTGACCACGTTGGACGTACTGGAACATGCTGTGAGGGCAGCTTGGAAGGCTGCAGCCCTAGAGTTTATCAACAACCAGATTACGAGCATGCCGCTTAGGAAAAGGATGTCTAAGACTCTAATATGCTACTTATACTTATATGCTTCTGCCTTGGGTTGGTTCCTAAATAAAAGAAACAGTAAGTAAACCACAGAGTTAACATCTCTAGAGGGAGTCTAATTTGAATATTGGCCAGCCAACATCTATAGCGCTATTGCCACTCTTCTTCGTCCGCTTCCAGTTTCTTCAAAATCTGGCAGTTTCCGCAGTTTGAACACAAACAACTTAACTGGGTATTTAACTATACATTCCAATATACTTGCAATGTAACTGATTTACGTGAAGATAATTTGTATTGATTTAATGAAATCTCAAAAATGGTAAATTTCATAGCGGAATGTCGCAATAACGTCAAATATGTCGTAAATCTAGCAACCTACAATCGGCGTGCCTTTAAGCTGTCATGTGGCTGTCATTGTAGTTGTGGTTATTACGTGTGTCGAGATTTTTGTGATTTTAGTGTATATTTGACTGACTTTGTGACTATTTGTGGTGTGAATTAAATTATTTATGAACAATATTGTCATAATTGCATGATGAGACAACATAAAAAGTGCATAGTTTGCTGTAATAGCGACGAATCGGTAAATACTTCTTATCGTAGGTGGGTATAGGTTTTGTATTAGTTTTCAGTAGCGTAATATATGGGGATGAATGGGAACAAAAGTAACTTCACTCCAGTTTGAGGAATAATAATGGTTGTTTAATGGATGTTTTGTGCGCGCATTACACTCATGTCAATCAACATGAATTTTCCAAATTCCATTTTTTAAACTATTTTAGGACGTGAAATGCAAAAATGTATGCCACATTTACTTACAGAAAATCTATCTATGAGAATTTTATAGAACTGGATATTACCTAATGCAATTATTATATTTTATTGCTGAAGTAAAAACACGATGCAGCCATTCCAACAGGCCACCTTTCAGAACACTGTTAGATATGTTTTGAAAAACACTTCATGGTAATAATAAATTATCAACTGTTACAATGAAATTATAATAACTCTCTAAGTATAGCTAAATACCAATACAACTTATTGGTATCAGTTTGTAACATCACAGTAATAATTGAATCTATTAATGAACATCCAGTTTTAATATAAAGTCGTACGCCACTGGTAATGCCCTCAAGCTGTCAAAATTTCCGTTACATGTTGGCTGGTCAGCGACCTGTGTATTTTGTTGTTTACATTCCCTCTAGAGATGTTAGCTCTGTGAAGTAAACGCGTAGATAAAATCTCAGTTTAGTTAAGTTGGCTCTCGGTCTAACAGTATCCAGGTCCGAAAGAGCACTAAAATGTCCCGCCGTCTGTTTTATAGAATCTATCCGAATTAGTTTGCACGTTTTATGTTTGAAAAGCGCGTCGCTGGTCGCGCAAATTAAAAATAGCCAGTTGATGAAAACAGGTTTCAAATGGCAGGCAGGTATGTAGTATACACACGTATATAGAGGGGAGAGCGGGAAAAAATTAACTGCATCCGTTTATGTACACTGCATTTCAGGGGAATTTCATGGGGACATGAAAGGGGATTTATGCTATGACAGGTATTGGATTTTTTTTTTGTTTTTAACGCGTTTTTTTAGCTTTACCTGTAAATCGGGTGAGTGGTGGTAAACAAAAAATAAATTAAATCTGTAACCACTTAAACTGATTTTAGATACCAATCATTTGGTTCACAGAAAAATCGGAAAAATGAAGGGTACCGGCTGGATTCGAACCAGCGTCTCCGGCATTCTAGGCTGACGCGATACCAATTAGACTACGGTCCCCCGTAATGTAGAAAACACGCCAACGGCTCCCGAACCCGTGTGACGTCACCATGGCGGTCAGGATGGTCCTTTGACCAACGACGTCCTACTCCGATACTAGATTCTATATTCCCAACCAATCGCGAAAATACGTACTGGTAAACTAGTAACTAGTGGATATTTGTTGCAATACAGTCGATAAATGAAGCTTGCAGCTCGAGACGAAGTCTAAGATTGAAATAAATATGTTTTTGAATGTTTGAAGTTGAAGATTACAGATTCCAGTAAGTACCTAATCAAATATGTTTTTTTGAAAAGATCTCCTCAATCGAAGGATGGCCCAGTGGTTAGAGAGTCCAATAGTGGATCTCAGGGTCTTTGGATCGAAACCCAGGCCTTCCAACTTTTTTTTTATCTTTTTCGTCAAAAAATTTTTCGATGTGCTTTTTGCACTTGTTACGCACATTTTTTCTACATAAATATGTGTTTGAATCAAATTTTGTTAGACATGTTACTTGCACAGCGTAACAAGTGCTAAAAGCACATGTATAAATTTTTTGATAAAAAAAATTAAAAAAAAAGTTGGAAGGCCTGGATTTCGATCCAAAGACTCTGAGATCCACTAGCGGACTCTCTAACAACTGGGCCATCCTTCGATTGAGGAGATCTTTTAAACGAAACATTTGATTAGGTACTTACTTACTGGAATCTGTAATCTGACTTCAACTTCAAACATTCAAAAACATATTTCTTTCGATCTTATTTATTTATCGACTGTGTTGCAACAAATATCCACTAGTTACCAGTTTACCAATACGTATTTTCGCGATTGGTTGGGAATTTAGAATCTAGTATCGGAGTAGGACGTCGTTGGTCAAAGGAGCATCCTGACCGCCATGGTGACGTCACACGGGTTCAGGAGCCGTCGGCGTGTTTTCGGTACTCGATTCAAAAACCCATTTTTATTTTGATATATTTTTTGAATTATTGCGAAAAAAAAGAAAAATGATTTTTTCATTTATCACAGAAAAATATTTTTTTTCTTAATTCAAAACCTCAATTAGGCTGATCGATACGCCTAATCTTACGAAGGACCTCCACAGCCTGGAAGATCGAAGAAGGGTGGCTGACCTGTCCCTTTTTTACAGATTCTATCGCGGAAGATGTTCAAGTGAGCTCTCCCAGATAATAACACCAAAGCCATCCGAACGAGGAGCACTAGCGAGGCTCTGCGAGCTCATCCTTACCAGGTCGAGGTCTCTACACCTCGAACCAGTCTCCTTCAGCATTCCTTCTTTTGGAGAACTTCGACGCCATAGAATGAGCTGTCGGGAAATTTATTTCTTGACGGCTACAACCTGCAGCATTTCAAATATAACGTGGACCTACACTTATCCTATCGCAGCACTTCTACAGCGTCATAGGCTTTTAGCCTTTGCGGGAGGCTGTCCATAAAAAAACATGGCGGACAATTTAAATCAATCAATCAATCAATTTATTCCAGAAAGACAACCAAAGTTGCATATGGCAAGTCAATGTACAAATTATCATATACATGAAATGGAATAGAATACCAACTAATCTGGCGCTGTTATAGAAATACTGTAGCACTTCTAAGGTTCGTGGGTCCTTAAGCAAAAATAACCATGGTACTTGGCTTGTACTTCATCTGTATTACCTTGATTGTCGTACCTTCCAACAATCCAACATCCATAAAAATTAAATACAGGGTGTATATATCTTACACTACACCTATCACAATACCCCTTAATTCAGTAACCCCTTATAGGGTAATTAAATGAAATCTGTCGACCGTCTGTGACCGCCCAGAAGCGTTTGGAGGATGAATGAAATAGAACCGAATACAACAGAAAATAACAAGCAGATAACAGTGGGAAACAACAGACACTTATCCTCTCGCAGCGCTTCTACAGCCTTTGCGGGATCATCATCATCATCATAGTCACAATGTCTTAACAGACATGAATATTATCAATAGTTTTGAGCACTGTAGCTCGCCATCGTTCGCGATTTGTTGTCAGTTTAGTGGCGCTCTTGACACTCATATCCAACAACTGTTTCGTCGTATCCACCCAGCGTGTAGGGGGACGGCCACGGCGCCGCCCACTCGGGGCATGACCCAGAACTACAAGTTTCTCCATATTATCGCTTCTGTGTATATGTCCGAAGAATGTAAGCAGTGTACATTGTACAGCAGCATATATCAATAAAAGGTGTATTGACGAATGGCATCTAAGATTCTTTTTATCAATCTTCTGGAATGTTTTTTGTTGTTTATTGACACAAAGGTATATGTTATTCCTTGTTGCTTTAGGGGTGTGCTCGATAGCCCTGAAGAAGGCGTAAAATAAACGCCGAAACGTCGGCTCTTTGAGTTAAAAACCTCTTGCATTAATTTATCCCAAAACCCGAAGAAACCTCTTCTACTAAAAAAACTGGGATAAGAATTACTTTCAACTGGATGCTCTCTATCTACGATCATAGACTTGGTCTTATTGTGGTTAATACCAAGCCCATACTCTACACTACGTTGTTCTAAGATGTTTAATAGAGCTACTAGTGCTTCCTGAGAAGCAGCAATAAGGGTTGTATCGTCAGCAAATCTTAAGTTGGATATTTTGCTTCCGCCAATAGTTACACTGCCATTCCAGTTGTCTGGAGAGTGACCACAAAAAAACATGGCGAGCAATATAAATCTTGTGCTGTATTAGAAACACCCCTTAATTCGCTTACCCTTTGTAGGGTAATTAAATGAAATCTGTCGAGCGTTTGTAGAATGAACGGTTCTCGTGACTGGGTGCATCCGGCGTTCCATCAGCGATGATCGTCTGAGCCATAGAGCAAACATCCATTTGTTACTTGGTGGTGGTAGTGCGGCGGTCACGAGATTGGTCCATTATTATTAGTCTTTTTTAGATTCTCTCTTTCCTTCCCGCTACACCACACCACCCACAAAAAAGCGTTGTTGCGTGTCTGTGCCAACTCGAGGTGTTGTTCCGCCTGGTGAATTCATTACCATGAATACGTTGCGCGCTTCTAGATATTTTTATGCTTTACACGGGTATCTAGGATGTCTGAAAGGTGGTACAAAAATGAGTCTAGTAGCTTGATTCAGAACCTCCCACACATAATGTTAATGTTATTTTATGGTCAACCTGCCGTAAGGCTGAAAGCCTATGGCGCTGCAGAAGCGCTGCGAGAGGATGAGTGTCCTTGCATGGTAGATTGGAAACGTTGCAGGTTGTATCTGTCGGAAAACTAATCCATGGCAGATCATTCCACAGCGTCGAAGTTCTCCAAAAGAAGGAATGCTGGAGGAGACTGGTTCGAGGATTAGGGACCTCGACCTGGTAAGGATAAGCTCGCAGAGCCTCTCTAGTGTTCCTCGTTCAGATAGCCTTTGGTGTTATTATCTGGGAGAGCTCACTCGAACATCTTCCGTGATAGAATCTGTTAAACAGGGACAAGTCAGCCACCCTTCTTCGATGTTCCAGGATGTGGAGGCGCTTTGTGAGGTTAGGCGAATCGATCAGTCTGATTGCTCTCTACTGGATAGTGTCCAGAAGCTTTAGAGGGTGCTTCGGAGCGCATTCCCACAAATGGGAGCAATACTCCAACGATGGTTGGATCTGTGTCTTGTAGAGCAGCAGTAGTTACTCTGGTGTATACAGTTCCTACAGCGGAACAAAACTTCAAGCTTCTGGGTTGCCGTTTTAGCAATACTGACGACGTGGTCGTGCCAGGACATGTTATTGTTGTGTGGCTCGACTATTGGATGACCCTCCATTTCCACAGTTGGCAAGCCAACGTGAGACTTCTTTGTCAGTATTGTCGCCTGAGTTTTCTGTATGTTAAACTGTACTTTATTTACTAATCCCCACTCAACAAGTGTTTTGATATCTACGTTGATCTGTGAGGTACGTTGCTGTCGCCGACGTACCGTCTCCTGGGATGATAGTAGCTTGCTTGGTTCCATGCACGATATCAATGGACTGTCGTCTGCGAAACTGTAGATTGGATTTGATGTTATGTCCAGCAGCTCGTTGATGTACCGCAGAAACAGTGTAAGGGATAGGACAGATTCCTGAGGAACGCCAGTGTTTGTCAAAAATGCGTCTGATGAACAGCCGACACAATAAATGTATTCAGAGACCCCCGACAGGGTCAAATTCCTACGGTTTTGGAAGGAAATGGGCCACTCTCTCTCCTCCGCCTTTACCTGTCAGGGAACAGCCTGTTCTACTGGATCAGCAACCATTTCCACCCTAACTGAGGATATCGGATGATCTAGTGCAGCAGACTATCGTGGAGGCGACAGCTCAGATTAATCGAGTTTTAAATAAGCGAATTAAATGAATGATCACATCTTTTCTCCAGCTATACTTTCACACATTACATTTCAACAGTCCACGGTTTCGAGTTAATAAAAACTGATTTACTTACTACATTCTATCCCGTCTTACAGCCAAAAGTAATAGCAACATATAGATATTGGGAAGCAGTACTTTAAAAAAGTATTGGTTCGCCATCTATCTACCAAAGCCGGTACCTGACCATTTAATCTGAGGAACCGAGCACCGTTTATGTGACCCGTTTAAAAGCATCAGGTATAGGAACCTGCGGATACAACAAAGAGAGTCTTTTTTGTGGAACACTCATTTAACACTCCCGACATTCGGTTTATGCTAAAAAGCAACTTAACTCAATTAAAGAGTAGTAATTTCATTCATTCGTCCGAAAACCAATCACAGACGACGTCGTTTCGCTTTTATTAAAGCTCGTCAGTGTGACTTAGGTCTCAGACGAATAAATGAAATTGCCTGTTAGTGCCTAGCTGGCAAAACTCGTACTAGCAGTAGCAACATATAGATATTGGGAAGCAGTACATTAAAAAAGTATTGGTTCGCCATCTATCTACCAAAGCCGGTACCTGAGCGTTTAATCTGAGGAACCGAGTACTGTTTATGTGACCCGTTTAAAAGCATCAGGTATAGGAACCTGCGGGATACGAAAACAAAGAGACTCTTTTTTGTGGAACACTCATTTAACACTCCCGACATTCGGTTTATGCTAAAAAGCAACTTAACTCAATCAAAGGGTAGTAATTTCATTCATTCATCCGAAAACCAATCACAGATGACGTCGTTTCGCTTTTACTAAAGCTCGTCGTTGTGATTCAGGTCTCAGACAAATAAATGAGATTGCCTGTTAGTGCCTAGCTGGCAAAACTCGTACTAGCAGTAGCAACATATAGATATTGGGAGCAGTCCTTTAAAAAAGTATTGGTTCGCCATCTATCTACCAAAGCCGGTACCTGAGCGTTTAATCTGAGGAACCGAGTACTGTTTATGTGACCCGTTTAAAAGCATCAGGTATAGGAACCTGCGGGATACGAAAACAAAGAGACTCTTTTTTGTGGAACACTCATTCAACACTCCCGACAACGAGTACGAGTTTTGCTAGCTAGGCACTAACAGGCAATTTCATTTATTCGTCTGAGACCTAAATCACACTGACGAGCTTTAATAAAAGCGAAACGACGTCGTCTGTGATTGGTTTTCGGATGAACGAATGAAATTGCTACTCTTTAATTAGGCCAAAAGTAATACAACTGACCACGCAAATATTTCCGCTTCGTAAAATTGACTCTATCAACTGTCACCCACCACCAACAGCGGCGGTAGAATGAACGCACTTTGCGCGCGAAAGGCAGTACACAAAAGAATAGCCCGCCCAAAGACGTCAGACGTCAGGACTAGACGACTGATCGACCGAACACCTGAATAAACCGTAATAAAGCTAACAATCGGGTATCGTATAGAAATATAGAAAAAGGCGTACCTACCTGTTGCTTGGTGATGTAGATGGGTTTGTTGAAGATCAGCCACGTGACAGTCTCGTGACAGGCTGGCATCGTCGTGGAGCCGTCGTAGGTCATGTAGTAGTCAGTGTCGGGCAGCAGACCCCGCACTGAAAGGCGCTTCACCTCCACCTCCTCACCTGGAAAATGAAAAAAAAAATACGTTAAAAGTGTAGGAGGACAGTTTTTCATATGTTAAGACAAGCCAACATGTGGGTTGAATTTAAGACTGCATCACCACCTTTCAACGTTGAATGAATGAATAAGGACCAGAGGCTATCCAGCACGGAATGTGGCTGGTGCATTGGCCACACGATGGGCCCTTTTGCGCTTCTATCCGCGCTAGTTCCTAAGACCTGCCCTTTTCGCAAAGGCAAGTACATTCTTAGGTCCTATCCGTTTTATCTCTATTGGTTCCAAGGTTCTTGAGCCCAGCATAGTCTGTCTGTGATAACCCAGGGTTTCACAGCGACACAAGATGTGTGCCGAGGATTCTTCCTCTTCACCACACCACGAGCACGTTGGGTCGTTGACCACCCTCATCACGAACAAGTGACGCCTGAAGGTGTTGTGACCCGTTAATAGGCCTACTAGCAATCTCAAATTACTCCTATCCAGAGAGAGACAAAATCGTCCTATTCTCTCTGCAGGCTCTGCTAATAGTTCCCGAGCTTGACGGAGATGACCAGAGATGTTGTTCCATCTCAGAGAGTGTTGATTCTGGATCCACTCTCCAATTGTTTTCCTAATCAGGTTTGCAGATAGTCCTAAGGCTGGTTCCAGGCCCACAAAACTGTTGCCGGATCCCATCTCAGCCAGATGATCCGCCATTTCGTTACCCTTTACCTCAGCGTGCCTAGGTACGCACACAAGTGATACACCTTTCAACAGCATTATTTAAAAATTGTGGGTTACATTGTAGTCGCCACTTTTAGAAACCATCTTGCCATCACCTTCCGTTATCTAAATAACGGATGGCTCTAAGTCAGAACTGGGGATATGAGCGAGAGTAGTTGTAGAGAGAGTTAAAATCTCAGTAAATCTTGGGAAGTATACTACAATATTCCATACAGTTGGGAGTGACAAAAATATTCCCCCCCCCCCCCCCCCGAGAATCATAGAATGGAGCAGGAATGATCTGCGTATTCTGGTTGGCCTGTTGACATATTATTCTCTTGTTCAGTACTGGTAAGAGTTAGGTCTCACCCATCTGGAACCTGCTGACTTCAAGGAAGTTTTATCTAATACGACCATCGCCTTCGTCAACAGATGTTATTGTACGGTGACCTTTAAATAGCTGTGAAGTAGTGTAGTAGAGTAGCATTAGCCTCTGTATAAATATACTGATATATTCTTGTACTCTCGACGATGAATGTGTTGTGACTGTCCAAAAGCTCAAAATAGAAAGGGAACCTGATTATCAAATCCATTTTATGAAATCCTGAATGGATTGTCATGTTCTCAATAATAAAACCAAATAATATATTTATGAATAGAAATTCAGCTATTGTTGAAAGATGACTAAATTTATCACGCTGATGACCTGACCTCAAAACTTCAACAAAACAGACTTAATAGGTGATAATTATTGATAATATGTGACGTATTTGCTGTTTATGAATTATGATATACAGTAAATGCTTCATACACCAGATATACAGCATAGGAGTAAAGATCCAATTTATTTGTGGTACTACTAAGAATTAGCTACTTTTGGGGTACCGCAAGGGTCGCTGCTGGGACCACTTTCATATATAGACTATGTATATGGTCTTCTATTCTATATAAACGTACTCTGTTTGCAGATGGTACGACAGCTCTATCTAGAGCAAACATGATCGATGACGAAAGCTTGGGACAAAAATTACTTAATACAAATCGTTTTAAACTAAATGACAGCAAGGCTAAAAAATTGAATTCAGTCCAAATTGTTAACCGGTCAACTTATGTGGACAACCTTTGTCTTAAATATTTGAGGAGCAGAAACAAGTGTTATTCTTCATGAGTAACTTTGAACTTTTAGTAATAGATTAACATAAAGAAGTGGTGCAGATAGGTACATGTCTATAGGTGTTATTTAATACGTCGTGTTTCTGGTGCTATAAATTTTCTTAACTAAGAAAGCGAATGTATTCTACCACTGTACTTGTTCCTAATATTGCCATGTATACATACCCACTGGCAGTACTAGGAATACTGATGACAATATTAGGAACACTTGCATATTTTTTTTTTCAAAACGAGTATCCCTTATGTGGGATTGTGAGTTTGATGTCTTTATTTGTTCATTTTTCATAATATTGCTAACAGTTTTTATCACTTATGTAATACCGCAATGGGATACTGGTGAACCCAATATTGTCATTTTTATTCTGTAACAAAACATTACAATAAATGCATTTGTATTCATTTTCTTAATACCCCTAAAACGTATGTGACAGACAATCTGTTTCTTGATGTATGTCCAATTTTTTATTTCCTTATAGTGCAAAAAGGAAACTATATAAAGCACAAACTCTTAGTTGGCAATATTTGGTACACTTACCTTGCTAATAAATGAAATTTGTAGAAATAACTTACCTCCATATCTTATTTTTTCTAATTGATCTGTTAATATCCTAAGCTCTGCATTCGACAGATCTCCTAACTGAAACAGAACAGAAAATTACATGTTATTCATCAGAACCTAATCAAATTATATTATTTTTGATTATCTTGATTCCATCACCCGACTCTCCAAATTCCAATCGACAGTCATCCTTATGGACTGCGCGTGATAACGTGGTTTAAAAAATATCAGGGAACGTGATTTTTTCGTGTCCAATTCCCCTGAAGTATAACGTTGATCTAAGTAGAAATGGTTAAGAGATGCGTATTAAGATAAAGAGGAAAAATCTAAACGCCGGCAACGAGATGAAAATAGGTTAACGAGAAAACAGCTCAAGGAATGAGATGACGACGGTGATTTTTTGTAGTGATTACACTGCGTATTATAATGAAATGCAAGATTGCACTGTCTTCTAGAAAAAATCTCTCTCTGCAAAGTGTAAACAGTTTGAACGAAACGATTATATTTTCACTTTACCTCGACGGTGGTAGTACAGAAAACTCAGGCAACAATACTGACAAAGAAGTCTCAGGCTGGCTCACCAACTGTGGAAATGGAGGGTCACTCAATAGTCGAGTCACCTTCCGTCAAGCTTTTGGGGATCAACATCAACAATAACATGTCCTGGCATCACCACGATATCAGTATTGCTAAAACGGCATTCCAGAAGCTTGGAGTTTTGTTCCGCTGTAGGAAGCTGTATACACCAGAGCTAAAAAAGTAACGATACCTCTGTCTGGAGTTCTGCAAATTCTTCAGTACCCATAAGCAAGATCGCCGAAAATGAAGAATGAATTGAAAATCTGTTCTAATTATAAAACATAATTTACCTGGCAGAAAATTAAAATATAATTTGTGAGTATTCCTTTTTTTACGGTCTTGCTAATAGATACTGAAAAATTTGAAGGGCAGAAGCATCGTTACTTCTGACTTTGACGGAAATGACTATTGTTTTATACCATTAAATGTACTGAAGCTATTAGACTCCTAGCAACTATGAATGAAAGTTTTTCTTTCATTTCAAAGGCTTTAGTGGTTTTAAAAATTCTTAATTTCTAATACAGTGCAGTAGCTAGTAAGCTGCAAAATTTATCCATTTCTGTCGTATTCCAGCTCGTCTTTGACCATAGACATGTTACCGCCATTGTTTCTAGTTAGAGTTGATTGGTTGTAGGGAATTTATATAATCTTGTTACTTCACTCTAGTTCGTCTGTATCTTTCTGGTAAGATAGTTCTTTTCTTCGATCTGAACAATTTTTTTGTTTATATATCATGGCGTGCTAGTTTGCTTATAGGTAGGGAACCTGCGATTTGATTGAAACCTCGAAATTAATTGAAAAACCCCAGATATTAATATTAACAACCTTATATTATTAGCCTATCAATTTGAACATTTGATCGTTTAAAAAATAAGCATTCCCATTTGGAAAAAATCAAGTTACCACTGATTAAAGTTTCCTTACTTAATCTACCGATTTCTCCCCGTCTAGCCTAAGCTGACACATTTCATACTTAGTGACACGGCAAGGTCATAGCGCTCTAAGTTTTATAATCGCTGCGATATTCAATTTTTTCTGATATTTACTTATACCAAAAACTGTTATTTGCACTTTAACGGTTCGCTTAAAGTTCGATGTGTGATACATAAAGTCATACTAGAACTGACCTGGGAATCTAACTATGCAATAATATACAGGCTGTTCCATGTTAAACAACATAACTTTTATATGGCACGATTTTATTATATAAAAGTCATTATTTTTCAAATGTAGTTCAACTCGAGATACATGCATTCGCAAAGTTAATCTTCTGAAAAGTGGTATAGTTTGGTCACAAGAGTTCGAGGCGTTGAGCTTGACCCACCCTGTATACTCTCGTGCACAAAAATTAGGTTGTATAGTATATACCAACGATATAACATTTGCTTACTGAGTAAAAAGTGGTCCAAGTAAAAGACCACACAACATGGCTTAATGGAAAACAAATATTAATTTATTATTTTGTTTGATTTATCTATTTGTAAGTGTTAAGTGTTATACAAATTGTGAATCCTTGTGGGCATTTCACTTTTCACTTTCTAAATAAATGCTATATAGATGAGCTGTACACAGGATCGTAGCTAGGCGTTGACCATAGGGGGTTCATCTTGACCTTGGGAGGGGAGGTCATGTTTAAAAGAAAAGACTTGACCTTGTAATGTCTTAATTTGCTTGAAAATTGTATAGATTGTGTAAGCACCAATTCAGGTTAAGGGAGTTTTAAATAATAGAAAGCTGATTAATGACCACACCTTTACTTCAACATCACTTTTACAGGGTATATTTTAACAGTATCCGGTTCCAATCAATAAATCAGTGTGTACTTACTGCTATTCTGGGTTACAGCCAATAATATAAAATAATTGTACACGCAAGAATACCTTTATCCTCCACGCGTCAACATAAACATCCAACAACTACGATACGTGCCATACAACGTCTCCAAACCAACTGACCGGCGCTAGCGCTTATTAGTTGTTTCTCCGGTTCAGTGGGAAAACCATACGTATGCGCATCGGTACAAAAATAGTAGCCGTACCCAACAAAGGTGGCTCGCGCAAAGACGTTAGATGTCAGGAATAGACGACTGAATCCGACCGAACATCTGGATAAACGGTAATAAAGCTAACGATTATATCGATGCTATTGTGTTATGAGCGCCAAGGGATTGGTTAGTAGTATAGAATAAATCACTAAGCTTGGAGAAAGGATATTGATTATTTTTATTTTGTATTATTTTAGTAGTTATTTCATTCACGAGAATACTCATGGGGGGGAGGGGTTGAATCTTCTAAACCCCCCTCCCCTTATATACGGCACTGGCTGTACATCATCATCATCATCATAGTCATAATGTCTTAACAGACATGTTGTGAACTCGTAAAATGCATTAAGTCTGAGCTAGAGTATTGCCGACATGAATATTATCAACAGTTTTGAGCACTGTAGCTCGCCATCGTTCGTGATTTGTTGTCAGTTTAGTGGCGCTCTTGACACTCATATCCAGCAACTGTTTCGTCGTATCAACACAGCGTATAGGGGGACGGCCACGGCGCCGCCCACTCGGGGCATGACCTTGAACTGCAAGTTTCTCCATATTATCGGTTCTGTGTATATGTCCGAACAATGTAAGCATTCTCGTCGACACAATGGAGGATAGTCTCTTGGATTACCGACCTCATCCAGTATGGAGACGTTAGTTCGATGGGCGGTATAAGGAACTCTCAGCATTCTCCTCCATGTCCACATTTCAAAAGCGTCTATGCGAGCTCGATATGCCTTTTTAACAGTCCAAGTTTCCGAGGCATACAAAAATATGGAGAACACAAGAGACTGAACCAGCGACATTTTTGTAGCTTTAGTGATGTTATGGTCACGCTATATTTTAGTAAGCTTTGTCTTCGCCACCCGTGCCTGTTGAATGCGCTGTCGAATCTCATTTTCACAGCTACCCGAGTTATCGATCAAAGAACCGAGGTATATAAAACTTTGAACTACTTCACAACGACCTATTGACTTTGTTTCTCGATAATTATCATGCTCTCTATCTACGATCATAACCTTGGTCTTATTGTAGTTAATACCAAGACCATACTCTACATTACGTTGTTCTAAGGTGTTTAATAGAGCTACTAGTTCTTCCTGAGAAGCTGCAATAAGGGTTGTATCGTCAGCAAATCTTAAGTTGGATATTTTGCTTCCGCCAATAGTTACACTGCCATTCCAGTTATCTAATACCTGTCTCATCACAAATTCAGAGTCAATGTTAAACAACATCGGAGATAATACGCATCCCTGACGAACTCCTTTTCTGGTTGCAGTTTGACTAGACAGGCTACCATCAATTCTTACGCGAGCCGAATTAGACTCGTAGAGTTGCTGTATGAGAAACTCTAGGTGATAAGGAACTCCCATAGAGATGAGGATTTCCCACAGTTTAGGCCACTTTACGTTATAAATCGCCTTAGAATAGTCCACAAAGCAGATAAAAACAGGAAAATAATGCTCTTTGGCTTTTTCAATAATTTGTCTTAAGTTTAAGATCTGTTCACGCGTACCGCGTCCTTTCACGAAACCTGCCTGCGCCTAAGAAATTTGCCAGCCAATAAAACCCTCCAAACGAGATTGTAAAATATACAGTAGAACCTTACTTGCATGAGAGATTAACGAAAGTAGGCGATAATTGTCTGGATTTGTTGGAGATCCCTTTTTATGAAGTGGAACAAAAATTGATGTGCACCATTCATCTGGCCAAACACCGGACGACCAGACACTCTTACAAATATTATGTAAAAGGGAGATGCCGTCGTCACCCAAGCATTTCAACGTTTCAGCAGAAATAGCATCAATGCCTGTAGCTTTGTTAGTATTTAGCTTGTTGAGGGCATGTTCCACTTCAGACAAAAGAATATCCGGTTCGTGTTCAAAATCCAATGAGAGGGCGTGAAGGCCATCCTCATGGTACAGATTTTCGCAATAATTTCGCCATACCTCAATAACCTCATGCAAGTTGGTAATTAGCTCTCCCTCAGGATTTTTAACAGCCCAAGATTTGGGTTTAAAATCCCGACTGAGGCATTTGACCTTAAAAAACATCTCTTTCGGATGGTTAGTATTGGCATGCATCTCTATTTCCCTGCACAATTGCTGTAGATAAGAGTTCTTATCTTTCCGGCATAATCTTTGAATCTCGCGTGAGAGCTGTCTATATGTGTTTTGCTCTGTATCTGAATCCAAACCTGAAATCTTAAGGCACAGTGTGTGGCTACTAATCCATTGTTGTCTTGGTTGAGTGCTACCCTTTGGTTGGCTTATCTGGGCAGCATGTAAAAGCACATTTTTTAGCGATAGCCACATAGCCACATAACACAATCCATTTTCGCGGAATGCGGTAGAAAACAAATCGGCAACATTTCATCCGATGGCCGCGATCAAGTCGGCAGTGTGGAGCAACATCGGACGATCAACCGGTGAAAAATATTTTGCCGGCAGCCAGGCTAGCGCCGGCGGCGGCGGGGTTGAATTTAATTAATTAAATTGTAAACATGTTTTTCATAGTCGATATACGAACGATGATGGAAGGGAGTGGCCGGAATTTTATATCTGCATCAAACGATTCGCAACCGCAACGCAGACACCGACCGACCGCTCGATCCTAACGCAAACAGAACGGTTCGTGTTTCATATACTGGACGAATTAAGGTCTGTTCACACTTGCGATACAACAGAGAGTTTTTGCAGAGGAGGACGATCTTCCAAAATCATACATCCGGTTAAAAGGCCCATAATGATGTACCCTACAAGCTCACCCTGTATATAAGCTAAGAGGCTACTTGTTGTCATACACACCAAGCATGGGGTCAAGTTGATTGATCAGTATTTCACACTGCATTTCCCATTGCATAAAGCTGTAGTCTGAGATCCCCTAGCAACCAATCATCAACCAATATTCTCCGCAGAAAAACATCCAACATAAAAACTCTCGAAAATAGTTTCTTGCGTCTCACTCCGTAGGAACTAGGACACCACAGTTTTTCTGCATGCTTCAACTGGACGATGCGAAACGATCAAACGTCTAAAAATGAATATTGAGATGTTTTTATATTTTCAGTTTTTTTATTATTACTGCGCTGCCACTGACACAATTTTTCAAAAAACATACGCGTTTTCCATCCTCGCCGCGGTAGTAATACTGTACGTAACAAATTCATTAAAATTCGTTCAATAATTTTCGCGTTACGCAATATAGAGCGATCTAAAGCAACACTCGTATGTGTATACATCACAAATTCTGTCACTTGGTTTCTATAATTATTAGCAAGGCAATGCTTGGATGAACCTAAAAAAGTTATTTATGTCGCTAGGTCTTCCTTCACAGGTCAGTGGACAGTCTATTATGAATGCAACAAATTTTTCAATTTTACAACCCCCCACCCCCCAACCAGCCCAAATTCCACCCCACCCAAAAATAGTAGAAAATGATCAGGAACACCTAAAACGCCGAAAAACAAAGTTTGAGGAATATTTGTTTTTTTTCTAATTACTCCGCCGCCCATGCACCAATTTTCAAAATTCTAGCAGCATAACCTCCTACGACACCACAGGATATTGCTGCCCAAATTTCACCACAATCCCTGCAGCGGTCACTGAAATTACGAGGCTAGAAAAACGCGTACAGACAGACAGACAGACCGACGGAAATGAGTGACGTGGATTTCCGTTACGTAGACATCATAAATCGCCCAAAAAACGTATCACCTCAAAATCGGTGTTGGAAGTAAAAGAGGCCAGAAGTAAGTGATTATGCAAAAAAATGTGAATATGCTGATTAAAATTGACAGCTCTCTGGACTGCGATGTACAATGTACTTAAAAAAATGGAATAAATAATGCTGTACAATAAAGGTATGATGAAAAGCATAGTTCTATAGCTAGTGTTTATTTTTCTCATAATTAAAAACCATTCTGTAATTTTGGCAGAGGTGTATGCCATCTTTCACTGTACATAAACAATGAGAAAGCGTACTACACCTATTCCAGCTGTAGTTTTTAAAGCGACAAGTATAATTTATACCTGTCAGTTTGAATTTACAATTGACGAGTTGGATAATTAACTTGACCGTTTTGAATCACCACTTGACGCTTTAGAAAGTACAGCTGGAAAGGTGTAGAAGTTCCAAAAATGAGGTTTGCAGTAGTTTGGGAATGGAAACAAGATAAAACACATCAAAGTAACAATGAAGTGGGTGCCAGCAAACTTAGCGTCGTATTCATAGTCGCCCCTTTAGTGTTACTTAAGGTTTCCTTAGGGATGCTCAAGTGTGACTTCCCTTGCGTATCTGTTTCCTTAGACAATATCTACGAGACGGTAGGATTCATTTGGCGACGTTGTCATATTGCTAATATAAGTCAATTTTTTATGCACATGCCTACGCATTTTGGTGTTTTCTGTTATCTTTTTTGTTTTGTGCGAGTATCTCGTGTTTTGTGCAGGACATTTTTCCGGATGTGACAGAAAATAGCCACACCGTACTCCAAAATTGACCTACAAAATCGCCTTGACCGCACCGAAATGTCATGTTGACATGTCATATTGACATTTCGTTACTTGAGTATTAGCATTTTAGTCAAGGAAGCCTTACGTAAGGACCCTCGAGTATTAAGGGGCCCTTAAGTATCGACTATGAATACGACCCTTAGCAGAAGCAGAAAAGCTTGAAAGAAGCCAAGCTATTTTACACCACTTTCACCCAAATTTACGTTATACTCATACGTTACATTAGTTCAAAAATATTAGAAGTATCGTTTTGATTCCTGAAGTTAAAACTTCTCACTTGCCGAGTCAACCCATTTGACTCCTGTTTTTTAACAACATTCGCAATTAGGATAATTTTATGCACAGTTACCTGTAAAAGCAACAACATACAATCAGATTAATGTAGTCCATTGCGATCGCACCATAACTATCCTAATGATTTCATGCAAATTCAGATTTGATTTATTTTCACAGGGTAATGCGAGCGACATTAAAATAGTGATTAACTCCGATGGAAAGAACCCCTTGCTACCTCTTATTTTTAATTAACTCTTTACAGGCTGCGGATTTAGGATTACGTGGATTGATTTAATAAGACCGTAAATTATTTTTCGATATTAAGATTATGATGTTTAGGCCAGTGATAATTTGATAAAAATAGTACATAATTTGGATGCCTCTTCAAAGAAACCTCTACATGTAAGAATAATACGAGATAGACCAAAGTTATAGATATCATCAAATATGGGACCTAGAGTTAACGTGAAGAACCTCGCCATCTTCACAACAAAGCGATTCAAATGAATGATGAGAGCTAATTCAGACATATTTTTTTTTATTGAAATGAAAAACAAATAATAATAAGTTGTAATGTTTGTGTATTTTCAACTGTACAGTGTACACTCATTGCACTAATACCTTCGTTACTTGGTACCCACCTAAGATGTTCAGAGTTGCGTGAAGCTAGTAACACATTGTCTCAACAGACATGTTGTGAACTCGTAAAACGCATTAAGTCGGAGCTAGAGTATTGCCGACATGAATATTATCAATAGTTTTGAGAACTGTAGCTCGCCATCGTTCGCGATTTACTGTCAGTTCAGTGGTGCTCTTGATACTCATATCCAGCAACTGTTTCGTCGTATCCACCCAGTGGGTAGGGGAACGGCCACGGCGCCGCCCACTCGGGGCATGACCTTGAACTACAAGTTTCTCCATATCATCGCTTCTGTGAATATGTCCGAAGAATGTAAGCATTCTCATCGACACAATGGAGGATAGTCTCTTTGGATTACCGAGCTCATTCAGTATGGAAACATTAGTTCGATGGGCGGTATAAGGAACTCTCAGCATTCTCCTCAACGTCCACATTTCAAAAGCATCTATGCGAGCTCGATCTGCCTTTTTAACAGTCCATGTTTCCGAGGCACACGAAAATATGGAGAACAGAAGAGACTGAACCAGCGACGTTTTGGTAGCTTTAGTGATGTTATGGTCACGCCATATTTTAGTAAGCTTTGTCATGGCCACACGTGCCTGTTGAATGCACCGTCGAATCTCATTTTCACAGCTACCCGAATTGTCGGTCAAAGAACCGAGGTACACAAAACTTTGAACTACTTCACAACGTCCTATTGACTTTTTATTTCTCGATGATTATCGTGCTCTCTATCTACGATCATAACCTTGGTGTTGTTGTAGTTAATACCAAGACCATATGCTGCACGGTGTAAAACAGCCCTATACCAGTTCTGATGCAATCTCCTCTAGGAGTCTAAGACCTTTTAAGCGACGTGAGAGTCCGAGAGGAATAGCCCTTGGTTTGTATAATAAATATGACATTGAGCACAGGTGCACTCTGTTTTCCCCACTACTGTAGCTCAAATTCAGCGAAATATAAAGGCTTCCTTAATTCTAATTTGACTAGACCATGAGAGATTTTCGGCATTGATATATCAACCGAGATTGGTCCGCTTATCTCCGGAAAAATCCGGGGCGTATTTGACAAGTCCGCCCCTGGCGCTGCGTTATAATAAGCCATCTAATTATAATAAAGGTACACCAGTACAAATTTGCATGATTACTCGGTTGCCTAAAGAGTGTTTTAAAAGTTGGTGTACAATACAATTTGCATAAAAAGAAGGGAGTTTTCCTTCCCTCTTCTGCCTTCTTATACATCCACTTTACTTCGCCCCAGTCACTTTGGTTGCTGTGGATACTGCTGTACGACACGGCTTCAAAGATTATCATGGACGTCTCTTATACCCATTTTACAGCAACAATAAATCCATGGTTTTAATTCGTGGATTCAGTTTGTGGTCAAAATTGACAAATGTGAAACAGGAATTTGATGTCAAATAAGTCAGTGGATTTCTTCACTGATTTAGAACCTGTTCTAATCTGTGGTCAAGTATGTCATGCATGTTGCATACCCGTCTCTGTATATTATTAAACGTTTTCTAAATAAACACTCGCAATCAAATTGAGTTTTCTATCAAAAGGTCACAAACAAATGCGAATTAAATAGATCTTGGGAAAACCGCTAATCATATCACAGCAATAGTGCTGGCAGCACTGTATGCTGTCACAAAATCCATAGTTTTATTCACAGATGTAAAACACTGTCAGCTTGACCTTGAAGACGTCCATTGATTGATCAATGAATAAATTCGCGGAGAAAATGTCGATGAAAACGGGTATTAGTTTTTTGATCAACCAACATCTTTTAAGATTGAGAGGAATCCCTGGACATCTCAGTCAAGCTAGAAAACTTATTTTAGGACCTCTGATCAAGGGGGACAACTTTTTAACTAAACTTCTTCACTGCCTTGTATCTTCCGCTCCAGAATCATCCTCTTCAAAATTTTAAATGATAAGTGGTATCAAGTGATATCTCAGTTTAAAGGTATGTCGAAGTCCTTTATTTTGATGTTCGATTTTTTAAAATCGGTTCATTCGTTTTCAAGAAAATTGGAAAAATCTGTATATACCTTAATTTGGCAAATAGAAAACACAAATATACGAAAAGATTACTTTCTACTGCAATTAGTGTTCAAAAAGTTACGCGTTATTGCCCAAACAATGAAATCATCATCATAGTCACAATACTTTAACCGACATGTGAACTCGTAAAATGCGTTTACACATTTTACGAGTTTCTCTTGGGATATCTTTAAGATCTTTAATGCAGTAGTTTACCATTTGCTTTCTGCATCCTCATGCCGTTGACTAGATGGTATCTACTGGTTCATCCGCCTTTAGGGGCAATTTCTCACCCCAAGGACAAGAAGTTGCCCTAACTCTTCTCAACTCGTCCGCCCGAAGCTGTTGGTTGAGAAGAGGTTACTGCTTATACCGACAGTAGTTTGGTGTTCCTTTTAGTCGCCTTTTATGACACGCAGGATATACGATGGGAGATATTCTAACCCGCCCCCACACGGGCAAAAATGAAATGAAACAACGAAACAATGAAATAGGCAATGTTTAAATTCTTGACAGGCAGTTGCAAAAACATGTTGTGGGATACCATGGCTGCTTTTGATGATGCGTTAACGAAGGTCATCCAAACTATCAGGTTCGGGACTAAGCACAATATACTATTTTAAATGACCCCAATGAAAAAAGTCTGATGGCTTCAAATCAGGAGACCGAGCTGGCCATTCCATAAAGTCATCTTTGCCCTACCCATTTATCTAGAAATGCGTCGTCTTCTCATTGCCTAACCAGGAGAACATAGTGAGAGTGCCGTCTTGCTGGAAATAGATTTCAGCCTCATCATGCTTTCCATTCTCGTCGATTTGGCTTTCAATGATTTCAGTGACAAGCAGATTGATAGTATTTTCCAACATACCCAAATAACATTTAAATCTCCTTTAATGAATACTGACCCAATAATTGACACATCAATTTTTGGGGGTAGTGGGTATGGCCTTCTATAAAAGCTTGAGGATTTTCATTGCTCCAATACCTGCAGTTATGCTTGTAAACAAATTCAGTTAGATAAAATGTACATTCATCAGTGAGACAGATATTCTTTACATGAATGGTATTACCATTAATCGTAGTAGTCATTTGTTCACAAAACTCAACTGACCGATCAAAGTCGTCTTTGGTTAACTCTTGCACTTGCACTTTTCATTTTGAATGGATAACATTTATGGAGTTTAGCATAGATGTAGCCAGAAATATATGAGTTGTTTATATTTCTTTCAGGTCTCAATCAGTGCCGACACTTTTATAAGTTCAGTTACGTGATGATGTAAACCTGAGTATTGATAAAAACGTAATTATCCATACAAAATATATATTATAAAATAATTCATATAAATTATATTATATAAATTCAGAAGAGATCAAAACAATCACAAATACTAATTTGCAATAGATAGAAACAAAATAAATTGATCTACATATTATTTATTGTATATTGACATCTGATTATACTCAGACAATATAGAATTTTGACTGCACTAATGACCGCGCCAGCCCCCTGGCCAGCCCAGCAAAAAATGCCGGAAGGGATTACGGTCATCGGACTCGTCGAACGTCTTGTGAAGGCATAGTTTGTAGTGTCGGCACACGATAGTAGCACAAAAAATGTAAACACCTCATATATTTCTGACTTCATCTATTACTGTATGTATAGAGACTAATAAAATTACAGTCGGATCAACAAGTTTGTGTAATAAAGTATTAAGCTTTAGACTAAAATGACCCAAAACTTCAACTTGAGTGGCTCATCCAGAACTTTCCGTTTTTTATTTGCAACAAATCCAGTTTGAGTAAATTTCATAACAAGGTCAGAAACATACCTATGCGCAGTTATTTTTCCCGGATGACGGAACAGCGGTTTGTCGAGCACTTTGATTTTGGGCACCATGAATTGGAATCATTTCTACTTTTTTGCAACTGTCCGTCAGGAATTTGAACATTGCCTATATCATTGTTTGGCCAATAACTCGGAACATTTTGAACACTAACTGCAATTAAAAGTGGCATTCTCGTGTGTTTTTGTTTCGTATCTGAACAAACTAAGATACATAAGGATTTTTCTAATTTTCTCGAAAATGATTCGAATTCGATTTATAAAACCAAAAGTCAAAATAAAGGATTTCAACATACCTTTGAAACAAGCTATTACTCGATACCCCTTGCTTTTTTGGATTCTGAAGGGAATTATCCTTAGAGGGGGGGTTCAAGGATGGAAAGAAATTATGGACCAGGGGTGGGATTCCGTTCTGAATCGAGTAACTCGATCTCGATAGATGATCAATTCGATAGAATTATAAACCCGGATTCTGTTACTCGATCTGTTTTGGCTTCGGAAATCTTCGGGAATTCGATAGTTGAAATGACACATATTAACTTCCTATGACATTAAATCGTTGTTTTTTGGTGTTAACCTCAAACAAATATACCCAGAAAAATTATTATTTTTTATTTTTTTACTTCTGTGTCATCGGCATCGACTGCTCTAGTCACCACCCTCATTATTTTTTTCCATCTTTGTAATAATAATATTCATAGACATGATAATGTTGCCAATTGTGAGAGAGCATCTAGGTTCTAGGTATTACAGCAGCAGAGAGAATAGCAACACTTGATTAATATTGGGAGAAGAATGGAAATTAGAGAAAAAGGCAATCCTTTCGAACTTTCCGACAATAGGTTTATAGAACTGTTTCGATTAAATAAAGAGTACGATGTATATATTTTTATCGAAACTATATAACATAAACAAAAGGTCCTGTAGGCATCTGATTGAGAAAATTCGACATTTGGTTCAGGAGAGATTTTCACGAAAGGGTATTACTCTGGACGATAGGTTCTTTACTGCCTTGAGATTCTACGCCACAAGTTCATACAATTACAATCATAATGTATTGGACAAGAATTTACAGCTGGAATGAGTCAAACATCCTTAGTGAAATAAAAGTGTATTTTCTAGTTACTGCTGCCACTAATATACAATATACTCATAATTTCCCTTAAGTTTCAAAAAACTGAAGTACACAGTTCACTATAAAATTTCACTGTTTATGTATAACCTCACTCTTGAGAATTTAAGCATCGACTCGACTGCTCTGCAGCAGTCGAGTATAAGTATCGAGTTTATTGTCGAATTGTGGCAAACGGAATCGCTACTATCGTTTTTGATATCAAACTCGCTATCAATTTTAAAACGGAATCCCATCCGTGTTGATGTGTCTCGGCATTTCTTCTTTTAATCAGCGGTTTTCCATAAATTCGTGGTGGGAACTTTCCAAATTAACATCCTGTATAAACCAATAAACGCCTTTAATAGTGATCGATTGGATTCAAAAGGTAAAAATCTTAGACGGCTTGTCGGATTGTAGCAGAACGCTGCGCCGTGCCGTCAGACGAAAACTTTAATTAGCATTCCGTGAGTTCCGATACACAATTAGAGGAAGTTGGTATAATAAAAAAGGAGCTCACCTGTAAAAGAAGCGAAATAACCACGATCCCCTGAGCTTTGTGCAGCGCTTCGGAGAAGTTCGAATAGAGTTGGGAGTTGAAGCCGAAAATCTGGATCTGAAACAGACACAAAAACATCTCGGTTTATTTTCCAGCTGGACGCTAGATGTTTATTACGGCGAAGGAATCAGACTTTGGAAAAGAAGTAGCTACAGTTGAGAGCACAATCGAGAAATGAAAAACAGTTGTTCAAAAATAAAAGCGTGACGTTTTGGTGTATTACGCTCAGTATCTCACTGGCTTGATTATATTTTTTATCTAATTCATCATCATAGTCACAATGTCTTAACAGACATGTTGTGAACTCGTAAAATGCATTAAGTCGGAGCTAGAGTATTGCCGACACGAATATTATCAATAGTTTTGAGCACTGTAGCTCGCCATCGTTTGCGATTTACTGTCAGTTCAGTGGCGCTCTTGATACTCATATCCAGCAACTGTTTCGTCGTATCCGCCGAGCGTGTGGGGGAACGGCCACGGCGCCGCCCACTCGGGGCATGACCCTGAACTACAAGTTTCCCCATATTATCGCTTCTGTGAATATGTCCGAAGAATGTAAGCATTCTCGTCGACACTATGGAGGATAGTCTCTTTGGATTACAGAGCTCATCCAGTATGGAAACGTTAGTTCAATGGGCGGTATAAGGAACTCTCAGCGTTCTCCTCCACGTCCACATTTCAAAAGCATCTATATGCGAGCTCGATCTGCCTTTTTAACAGGCCAAGTTTCCGAGGCATACAAAAATATGGAGAACACAAGAGACTGAACCAGCGACATTTTGATAGCTTTAGTGATGTTATGGTCACGCCATATTTTAGTAAGCTTTGTCATGGCCACACGTGCCTGCTGAATGCGCCGTCGAATCTCATTCTCACAGCTACCCGAATTGTTGATCAAAGAACCGAGGTACACAAAACTTTGAACTACTTCACAACGGCCTATTGACTTTATTTCTCGATGATTATCATGCTATCTATCTACGATCATAACCTTGGTTTTATTGTAGTTAATACCAAGACCATACGCTGCACTATGTTGTTCTAAGATGTTTAATGGAGCTACGAGACCTTCCTGAAAAGCAGCAATAAGGGTTGTATCGTCAGCAAATCTGAGGTTGGATATTTTGCTTCCGCCAATAGTTATACCGCCATTCCAGTTGTCTACCACCAATTCTTACACGAGCCGAATTAGACTCGTAGAGTTGCTGTATGAGAAACACTAGGTGATAAGGAACTCGCATAGAGATGAGGATTTCCCACAGATAAGGCCACTTTACGTTATCAAACGCCTTAGAATTCCACAAAACAGATAAAAACTGGAAAAAATGCTTTCAGGCTTTTTCAATAATTTGTCTTAAGTTTAAGATGTGTTCACGCGTACCGCGTCCTTTTTCATTTTCGTCAAACGAGGCTGAGACTCAAAATTGCGACGGGATTTATAAATCAGCATCTTGAAATTATCCGAAATGCGAGGTTTCATCTGAATGGAAAGCTAAATAAAGAAGTTCGGTTTTTTTAGGTATACCCGCCCGCCCGAGAGATCTGAAATTTTTCATTTTCGTCGAACGAGACTGAGACTCAATATTGCGACCGGATTTATAATCAGCACCTCGAAATTATCCGAAATGCGAGGTTTCATGTCAATAGAAAGCTAAATAAAGAAGTTCGATTTTTTTAGGTACACCCGCCCGCTCGAGAGATCTGAAATTTTTCATTTTCGTCGAACGAGACTGAGACTCAATATTGCGACCGGATTTGTAATCAGCACCTTGAAATTATCCGAAATGCAAGGTTTCATCTCAATAGAAAGCTAAATAAAGAAGTTCGATTTTGTTGGGTACACCCGCCCGCCCGAGAGATGTTAAATTTTTCATTTTCGTCAAACGAGACCGAGACTCAATATTGCGACCGGATTTGTAATCAGCACCTTGAAATTATCCGAAATGCAAGGTTTCATCTCAATAGAAAGCTAAATAAAGAAGTTCGATTTTGTTGGGTACACCCGCCCGCCCGAGAGATGTAAAATTTTTCATTTTCGTCAAACGAGACCGAGACTCAATATTGCGACCGGATTTGTAATCAGCACCTTGAAATTATCCGAAACATAAGGTTTAATCTCAATAGAGAGCTAAATAAAGAAGTTCGATTTTTTTAAGTGCACCCGCCCGCCCGAGAGATGTTAAATTTTTCATTTTCGTCAAACGAGACCGAGACTCAATATTGCGACCGGATTTGTAATCAGCACCTTGAAATTATCCGAAATATAAGGTTTCATCTCAATAGAGAGCTAAATAAAGAAGTTCGATTTTTTTAAGTGCACCCGCCCGCCCGAGAGATGTTAAATTTTTCATTTTCGTCAAACGAGACCGAGACTCAATATTGCGACCGGATTTGTAATCAGCACCTTGAAATTATCCGAAATGCAAGGTTTCATCTCAATAGAAAGCTAAATAAAGAAGTTCGATTTTGTTGGGTACACCCGCCCGCCCGAGAGATGCTAAATTTTTCATTTTCGTCAAACGAGACCGAGACTCAATATTGCGACCGGATTTGTAATCAGCACCTTGAAATTATCCGAAATGCAAGGTTTCATCTCAATAGAAAGCTAAATAAAGATGTTCGATTTTGTTGGGTACACCCGCCCGCCCGAGAGATGTTAAATTTTTCATTTTCGTCAAACGAGACCGAGACTCAATATTGCGACCGGATTTGTAATCAGCACCTTGAAATTATCCGAAATGCAAGGTTTCATCTCAATAGAAAGCTAAATAAAGAAGTTCGATTTTGTTGGGTACACCCGCCCGCCCGAGAGATGTTAAATTTTTCATTTTCGTCAAACGAGACCGAGACTCAATATTGCGACCGGATTTGTAATCAGCACCTTGAAATTATCCGAAATGCAAGGTTTCATCTCAATAGAAAGCTAAATAAAGAAGTTCGATTTTGTTGGGTACACCCGCCCGCCCGAGAGATGTAAAATTTTTCATTTTCGTCAAACGAGACCGAGACTCCATATTGCGACCGGATTTGTAATCAGCACCTTGAAATTATCCGAAACATAAGGTTTAATCTCAATAGAGAGCTAAATAAAGAAGTTCGATTTTTTTAAGTGCACCCGCCCGCCCGAGAGATGTTAAATTTTTCATTTTCGTCAAACGAGACCGAGACTCAATATTGCGACCGGATTTGTAATCAGCACCTTGAAATTATCCGAAATATAAGGTTTCATCTCAATAGAGAGCTAAATAAAGAAGTTCGATTTTTTTAAGTGCACCCGCCCGCCCGAGAGATGTTAAATTTTTCATTTTCGTCAAACGAGACCGAGACTCAATATTGCGACCGGATTTGTAATCAGCACCTTGAAATTATCCGAAATGCAAGGTTTCATCTCAATAGAAAGCTAAATAAAGAAGTTCGATTTTGTTGGGTACACCCGCCCGCCCGAGAGATGCTAAATTTTTCATTTTCGTCAAACGAGACCGAGACTCAATATTGCGACCGGATTTGTAATCAGCACCTTGAAATTATCCGAAATGCAAGGTTTCATCTCAATAGAAAGCTAAATAAAGAAGTTCGATTTTGTTGGGTACACCCGCCCGCCCGAGAGATGTTAAATTTTTCATTTTCGTCAAACGAGACCGAGACTCAATATTGCGACCGGATTTGTAATCAGCACCTTGAAATTATCCGAAATATAAGGTTTAATCTCAATAGAGAGCTAAATAAAGAAGTTCGATTTTTTTAAGTGCACCCGCCCGAGAGATGTTAAATTTTTCATTTTCGTCAAACGAGACCGAGACTCAATATTGCGACCGGATTTGTAATCAGCACCTTGAAATTATCCGAAATATAAGGTTTCATCTCAATAGAGAGCTAAATAAAGAAGTTCGATTTTTTTAAGTGCACCCGCCCGCCCGAGAGATGTTAAATTTTTCATTTTCGTCAAACGAGACCGAGACTCAATATTGCGACCGGATTTGTAATCAGCACCTTGAAATTATCCGAAATGCAAGGTTTCATCTCAATGGAAAGCTAAATAAAGAAGTTCGATTTTGTTGGGTACACCCGCCCGCCCGAGAGATGTTAAATTTTTCATTTTTCAAACGAGGCTGAGACTCAAAATTGCGACCGGATTTGTAATCAGCACCTTGAAATTATCCGAAATGCAAGGTTTCATCTCAATAGAAAGCTAAATAAAGGAGTTCGATTTTTTTAGGTACACCCGCCGGCCCGAGAGATCTGAAGTTTTTCATTTTCGTCAAACGAGACCGAGACTCAATATTGCGACCGGATTTGTAATCAGCACCTTGAAATTATCCGAACTGCAAGGTTTCATCTCAATAGAAAGCTAAATAAAGAAGTTCGATTTTGTTGGGTACACCCGCCCGCCCGAGAGATGTTAAATTTTTCATTTTCGTCAAACGAGACCGAGACTCAATATTGCGACCGGATTTGTAATCAGCACCTTGAAATTATCCGAAATGCAAGGTTTCATCTCAATAGAAAGCTAAATAAAGAAGTTCGATTTTGTTGGGTACACCCGCCCGCCCGAGAGATGTTAAATTTTTCATTTTCGTCAAACGAGACCGAGACTCAATATTGCGACCGGATTTGTAATCAGCACCTTGAAATTATCCGAAATATAAGGTTTAATCTCAATAGAGAGCTAAATAAAGAAGTTCGATTTTTTTAAGTGCACCCGCCCGCCCGAGAGATGTTAAATTTTTCATTTTCGTCAAACGAGACCGAGACTCAATATTGCGACCGGATTTGTAATCAGCACCTTGAAATTATCCGAAATATAAGGTTTCATCTCAATAGAGAGCTAAATAAAGAAGTTCGATTTTTTTAAGTGCACCCGCCCGCCCGAGAGATGTTAAATTTTTCATTTTCGTCAAACGAGACCGAGACTCAATATTGCGACCGGATTTGTAATCAGCACCTTGAAATTATCCGAAATGCAAGGTTTCATCTCAATGGAAAGCTAAATAAAGAAGTTCGATTTTTTTAAGTGCACCCGCCCGCCCGAGAGATGTTAAATTTTTCATTTTCGTCAAACGAGACCGAGACTCAAAATTGCGACCGGATTTGTAATCAGCACCTTGAAATTATCCGAAATGCAAGGTTTCATCTCAATAGAAAGCTAAATAAAGGAGTTCGATTTTTTTAGGTACACCCGCCGGCCCGAGAGATCTGAAGTTTTTCATTTTCGTCAAACGAGACCGAGACTCAATATTGCGACCGGATTTGTAATCAGCACCTTGAAATTATCCGAAATGCAAGGTTTCATCTCAATAGAAAGCTAAATAAAGAAGTTCGATTTTGTTGGGTACACCCGCCCGCCCGAGAGATGTTAAATTTTTCATTTTCATCAAACGAGACCGAGACTCAATATTGCGACCGGATTTGTAATCAGCACCTTGAAATTATCCGAAATGCAAGGTTTCATCTCAATAGAAAGCTAAATAAAGAAGTTCGATTTTGTTGGGTACACCCGCCCGCCCGAGAGATGTTAAATTTTTCATTTTCGTCAAACGAGACCGAGACTCAATATTGCGACCGGATTTGTAATCAGCACCTTGAAATTATCCGAAATATAAGGTTTAATCTCAATAGAGAGCTAAATAAAGAAGTTCGATTTTTTTAAGTGCACCCGCCCGCCCGAGAGATGTTAAATTTTTCATTTTCGTCAAACGAGACCGAGACTCAATATTGCGACCGGATTTGTAATCAGCACCTTGAAATTATCCGAAATATAAGGTTTCATCTCAATAGAGAGCTAAATAAAGAAGTTCGATTTTTTTAAGTGCACCCGCCCGCCCGAGAGATGTTAAATTTTTCATTTTCGTCAAACGAGACCGAGACTCAATATTGCGACCGGATTTGTAATCAGCACCTTGAAATTATCCGAAATATAAGGTTTCATCTCAATAGAGAGCTAAATAAAGAAGTTCGATTTTTTTAAGTGCACCCGCCCGCCCGAGAGATGTTAAATTTTTCATTTTCGTCAAACGAGACCGAGACTCAATATTGCGACCGGATTTGTAATCAGCACCTTGAAATTATCCGAAATGCAAGGTTTCATCTCAATGGAAAGCTAAATAAAGAAGTTCGATTTTTTTAAGTGCACCCGCCCGCCCGAGAGATGTTAAATTTTTCATTTTCGTCAAACGAGACCGAGACTCAAAATTGCGACCGGATTTGTAATCAGCACCTTGAAATTATCCGAAATGCAAGGTTTCATCTCAATAGAAAGCTAAATAAAGGAGTTCGATTTTTTTAGGTACACCCGCCGGCCCGAGAGATCTGAAGTTTTTCATTTTCGTCAAACGAGACCGAGACTCAATATTGCGACCGGATTTGTAATCAGCACCTTGAAATTATCCGAAATGCAAGGTTTCATCTCAATAGAAAGCTAAATAAAGAAGTTCGATTTTGTTGGGTACACCCGCCCGCCCGAGAGATGTTAAATTTTTCATTTTCATCAAACGAGACCGAGACTCAATATTGCGACCGGATTTGTAATCAGCACCTTGAAATTATCCGAAATGCAAGGTTTCATCTCAATAGAAAGCTAAATAAAGAAGTTCGATTTTGTTGGGTACACCCGCCCGCCCGAGAGATGTTAAATTTTTCATTTTCGTCAAACGAGACCGAGACTCAATATTGCGACCGGATTTGTAATCAGCACCTTGAAATTATCCGAAATATAAGGTTTAATCTCAATACAGAGCTAAATAAAGAAGTTCGATTTTTTTAAGTGCACCCGCCCGCCCGAGAGATGTTAAATTTTTCATTTTCGTCAAACGAGACCGAGACTCAATATTGCGACCGGATTTGTAATCAGCACCTTGAAATTATCCGAAATATAAGGTTTAATCTCAATACAGAGCTAAATAAAGAAGTTCGATTTTTTTAAGTGCACCCGCCCGCCCGAGAGATGTTAAATTTTTCATTTTCGTCAAACGAGACCGAGACTCAATATTGCGACCGGATTTGTAATCAGCACCTTGAAATTATCCGAAATGCAAGGTTTCATCTCAATGGAAAGCTAAATAAAGAAGTTCGATTTTGTTGGGTACACCCGCCCGCCCGAGAGATGTTAAATTTTTCATTTTTCAAACGAGGCTGAGACTCAAAATTGCGACCGGATTTGTAATCAGCACCTTGAAATTATCCGAAATGCAAGGTTTCATCTCAATAGAAAGCTAAATAAAGAAGTTCGATTTTTTTAAGTGCACCCGCCCGCCCGAGAGATGTTAAATTTTTCATTTTCGTCAAACGAGACCGAGACTCAATATTGCGACCGGATTTGTAATCAGCACCTTGAAATTATCCGAAATATAAGGTTTCATCTCAATAGAGAGCTAAATAAAGAAGTTCGATTTTTTTAAGTGCACCCGCCCGCCCGAGAGATGTTAAATTTTTCATTTTCGTCAAACGAGACCGAGACTCAATATTGCGACCGGATTTGTAATCAGCACCTTGAAATTATCCGAAATATAAGGTTTCATCTCAATAGAGAGCTAAATAAAGAAGTTCGATTTTTTTAAGTGCACCCGCCCGCCCGAGAGATGTTAAATTTTTCATTTTCGTCAAACGAGACCGAGACTCAATATTGCGACCGGATTTGTAATCAGCACCTTGAAATTATCCGAAATGCAAGGTTTCATCTCAATGGAAAGCTAAATAAAGAAGTTCGATTTTTTTAAGTGCACCCGCCCGCCCGAGAGATGTTAAATTTTTCATTTTCGTCAAACGAGACCGAGACTCAAAATTGCGACCGGATTTGTAATCAGCACCTTGAAATTATCCGAAATGCAAGGTTTCATCTCAATAGAAAGCTAAATAAAGGAGTTCGATTTTTTTAGGTACACCCGCCGGCCCGAGAGATCTGAAGTTTTTCATTTTCGTCAAACGAGACCGAGACTCAATATTGCGACCGGATTTGTAATCAGCACCTTGAAATTATCCGAAATGCAAGGTTTCATCTCAATAGAAAGCTAAATAAAGAAGTTCGATTTTGTTGGGTACACCCGCCCGCCCGAGAGATGTTAAATTTTTCATTTTCATCAAACGAGACCGAGACTCAATATTGCGACCGGATTTGTAATCAGCACCTTGAAATTATCCGAAATGCAAGGTTTCATCTCAATAGAAAGCTAAATAAAGAAGTTCGATTTTGTTGGGTACACCCGCCCGCCCGAGAGATGTTAAATTTTTCATTTTCGTCAAACGAGACCGAGACTCAATATTGCGACCGGATTTGTAATCAGCACCTTGAAATTATCCGAAATATAAGGTTTAATCTCAATAGAGAGCTAAATAAAGAAGTTCGATTTTTTTAAGTGCACCCGCCCGCCCGAGAGATGTTAAATTTTTCATTTTCGTCAAACGAGACCGAGACTCAATATTGCGACCGGATTTGTAATCAGCACCTTGAAATTATCCGAAATATAAGGTTTCATCTCAATAGAGAGCTAAATAAAGAAGTTCGATTTTTTTAAGTGCACCCGCCCGCCCGAGAGATGTTAAATTTTTCATTTTCGTCAAACGAGACCGAGACTCAATATTGCGACCGGATTTGTAATCAGCACCTTGAAATTATCCGAAATGCAAGGTTTCATCTCAATGGAAAGCTAAATAAAGAAGTTCGATTTTTTTAAGTGCACCCGCCCGCCCGAGAGATGTTAAATTTTTCATTTTCGTCAAACGAGACCGAGACTCAAAATTGCGACCGGATTTGTAATCAGCACCTTGAAATTATCCGAAATGCAAGGTTTCATCTCAATAGAAAGCTAAATAAAGGAGTTCGATTTTTTTAGGTACACCCGCCGGCCCGAGAGATCTGAAGTTTTTCATTTTCGTCAAACGAGACCGAGACTCAATATTGCGACCGGATTTGTAATCAGCACCTTGAAATTATCCGAAATGCAAGGTTTCATCTCAATAGAAAGCTAAATAAAGAAGTTCGATTTTGTTGGGTACACCCGCCCGCCCGAGAGATGTTAAATTTTTCATTTTCATCAAACGAGACCGAGACTCAATATTGCGACCGGATTTGTAATCAGCACCTTGAAATTATCCGAAATGCAAGGTTTCATCTCAATAGAAAGCTAAATAAAGAAGTTCGATTTTGTTGGGTACACCCGCCCGCCCGAGAGATGTTAAATTTTTCATTTTCGTCAAACGAGACCGAGACTCAATATTGCGACCGGATTTGTAATCAGCACCTTGAAATTATCCGAAATATAAGGTTTAATCTCAATACAGAGCTAAATAAAGAAGTTCGATTTTTTTAAGTGCACCCGCCCGCCCGAGAGATGTTAAATTTTTCATTTTCGTCAAACGAGACCGAGACTCAATATTGCGACCGGATTTGTAATCAGCACCTTGAAATTATCCGAAATATAAGGTTTCATCTCAATAGAGAGCTAAATAAAGAAGTTCGATTTTTTTAAGTGCACCCGCCCGCCCGAGAGATGTTAAATTTTTCATTTTCGTCAAACGAGACCGAGACTCAATATTGCGACCGGATTTGTAATCAGCACCTTGAAATTATCCGAAATGCAAGGTTTCATCTCAATGGAAAGCTAAATAAAGAAGTTCGATTTTTTTAAGTGCACCCGCCCGCCCGAGAGATGTTAAATTTTTCATTTTCGTCAAACGAGACCGAGACTCAAAATTGCGACCGGATTTGTAATCAGCACCTTGAAATTATCCGAAATGCAAGGTTTCATCTCAATAGAAAGCTAAATAAAGGAGTTCGATTTTTTTAGGTACACCCGCCGGCCCGAGAGATCTGAAGTTTTTCATTTTCGTCAAACGAGACCGAGACTCAATATTGCGACCGGATTTGTAATCAGCACCTTGAAATTATCCGAAATGCAAGGTTTCATCTCAATAGAAAGCTAAATAAAGAAGTTCGATTTTGTTGGGTACACCCGCCCGCCCGAGAGATGTTAAATTTTTCATTTTCATCAAACGAGACCGAGACTCAATATTGCGACCGGATTTGTAATCAGCACCTTGAAATTATCCGAAATGCAAGGTTTCATCTCAATAGAAAGCTAAATAAAGAAGTTCGATTTTGTTGGGTACACCCGCCCGCCCGAGAGATGTTAAATTTTTCATTTTCGTCAAACGAGACCGAGACTCAATATTGCGACCGGATTTGTAATCAGCACCTTGAAATTATCCGAAATATAAGGTTTAATCTCAATACAGAGCTAAATAAAGAAGTTCGATTTTTTTAAGTGCACCCGCCCGCCCGAGAGATGTTAAATTTTTCATTTTCGTCAAACGAGACCGAGACTCAATATTGCGACCGGATTTGTAATCAGCACCTTGAAATTATCCGAAATATAAGGTTTCATCTCAATAGAGAGCTAAATAAAGAAGTTCGATTTTTTTAAGTGCACCCGCCCGCCCGAGAGATGTTAAATTTTTCATTTTCGTCAAACGAGACCGAGACTCAATATTGCGACCGGATTTGTAATCAGCACCTTGAAATTATCCGAAATGCAAGGTTTCATCTCAATGGAAAGCTAAATAAAGAAGTTCGATTTTGTTGGGTACACCCGCCCGCCCGAGAGATGTTAAATTTTTCATTTTTCAAACGAGGCTGAGACTCAAAATTGCGACCGGATTTGTAATCAGCACCTTGAAATTATCCGAAATGCAAGGTTTCATCTCAATAGAAAGCTAAATAAAGGAGTTCGATTTTTTTAGGTACACCCGCCGGCCCGAGAGATCTGAAGTTTTTCATTTTCGTCAAACGAGACCGAGACTCAATATTGCGACCGGATTTGTAATCAGCACCTTGAAATTATCCGAAATGTAAGGTTTCATCTCAATAGAAAGCTAAATAAAAAAGTTTGATTTTTTTAGGTGCACCCGCCCGCCCGAGAGATTTTCGCCAGCTCTCATTATGTGAGTTGCCACGATGCCACGTGTTGCCTGGTGTAAGCATTTATGTTGTGAGCCATTTCATATAAAACAAAAAATCGTTGGAAACTAACATAGAATAAGAAAAGTTTAAGAGATAGACAAATATGTTTTTACGAGGGTTGCTCTATACCTCCGTCAATCCACCAGTACGCAGACAGCTGTTTCACGCTTATTAGCGATCATCAGTGCACCATAGGTCGATTGACGGAAATAGAGAGCATCAATTTTTTCATGTCTACCAGACATGTGAAGCTAAAATATGTTTTTGTCGAAAATTAAGGTAGTGCCATGGCACTCTGGCACTACCTCATCAGCCGCCACTGCTCAAAGATAACGAACGTAACAGTTGAGGTGATATTGTCTAAGGTAAACGGGTACATCCGTCGCTTCGCTGATGAAAAACAACGGGCGCTGCAGTGGCAGTGGCAGCATCAGGGACACAGCCGTTCGATTCTGTCCCGGTCGACGTCCCGCGGGATATCGGGGCGAAAATTGTGTGTCTGGTAATAAATATATTTATGGCGGCCGTTCGACATCTGAACGAGATACATAACACGGCGAAATGCGATCCATTGCATCACGTCGCAGTCGCTATACCCCGTACTACGGGGGATCGAAAAAATGCTCTCTACTGCCTGCCGACAGAGTGAAGCTACTTGACGGTCACGGAATTTAGGAAGAAGTACGTTGATTCAATCAGAACTTTAAGCCTCGTGTCTACTAGCAAATAAAATTGCTAGAGTTACTCTCACAAGTCACTTCCCTAGCGTGTGCACGACGACATTAGAGAAATATTGCAGCAAAATTACTTGCACATAAAGGAGTTGCGACTTGCTGAGAGCTTGTAGTGTACACGGTTACTCTCAGGAAATTAGTTTGCCACAAAAGTTTCGAGGCTGTTTCGAAAATCTTGCAGCACGGTGTGTTGTAATTCAAATATGGAATAGTTCAACTGGACGAAAGATGACACGTGTCTTTTAATTGAAAATTTTGAATTATGTCTTGAATTATGGAATGTACATACTCCAGAATTTAAGGACAGATTCAAAAAGCAGAATGCATTACAAAAATTGGCCGACTTATCTAATACTTTTACAGCGAAAATTCAAAGGAAGCTACATAATTTGAGAACGCAAGTTAACCAAGAGTGGAGAAAAATTCAAAAAAAGAAAAGTGGACAAGGGACTAATGAAATATATAAGAGTACTTAGGAGTTCTTTGACTCATTAAAGTTCCCCTAGAGTAGTTCTACGCTGAATGCACTTTCTCACCAAAATTTTCTCCGCCTTTTACTATATCTTTCTCTTATTTCCTTTTTTTTAGTTAAATATATCACAACTATCGCAGCAGCTACAGATTTTGCATACGACATTAAGATGTTATAGTGTACACGGAATCAGAGCAAAAAAGCCCAAGTGAAATTGCGAAAGCAGTTTCCTAGATTAAATTTGCGAACAATTAAAAGATAGTGTAGACAAACATGCAAGTACTTGCTGCAAAAAATATATCGCAAGTTACTTGCAAGTAGACACGAGGCTTTACATATATGACTTTTCTTATCGTCAGCTTCTCCAACAGTAATAGTAGTAATAGTGATGGGGAGGCGAAGCCAGACAAGTAGGCCACCTTTGACCCTGTTTGCCAACCCCACTGAACAAACACTGAAAGCCTTCGATCATATATAACTAGATGGATTATGCAGAGGGTAGTTTTGAGCCCAAGAGAGAGATAGATACATATTGGATACATACAAGCGTCAACTCGCGTATACATTGCTAGATTTTAAATTTGGCGTGCCTTGTCTGTCAACGAAGGGACACAGACAGAGGTTAACCGGCCATCTTTAGGTGCTTTCCTTTTACATGATTTATCTGATAATTCTCACTTGTGACGTCATGACTCATTTCGATGTACGTTTTCTGAATCTGAGTCAAAGTGAGATATTTTACCCCTACTTAAGCCCATCTGCACTAACTCAAACGGTAGATCAGTTGTCGCAGATCATTTAGATGTCAAATAAATGAGGTCAGGATTTTTTATAAGTTTGAATTTCAGCATTTCAGCGGGTTTTGTGGTGTATGGATGGTCGATAGTGTATGGTGAGCGACGATCTCTTCTAAAAATGTAAAAAACTAGGTTATGGAAAGGATTGACAGATCATAGAAGCATAGCATATTACAACATTTCGAGGAATGACACTTTTAACTGCACAAACACGTTCCTTTAACTCACCTGAACATCTGAGGTTTCCAACCACAGCATAGTAAACAACCAGCACAATAACTCAATATGGCGGAAATTACAGGCGCATCCCCACTTTTGGAGGGTTTTTTATAGGGATGCTAACGATACTTCGATACTTCTGCACTAATATCGAGTATTTTTGTCATCGATACTTTTTGAGGCATGCCAAGCTGGTATTGATACTTTTGTATCGGTATCGAAAATAATTATGTAATTATTGAGGGGTGCAATCAGTTGCACAAAATGCTCTGTACGAACCAAACGCGGCTATTTGGCTAGAAAATATCGAGTTGGTACCGGTATCGATATTTTCATTTTCGCATCTCTACCCAAACTCCACAGCCGTAAAATCATCCATAAACCCTCCCAAGGTCAAATTTTTTGGGAACCATTTTTATATAAGAAATCCTCAGAGATATTATGCTGGTTGTTTATTATGCTGTGTGTCCAACTGAGCTGAGCCATCTCATTTTTAAGTGATCTGAGTTAGTGCAGATGTAAAAGGAAAGCACCTAATATCTACGTTGGTGGCTGAGTGTGTTTTGAGTAGTGTTGTACAAATTGTGATTAAAAACAGTGGTTAGAACCTGTTCTGTGTGCCAAACAATATATACAGGGTGAAGGTCGATTTTATCACACGTACGTAATGTATACATTATATTTGCAGTGGCGTAACTTTACGGTATGTGTGTTTTTGGTCCATCATGCAATGAGGAATCTACCTCATACAGTTTTTGACCCATTTGATAATTATTTATCTGATCAGGAGCACTGACTTGGGGTCTTTTGCGCAGCGGCGTCCCACGCGAAAATTTTGTTATCAATGTAAAGAGGATGGTCTGTTGTGAATTAAAAAAATAAAATTTGCGAAAGAAGCACGTTTTTTGGGAAAAAATTGAAAAAACTGTATTTTCAACACATTTCAGTAAGGCATGCACACATACAATTTTAGAAGTGAGGTACTGCTTGACAGATGATAATAGATGCGGTGTTGCCAACATTTGCTCTATATTTAGCATCGCTTCGACCGTATATTCGTATATATACTAAGATTGAAACGTTACAGAGAAGATTTACATGGCTCCTGCGCAAGGATAACAAAAAATCGTGAAACGTTCTACATTTTTAACTATCTAAATTTAAAGATATCTTATTTCAAACGTTCCTTTGTTTCTAGCTGATATTTATGATTAAGTAGGTATTATGTATTGTTGTTTGTTTTATTTAGTTTGTATATTAGCTTTTTATGTAAAATCGGTGGCTTTAATATTGTTTGTGGTTAAGCTTTATTGTTATATTTGGCCGATATCAGCTCCAATAAATCATTGAAACGTGCGACTGACGTTGGACCGTTGCCACTAAAAGCCAAACAGGTGACAATCTTACCTGAGGTGAGGTTGGTTAGATTTTTCAACATATTTGATATCAGTAACCTCTGGGAGGGCCAAGCCTCCCAGGCCCCCCCCGTAACCACCTGGTATAAACCTAATTAAACCTAAAATAGCTTAAATTTAGATATCTTTTATATTTCACCCAACCTAGCAAGTATAACGACACCAACTTCAACCTCCATTTCAGTTTCTGCTAAACCAAAATCAGGTCAAACTTAATCCCTTTTGAACATCTGTGTATCAAAGTCCCAAAATGATTTATTTTTATCTTTTCCAAAACACATTGAATGAATTTTCCATGTTTTTCACTAACCTAAAAAAATTGCAAATGCACAATTTCGTGAAGTACATTAACTGATAACTGCTGCTCGCTGGCAACACTGCATCTTTGTGACACTATTGAAGTCTGTCATGCAGGTTTTCGATTCTAAAATTGTCTTGTACTGTTGGGGTACGTTTTGAAAGTGTGGTGAAAATACCGAGTTTTAACTATATTTTTTTCAAAAACCGCTTCTTTCACCAATTTTCTTCTTTAAAAGTACATAATAGACCATCCCCTTTAATTCAAAAATGAAATTTCACCAAATTACGTGGGGCGTTGTTGCGTTGTAGCACCCAGGGCTGACTTGATCTAATAAAACTTGTTTCGAAAAAATATTTCAGTTTAAGATTGCACCATGAAACCTCGTAAGTTGAAATTAAAGGTACCTTTGGCACCAGCAAAACGAATGTGCTTGTAAACGATCGGTTTGCGCAAAATGGAGACGTGTCAAATCAGCAGTTTTGCCGTGGTGGTGTATGGATTAAGCCTTATATCTCCTTTGTGAGACGACGTAAAAAGTTTTCTTGACTGGGTCCACCGCACCGCCGTAATCATCAATCCGGGGATATTACAAATAATAGCTGCCGAGCTTATTTCTTTTTTTCCTCGGCTGAGCTTTGCTGGCTTTTGTTGTTTAGCAACGGAACGAGGATTGAGCGGGTTTCGGCGGGTTTCAGATATTGCGGCGACAGACAGATGACCTATATTTACCGAACAAGCTCGTTTTATTCTTACGTTTTTTATATTTTTTTATAGATAATGCTATTATACCATCATCATCATAGTCACAATGTCTTAACAGACATATTGTGAACTCGTAAAATGCATTGAGTGGGAGAGTATTGCCGACACGAATATTATCGATAGTTTTGAGAACTACAGCTCACCATCATTTTCGATTTACTGTCATTCAGTGGCGCTCTTGATATTCATATCCAGTAACTGTCTCGTCGTATCCACCCAGCATGTAGGGGAACGGCCACGGCGTCGCCCGCTCGGGGCATGACCCTGAACTACAAGTTTCTCCATATTATCGCTTCTGGATATATGTCCGAAGAATGCAAGCATTCTCGTCGACAAAATGGACGATAGTATCTTTGGGTTACCGAGCTCATCCAGCATGGAAACGTTAGTTCGATGGACGCTATAAGGAACTGTAAGCATTCTCCTCCACGTCCACATTTCAAAACCATCTATTCGAGCTCAATCTGCCTTTTTAACAGTCAAAGTTTCCGAGGCATAAAAAAATATGGAGAACACAAGTGACCGAACCAGCGACATTTTGGTAGCTTTAGTGATGTTATGGTCACGCCATATTCTAGTAAGCTTTGTCATGGCCACACGTGCCTGTTGAATGTGCCGACGAATCTCATTTTCACAGGTACCCTAATTGTCGATCAAAGAACCGAGGTACACAAACACTTTGAACTACTTCACAACGGCCTACTGACTTTATTGCTCGATGACTATCGTGCTCTCTATCTACGATTATAATTTTGCTCTTGTTGTAGTTAATACCAAGACCAAACCCTGCACTGTGTTGTGCTAAGATGCTTAATAGAGCTACTAGTTCTTCCTGAGAAGCAGCAATAAGGGTTGTATCGTCAGAAAATCTTAAGTTGAATATTTTGCTTCCGCCAATAGTTATACCGCCATTCCAGTTGTCTAATACTTGTCTCATCACAAATTCAGAGTAAATGTTAGATAATATCGGACATAATACACATCCCTGACGAACTTCTTTTCTGGTTGCAGTTTGACCAGACAGGTTACCATCAATTCTTACACGAGCCGAATTAAAGTCGTAGAGCTGTATGAGAAACGCTAGGTGATAAGGAACTCCCATAGAGATGAGGGTTTCCCACAGTTTAGGCCACTTTTCGTTATCAAACACTTTAGAATAGTCCACAAAGCAGAAAAAACTGGAACATAATGCTCTCTGGCTTTTTCAATAATTTGTCTTAAGTTTAAGGTCTGTTCACGCGTACCGCGTCCTTTCCCTAATGCTATTGTATACGCTCTATATTATGTCATTCATTTCGTTCATCTCTAAGAAAAATTATGAGAGCTATAGGTCTTAAGGCCCATTCACACATGTCTAGCGGTTGAATTAGGTAGAGGTATTTAGTCAAGAGGATAGTAAGTGTTCACACCTGACAAGTGTTTAAGTACAGTAGTCGAGTCAAAATTATGTGTCCACAGGTCAGTAAAGTTTAGTCCAGTGGAGTAACAGTTTAGCCAAGTAGACCAAGTAACGGAGACATTTCATTTCTGATCATTTGGTTCACAGAAAAATCGGAAAAATAAAGGGTACCGGCTAGACCCTTCAAATGATTGGAATCATCTCCCTCTTGCGGAGTAAGCAAGCACCTTTCATTCCATTTGATTTCTGACTTTGAAGATTGTTATATTTTAAAATAAAACAATGACTCAAAGAAGGCAATTAGGAAACTGATCAGTTCTACAAGATGTTCTTAACGAAATAGAGATAATATGGATAGAAGTAATCTACAGCTTCGCAGACAAATCGATACACCTAACCTCACAGAAGGACCATCATAGCTTGGGACATCGAAGAAGGTTGGCTGACTTGTCCCCGTTTTACAGATACTATCACGGATTATTTTTCATGTTTGCTATTTTTGTTTTAAGTTGCAAAGTAGCATCTGAAATATTTGTTAGTTTTTCTAACTCTTTAATATCTCTTTTCAATAACTTGTCCTATTTCCTTGGAAAGTAATTTGAAGGTATATCGGCTCTCATATGCAGTTGGCATAGAAGCGCGCTTATCCGGTTAGGTGAAGCGAAAGCACCTTTGCGTTCTGCCAAGAAGTTTGCTGCTTTTTAGCAGTAATTTTTTTTGGTTTGCCGTTAACTCTGAATACCAGATGGCGCACAGGCAGATCTCTCTACTCTCACATGCTTTACATGTTTGGTAGACAGGAGTCTACGGACCCCGTACAAGACTTTCATTCCCTCTTGGGGGGCACACCACAGTATTCCAGGCTGAGGTCTATGCGATACTTGCCTGTGTAAATCGTATTCGGGAAATTGACGGGTCTAGGAGGCGGATTACTATCTGCTCTGACAGTCAGGCAGCCATCAAAGCACTGAGTGCTTGGAAAATAACGTCGGGACTGGTCCTGGAGTGCAGGAGGGCTCTTGACGACATCTCAGCTAAACACAAGGTATCACTGATGTGGGTACCTGGGCACGCTGGGGTAAAGGGTAATGAAATGGCAGATCGTCTGGCCAGGATGGGTTCCGGAAACAGTTTTGTGGGCCCGGAACCAGCCTTAGGACTGTCTGCAAACTTGATTAGGAAAACAACTGGAGAGTGGATCCAGGATCAACACTCTCTGAGATGGAACAACATCTCTGGTCATCTCCGTCAGGCTTGGGAGCTATTAGCAGGGCCTGCAGAGAGAATAGGATGATTTTGTCTCTCTCTGGATAGGAGTAACTTGAGATTGCTAGTAGGCTTATTAACGGGTCACAATACCCTCAGGCGGCACTTGTTTGTGATGAGGGTGGTCAACGACCCAACGTGCACGTGGTGTGGTGAAGAGGAAGAATACTCGGCACACATCTAGTGTCGCTGTGAAACCCTGGGTTATCACAGGCAGACTATGCTGGGCTCAAGAACCTTGGAACCAATAGAGATAAAACGGATAGGACCTAAGAATGTACTTGCCTTTGCCAAAAGGGCAGATCTTAGGAACTAGCGCGGATAGAGGCGCAAAAGGGGCCATCGTGTGGCCTATGCACCAGCCACATTCCGTGCTGGATAGCCTCTGGTTCTTATTCATTCATTCATTTGGTAGACATGAAAATTCTGACGCTCTATATCTTCGTCAGTCGACCTATGGCATACTGGTGGATTGACGGAAATATAGAGCAACACCCTCGTATAATTTGAACCATTGATTATAATGGTCTATAGCATTATTAGTTGCTGTAGACTTATATGCTAGGCTTTTATTCATGTTCTGAGATAAATGTTGTATCCTCTTACTCCTAAAACCACCGGACTATGCAAACTTGCCGATTCGGCTCCGATGACCTTATCGTCCGAGTGGGATCTCTCATTTCAAAACGGACTCCATCCAACAATTCATTCCTGCAGCTTCGAATTCCACATATGCAGCAGCGAGTGGATGCATTTTCGTAGCGTATGCAGCCGAGATTACTCCACAATTGGCCTCGTTAAACAAGGCGCACTGGCCGAAACGATAAGAGGCCGCCACTACCCGCCACCCGCGCGAGTCTGGCCCACAATGCAGATCGAGTAACAAAGAACTCCCGCCCAAGCTCAAACCCAGGCCCTCATAGTGCCAGTTCGGTCACTTTGGAAAGAACAAGAACATGACGGAGCACAAAGCGTCGTTGCCACACAGTACGCACAGTGTTTTATAAGGACGTGTTAAACCATGGCCGACTTTACACTAGGTCGGAGCTTTAGGCGTAAAATAGCCTACTACCTCAACATCGAAAATTTTCGCGATCACAATACTCCCCTCACCTATCAGTGTGGGAAGTAAATGATACCCAAGAAAAACATCAGTAGATAGTAGAAAAAAAATGTAGTCAAGTTGATTGACTCAGTACTTCCCACACATTCCGATGATACCAGTTTTATTATTTTCCCAAAGTACGAAACTATAGCCTAGATGCCCCTGCAATCAAATCATCACTCGCCCGACCGCAAAAAAGTGTTTTATTCTACTAGGTGCTTCTTTCACAGGTCCTCCCCACCCCCGAACCACCCCAATTTCACCCCCAACCAAAAACATTTTTAAAATGATCAGGAACCCCTAAAACGTCTAAAACGAAGTTTGAGGTGTTTTTTATATATGTAGTTTTTTTTATTATTGCCGCGCCGCGACTGAAACGATTTCTAAAAACCATACGCGCTTTCCATACTCGTCGCGGTAATAAATCTGTGTCAAAAATCATTAAAGTCAATTCATAAGTTTCCACGTAACACAATACAAAACGATCCAAGGTAATACTCGTACGTATTTTGTATGCATCAGATAGTTCCAAATCCCTTGGTTTCTGTAATCGGCAAGGCAATGTTCGGATGGACCTAAAAAAGTGTATTATGCCGCTAGGTCTTTCTCTCTCAGGTCAGTAGACAGCCCACTATGGGTACAACAAAGTTTTCAGATTTACAACCCCCCAACCACCCTAATTTCACCCCCACCCCAAAAAAAAAGTAGAAAATGATCAGGAACCCCTAAAACGCCTAAAGACGAAGTTTCAGGTGTTCTCAAATTTTTGGTTTTTTTAATATTGCTGCGCCGAGGACGAATTCGGGGTGGTTGGAGGGTAGAGGGTTGTAAAACTGAAAAATTTGTTGTATTCATAATAGTCTGTCCATTGACCTGTAGAATCAATACCTAGCGGCATATTACACTTTTTTAAGTCCATCCGAACCGAGGTCCGAACATTAGCTTGCCTATTACAGAAACCAATTTTGTGATCTGTACATACGAGTTTTGCTTTATTTCGTCCTATGTACGTATTGCGTTAAGCGAAAATTATTGAATTTTTTTTATGGTCGGCCTCCCGCAAAGGCTTTAACCTATGGCGCTGTAGAAGCGCTGCGAGAGAATAAGTATCGGTTCACGTTAGATTTGAAACGCTGCAGGTTGTAGCCGTCGGGAAACAAATTCCCCGGCAGCTGATTCCACAGCGTCGAAGTTCTCCAAAAGAAGGAATGCTGGACGAGACTAGTTCGGGGAGTAAGAACCTCGACATGGTAAAGATGAGCTCGCAGAGCTTCTCTAGTTTTTCTGGTTCGGACGACCTGTGGTGTTATTATCTGAGAGAGCTCACTCGAACATCTTCCGTGATAGAATCTGTAAAACAGGGAAAGGTCAGCCACCCTCCTTCGATGTTCCAGGCTGTGGAGGTCCTTTGTGAGGTTTGGCGTATCGATTAGTCTAATCGCTCTTTTCTGGATAGTGTCCAGAAGCTTAGAGAGTGCTTCGCAGCGCATCCCCACACATGGGAGCAATACTCCAGCGATGGTCGGATCTGTGCCTTGTAGAGCAGCAGCAGTTGCTCTGGTGTATACAACTTCCTACAGCGAAATAGAACTCCAAGCTTCTGGGATGCAGTTTTAGTAATACTGACGACGTGGTCGTGCCAGGACATGTTATTGTTGATGTTGATTCCCAATAGCTTGACGGAAGGTGATTCGACTATGGGATGGCCCTCCATTTCCACGGTTGGTAAGCCATCGTGAGACTTATTTGTAAGGGTTGTTGCCTGAGTTTTTTGTACGTTGAACTGTACTTTATTTGCTAATCCCTACTCGACAATTGTTTTGATATCAGCATTGATCTGTGAGGCATGCTGATGTCGCCGACGTACCGTCTCCTGGGATGATAGTGGCTTGCCTGGTTCCATGCACGACACTAATGTACTGTCATCTGCGAAGCTGAAGATTGGATTGGATGTTATTTCCAGCAGCTCGTTGATGTACAGCAGAAACAGTGTAGGGGATAGGACAGATCCCTGAGGAACACCGGCGTTTATTGAAAATACGTCTAAATCGGGTGTATAAGTCATATCCGGGATATCTAAAGCAGTTATCTATTGTTGAAGAGCCGACTTGAGTTGAATTGATTTTGATAAAATTTTGACACAGAATTTATTATCGCGACGAGAATGGAAAATGACTCTGTTTTTGAGAAACTGTGTCAGTGGCGGCGCAGAAATAATAAAAAAACCAGAAAAATAAAATTAGCTCAAACTTCGTTTTTAGACGGGTTGGAGGCTCTTGATCGTTTCGCATCGTCCAGTTGAAGCATGCAGAAAAAAAACTGTGGCGTCATAGTTCCAAAGAAGGGAGGCAAGAAACTATTTACGAGGATTTTTGTGTTGGATGTTGTTTTTGCTGGCGGATGGGCGATAATCTAGTTGCAAGGGGATTTTAGACTATAGCTTCATGCAATGGGAAATAATAAAATGGTATCATCATTATGTGAGGGAAGTACTGAGTCAATCAACTTGATTTATATTTGTTTATCTCGAACAGAAATTAGAATTAAATTTCGTTATTTATATATTCAGATACGGTCCTGCCTGTGGGCGGAGCATATCCTTTTCTCTCCAATAAAATTCGACTAAATAGTCAAAGTTTCTTTACTTTCACTACCAGGTTTCGTGGAATGGACTATAGACGCATAGCAGCAACACACCACAAAGATGTGCCAAACTAGGCGTCGATGGTATGACCCAGCACGGGATGGCATGGCATTCTGATCGCAGGACAGGGAAGCATCCGCACACCACACACAGACACAGTAGCAGAATTCAGCGTCTTGATCAATCGTATCGAGTTCCGAATTATATTTACGTATTACGTTTACTTGATCACTTGCTTCAGAACCAGCTCGTCTCACTTGTGTTTATATTATTTTTTATTATTTATAAATGGTTCGGTGAACTATTTTTAATAAGTGGGTTATTTACTTTAAAACAATGCCAAGTACAACAGATTCCGCAGACCGAAAGTTTTCGAAAAGGTAGACGATTTTGATAAGCATGCCATAAGGCGGAAAGTCACGAGTTTTTCTTTCGAAATGTGATAAGTCTCAATGACACCAGCGATAGTGATGTAGACGAATTATCAAGCGATCTTGATTCTGAGTAAGGTAGGTGATTTTGTACATATTTATATTTGTTTATCTCTAACAGAAATTAGAATTAAATTTCGCTATTTATATATTCAGATACGGTCCTGCCAGTGGGCGGAGCATATCCTTCTCTCTCCAATAAAATTCGACTAAATAGTCAAACTTTCTTTACTTTTACTATCAGGTTTCGTGGAATGGACTATAGACGCATAGCAGCAACACGCCACAAAGATGTGCCAAGCTAGGCGTTGATGGTATGACCCAGCACGGGATGGCATGGCATTCTGATCGCAGGACAGGGAAGCAGCATTCGCACACTACACACAGACACAGTAGCAGAATTCAGCGTCTTGATCAATCGTATCGAGTTCCGAATTATATTTACGTATTACGTTTACTTGATCACTTGCTTCAGAACAAGCTCGTCTCACTTGTGTTTATATTATTTTTTATTATTTATAAATCGTTCGGTGAATTTTTTTTAATAAGTGGGTGATTTACTTTAAAACAATGTCAAGTTCAACAGATTCCGCAGACCGAAAGTTTTCGAAAAGGTAGACGATTTTGATAAGCATGCCATAAGGCGGAAAGTCACAAGTTTTTCTTTCGAAATGTGATAAGTCTCAATGACACCAGCGATAGTGATGTAGACGAATTATCAAGCGATCTTGATTCTGAGTAAGGTAGGTGATTTTGTACATATTTATATTTGTTTATCTCGAACAGAAATTAGAATTAAATTTTGTTATTTATATTATTTATACAGGGTGGTCCAATAAGCGCGCGGTGCTCCCTAGCGGCCATACCGTTTAAATTAGACGAAAATGTTTTAAATAAAAAACGTTTCTTTTCAAATGCTCTACATTTAGAAAATAATTTCAAAGATGGCGGACTTCCGGATATACCGGAAGTAGGCATCAACTTCCTTATTTTAAATGGAACATCCTGTATATTATTACGTTTTTGAATTCAACATCGATTTTTAGGTCCAGTTTGTTAACCATTGTTTATGCCTACGAAGCCTATTTTTGGAGTTATTCAGCGATTTTTACAAAATTTGACGTTTGTAGTACTTTACAAGGAACGTTAATATCTAGAAAACTAAACGCGATAGAAAGATGCGGTTTTCGGTTTTGAAACAAGCAAGGAACGTATTTGTGTTTCAGTAAGATAGTTGTTTCAAAAGAACATTAAATCAATAGACTAGAAATTTTCAAATTTAAAAAGTTAAAAACGTTAAAAACTTTTATTTTTCAAATGGGATGGTATCATAAGTTTCACATCAATGGATTCGGAATTACATTCTCTTTCACTTTTATCTAGGTACATGTGGTTCTATCTTTGATGGTTTTTAAGATATTTACGGTTTTGTAATTATTGCTTAGCAATTGGAAAAATCGTAGGTGGCGTGGCTCGCAGACGAAACAATTGGCAGGAAACCTTTTTACTACTAGGTGTCGTGGAATGGACTATAGACGCATAGCAGCATCACGCCACAAAGATGTGCCAAGCGAGGCGTTGACGGTATGACCCAGCACGGGATGGCACGGCATGGCATTCTGATCGCAGGACAGGGAAGCATTCGCACACACCACACACAGACACAGTAGCAGAATTCAGCAGCCGGTCTAGGCTAACCGAGCCGACCGAGCGACTGCATACTCTACAGGACGTACATTAATTAAACCGGCGCGCAGCGGCGGGCGGTTATCTGCAAGATTCCAATTGCCGGGCTCGCCCATAAGGCCACAAATATCAATTAAGGATGCACGATCCCTCTCTCTTACCCTTCTCGTCCTTCCCAGCCATCCTCGTAATTCACGCTACAGTTTCAACGTGCCTCCCGTTTGCTCCTTCCAAGATTGCACACGCCGCCCAACGACAGACCTTTCTCATGGTTATAGTGACCTTTGAAATCAGAAAACTCTTCAGTTCATGATAGAAGCTGATTTGCGTTAAACTCTGAGCGTTCGTCAACTCTTGAACGGAACGTCATCAAGGCACTATGGGCTGAAAAGGTCTTATTCTAAGATAGAAAAAATGTACGTTTTTGATAGAATTCAATTTTAGATATAATAGACTATTCACGTTGCAAATGCATAACTATTGAACGTTTTCGTAAAGGGTTAAAAATTAAAAAAAATTTAAACGTATCATGGTCGCTTTCTTAAAACCGGAGTGAAACCCTATATTCATACGTAACTTGTAAGCGCGACATTTTAAAGTTTTTATACTGTGTAAGGCTTTCGCGGCCATCGTCCAATGAATTTGTGGTTCTTGGGTTTTTAGGCCGGCGTCGTTTAGCGTTAAAGCAAGGACTCAGCCCATTTCATTTCGAAAATCAAAGACATACAGCTGGAAGAATCCGACATGCTGGTCAGCTTCGACGTGGTGTCATTATTCACAAAGGTGCCATTAAACGATGCAATCGAACACATCAAGAACATATTTCCACAAGACATTACAAACCTTTTCAACCACGTTTAACGACAACCTACTTCGTCTGGGACGCCAACATATACGAACAAATTGAAGGTGTAGCCATGGGAAGCCCTGTAAGCCCGGTAGTAATGAACTTTGTAATGGAGAAGGTCTAACAGGCAGCCTTGAAGAGCGCTCAATACAAGCCCAAGATATGGCTCAGATACGTGGACGATACGTTCGTCATTTGGAATCACGGAGGAGAAAAGCTAGAAGAATTTCTAGAACACCTGAATAGCGTGCATGAAAACATCAGGTTCACTATGGAGGTAGAAGAAAACAAAAAAACTCGCCTTCTTTGATGTTCTTCTAACAAGAAAAGGAGTAACATTAGGACACTAGGTATATAGACAGCCAACTCATACTGACCGGTACTTACATAAAGAATCAAACCATCACCCACCTCAGAAGTACGGAATCATTAGAACTTTGACAGAACGGGCTAGAAAAGTGTGCGAACCAGAAGAACTCGACACCGAACTGGAACATCTAAAGAATGCTCTTAAGGCAAATGGGTACACAGAAAGGAAATAACAAGAACAATAAGAAGAAATAGGGCAAAACCAGAACCTAAACCGATAGCAAAAGCTTTTCTACTCTATGTGCCTAAGATTCAGGAATATTTGAGAACGGTGAAGGATAAAAGAGACCCACTCACAACACCGGAGGTTTATCGCATACTATGCACATGTGGGAGTGTATACATAGGAACAACGAAGCGATCTATAAACACAAGAATTGCAGAACATAAGGCTAGCTGTCGACTAGGCCATACGGACAAATTTGCGGTAGCCGAACACGCGATTAAGGAGGGAAGTCACAGGATCAAGTTTGAAGAAACTCAGGTTCTTGCCGCAACGTCTTCATAACATGCCAGACTTCACAGAGAAGCCATAGAAATACAAAAACATCATAATATTTTCAATAGAAAAGAAGAAACACAGAAAGTTAACTGGACATGGGTACCCATCCTAAAGGACCTGAAGACACTACCATATCGCGAAGGGGCGGGGCTACCAACGCTACCTGGTTGGGCCACGTCACCATTAGCAGGTATAAATACAGGTACAGATCCACCAGCGGTCACTGGTCAGTATTTTGGAAGTCGCCGAAGTGAAATAGCTTCTGAAGATGCCATCCACTTGTGGTGGCGAAACGTCAAGCTTTAACGCTAAACGACGCCGACCTAAAAACCCAAGAACCAAAGATTCATTTTAAAGTTGATTGTACGAAAAAAAGTAACGTTAAAATGGAAAGGTGTCACAGATTAAGCAACGTTTAACTAACGTATAAGTGTTTACTGGGAAGTGTCGTTATTATTACAGGAAGTATAATAAGAGGCATCGTCTTAAACCCAACACTGTGCACAGTGTAAACGCGAGCTGAAGCTCCGCCAAAACACACAAACTGGCTAATTATCCAAAAGTTCCCATAAACATCTCTCATCTTTGGGAAGTCGTAAACTAACACCGATTACTCATCGAGGGGAACGAGGTGGTGCTTCGCGCGCGCCGTGGTTCGCAAATTTGCGCAACATCTCTGGCTAAATTAAACAAAGTTCAGGCGTAAATTAACGCGCCCGGTGGAACGCCACCGATAACAAAACAGGTAGGTCAACCATTGTAAATGGTCCCAGAAACCACCGCTCAGACGCCATTGCAGATTATCGGATGCTCCGCAGGTGTGGTTTCCTAAGTAAGTTTCGCTTAATACGTGTCTGAGGTCGAAATTAATATACACCTTTGACTTGCATTCATGTATAGAACATTGTGAAATACAAATGTACGCAGATGACACTCAACTTACATTTCACTTTAATTTAACTCATCTGGATGAAGTATCATACAAAATAAATTTGGATCTAGCAAACATCACAGATTATTGCAGAAGACACTTACTAAATATTAATCCTGAAAAGAGCTCAAGTATGCTATTCTGCCCAAAACAACTGTACAAAACCCTAAGAGACAGAATTACTGTGGTAATCAACAATAAACCGATACCTATTGTAGAACATGTAAAAAACCTGGGTGTTATTTTGGACCACAACCTAAAATTCGATGTATATATCAACTACCTGTCTATGTTAACTTACATCAAACTGAAGTTACTATACTCTAATCGGTTCATATTGAACTTCAAACTCGCAAAAAACTAGTTGAAACTTTAGTCTTGTCCAGCATAAACTATGCTCTCATTCTGTATTACCCTTGCCTCGATTCACTCAATAAGAGTAGACTGCAGAGAATGCAGAATAACTGCTGCAGATTCGTGTTTGGTCTTCGAAAGTACAGTCATGTCTCCTCGAAGGTTAAAGAGTTAATGTGGCTAAAGATGGAATGTCAGTACATGTTTAGTTTGAAGGTCTTTGTTCATAAAATACTATGTAGGCATAAGCCGACCTACCTTGTCAATAAAATGGTAACCAGAGGAATTCAAGGGAGTTAAGACATAACAACAATTTAACGATGCCAGTACACAACAGCGCTCTTTTCCAAAGATGTTTTACTTTTAATGCAGTGAGGCTATATAACTCGACTGATTTCACTTGGAAAAATAAAAGCCTGAACGCCTTCAGAAGGCTGGTTAAAGGACAGCTGTTGGGGCATCTCTAAATAAATTTAGTGTAGGTGTGACGTTCTTTTCTTCTTATCGTCCTAGGTTTTCTCAATGTTTGTTTATTTTCTCTTATTTAGATTGTTTCCTGTAGGTGTCTAGGAATATGTTTATTGTGACAGATATTCTGAGCATTGTTAAATTTTGTTAATTTTTTCTTAATTTTGTAATTTCCTGTATCGCATAACAAGGTTAAGTGTAAGAGTAGCCACTGGGCTAAACTTCGCCTTGTTATTGCGTTAGAATAAAGGCATTTATTATTATTATTATTACATTACAGTAGCACATCATTAGGAATAAACTGATCGTTTCGTCGTCTATTCAAATTTTGTACATGATGTGATAATATAAATAACATAAACATAGTTAAATAATCTACCTCACAAAGTTAAGCCAGGAATGCAACATGTTTGAAATGTATTTTTGGCTACTATAAATTGTTACATTCAGCAGAAAGATCGGGAGCCGCTTCTTTTGTAGCCGCTACACCTCAACAGTTGCCGTTCTGCTGAAAAGCATTATTTTATTTGTACGACTGTCAAATGAGTGGTCACATTTGAGGTTATTAAAAATAAAAAAGGTACGTCAGATTGTATCAAACTTTTGGACTGTGTAAGTAGTGTGAACTTTTTCTTTTAAATATGACAACATAACCTATAACACAAGTGTCATAACATGTGACACTCACAAGGTCAAAAGTAGCTTATTCCGCTCCGCGTACTTTTCTATCGCTACAAAAAATGGCGACCGCTGGAGCGGTAGCTGCTAGGTAGCGCACGCGTTCAGCAGAAAAGTTGGTAGCTGTTCCGCAACTGTTGAGTCTGCTGAATGCACCCATTCACACCCGTATGCACCGTAGGACAATTGAGCGATTAGTTACGTAAATCTGGATTAGATTATTTGTTTGCTATGCACCGCAAACTGACAATTTTGACACTGTCACTGTCAAAACAATCTTGCGAACACAACCTTGCCGTATCTCCAATCTGGATTAATAAATCTCTTGACGGTGCATGGCTAGATGCCAAAGATTAGCAAAACGCCATTAGGGAACTAGGATTAGAATCGCCAAACGGTGCATATGGGTGTAACACTCATAAAAACAAGTGAACGCTTACTTCAGAAACAACTTAAATCACATCTTGCTAGTTACTTTGACAGTGTATAGATTGACAAGTTTCACTCTATGGGAGGGGCGGGTTTGAATATCTCCCATCGTATATACTGCGTGTCGTAAAAGGCGACTTCAAGGAACCGAACTACTGTCGGTATAAGCAGTAACCTCTTCTCAACCAACAGCTTTGGGTGGACGAGTTGAGAAGAGTCAGGACACCTTCTTGTCCTTGGGGTGAGAAATTGCCCCTAAAGGTGGATGAACCGGTAGATACCTTCTGGTCAACGGCATGAGGATGCAGAAGGCAAATGGGAAACTACTGCATTAAAGATCTTAAAGATATCCCAAGAGAAACCCGTAAAATGAGTAAATGCATTTTACGACTTCACAACATGTCTGCTAAGACATTGTGACTATGATGATGATGAGATTGACAAGTTAATGCAGAAATAACCTTAGTCCAGGAATGAGGTTGTTTCTAAAATAAATTCCAGCTTGTCCTTAAAATGATCTGCCGCTGAGCTTGCACCTATTATTTATTTGCAAGCTATTGAAACTATCGTATCAGCGAGGCGTGTTTCCCGCTGCATGGAAGATTGGCTGCGTATAACCCATCCCTAAGAAAGGCAAAAAAACTGATCCCACCAACTATACTCCTGTGGCTCTGCTCAGCATCATGTCTGAGGTTATGGAGATTGCCATTAACACACAGCTCCTGAAATACCTTGACAACAATAATATCATAAATGATCACCAGTATGACTTCCGTAAGCACAGGTCTACGGGTGACCTCCTGGCCTGGTCACTTAGTTGTGAAACACAGCAATTGAAAATTATGGCGAATTCTGTGTTGTTGCACTTTACATATCAAAAGCCTTCAATAGAGTGCGGCCTGAAGGACTTTTGATCAAGCTTGGTGCTTATGAACTACCGCCTGATCTGCGCCAGTGCCTGAATAACTTCTTGAACGGCCGATCTCTGTTTGTTGTAGTCAAACGCTGTTCGTATTTTCAATAAACGCCGGTGTTTCTCAGAGAGCTGTCCTGTCCTCTATACTGTTTCTGCTGTATATCAACGAGCTGCTGGAAATAACATCCAATCCAATCTACAGCTTCGCAGACGACAGTACATTAATGTCGTGCATGGAACCAGGCAAGCCACTATCATCCCAGAAGACGGTACGTTGGCGAAAGCAAAATACATCACAGATCAACGTAGATAGTCGAGTGGGGATTAGTCAAAAAAGTATATGTTAACGTACAAAAAACCCAGGCAGCAATACTGACAAAGAAGTCTCACGTTAGCTCACCAAGTGCGGAAACGGAGGGTCACCCAATAGTTGAGTCACCTTCCGTCAAGCTTTTGGGGATCAACATCAACAGTAACATGTCCTGGCACGACCACATCGTCAGTATTGTTAAAACGGTATCCCAGAAGCTTGGTGTTTTGTTCAGCTTTAGGAAGCTGTATACACCAGAGCAACTACTGCTGTTCTACAAGGCACAGATCAGACCATCTTCGTTTTCTCAGATAATAACAGTGAAGGTTGACCGAACGAGGAACACTAGAGAGGCTCTGCGAGCTCATCCTTACCAGGTCGAGGTCCCTACTCCCCGAACCAGTCTCCTCCAGCATTCGTTCTTTTGGAGAATCTCGACGCTGTGGAATGAGCTGCCGGGAAGTTTGTTTCATAACGGCTACAACCCGCAGCGTTTTGAGTCTAACGTGCAGCGACACTTATCCTCTCGCAGCGCTTCTATAGCGCCATAGCATTTGCGGGAGGCTGACCGCAAAAAAAGATACATAAATAACCTCACTTTTTTTTTCTGAAAAAGTGCTGTTATTGTTATTATTTCTGCACTGATTTAAAATCTTATTAAACTGCCAACAATTAACCCAGCTTGTGAAAATTCTCCGAGAATTCTCAGCTCTTAAGGCCATAAAACTCGTGATACCAGTAATTCAGATTCAGCCCTCATAATACGCGATGGAATGTTTAGCGTTATAAAGACATTCCTTTTCTAAGAATACCGCCTTGGACATCCTTGTAATTACCAAATCGGACGTGATTTATGATTTTAATATACGTTTATATTTTAATTTAAAAAGTTATAAATCACTTTACATTCCTTTTCCGCGGGCGTATTAATCATCCGCTAAAGCTCAGTTCGAGCTGCAGCCAATCGAAATCCAACCAGGATCTTGCGCTGTGCTTTCGGCAAAAAAATAGCTGAGACCTAGCTACGAGAAATAGTTCATTTCATTTATGTGTACTGTACAATACAAGTAGTGCCACCTCGAAGGCTAACGCCTTGTGTGAAGTATTGGCATTGACATAATTATTGAAATTATACACTGTAATTTAGCTAACCTAGCTTTGCTGCTCCTTATTTTTGGACTGCTTTGTTCATATGCATTTCAACGATTTTCTCTTCATGATTTTCAATTTATCCTCTCTGATAAGCAGCACACATTCTTCGTCAATTTCATGATTCTCAATATCCAGTTATATGACTATATACGAGTATGCATATTAACTTTTTTTAGTTTTGAGGAGGTCAGGGTTCAATTCAAAGTTCTTTATTTAAAACGCATACTTATACAGGGTTACTGGTAACTCGACCACTTTCCTGCAAGAGGTGATAGAGGGACTCAAATGTAATAGATTTAACCCCCTATACGTAATTCCGAAAACTGATAGTTTTCGAGATAATTAACATTCAATGTTCTTCAACCAAATGTCCAAATTTCCACACTAGATCCTAAACTAAGAAAAAAACCTGTTGTTGATTCTGATAATTTTTATTTTAGTATTTAACTAACACTTACACAAAGCTAACTTAGTATTAAAATGTTTTAAAATACTAAACAGTTCCAAACTAAATACAAATATTTAAAAAATAATCAACAAAATTTTTATATTCACCGTGAAAGAAAATTTCTAGCTCAAAAAAATTATACAAACGGTTGAACGAATCGCTAAAAAAACTTTCCTACCTAATAACCTTTTCAGAAAGATTATAAACAGCAATGAATAAAAATCACCTATTCAAAAAGAACGAATGATAGTACAATCATTATTGATAACTCAGTTACATACTAAAATATTTGCAAATGCGGTCGATGATTTTATCCAAGTAAAACAAATTAAATCCATTCATAGTTTCTAGAGATCTTGCTCTTGATTTCGGATTCAAGTACGGATCCGCTTCCTCGCTTCGGTTTTTGTAACTCGTGTTGAAAAAGTTCGTTTCATATCCTCCGCCGCATTGATAATTTTTTGCTTTAGTTCGTCAGCAGTATTAACTGGAGTCTCGTAAACCAATGCCTTTATGTGACCCTAGACGTAAAAATCAAGAGGTGTCAGATCTGGGCTCCGCGCAGGCCATGGGATGGGTTCACCCCTCCCTATCCATTTGTTCGGGTATGTGTTGTCCAACAACTGCCGAATTGTGATACGGTAATGTGCTGGACAACCATCATGCTGGAAAATCATGTTGTTGATGGTTCTGTATTATGTTGATAAATTTTGTTAAATAGTTACTTGTGGTTGTACTGTCATTCTTGTCCTTGGAATAGTCGATCAGATAAGGAAGTTTTTAAAATAATTTGTTTGACTGATTGTGTATCTTTTTTTGAGCTAGACAATTTTCTTTCACGGTGAATGTAGAAATTTTGTTCTTTATTTTTTAAATAATTGTATGTCGTTTGAAACTGTTTAGCATTTTTACACATTTAAATACTAAATGAGATTTGCGTATGTATCAGTAAAAAACTAAATTGGAAATTACTAAAATCGACAGCAGGGTTTTTTCTAAATTTGGGATGTAGTGTGGAAATTTGGACATATCGTTGAAAAACATTAAATGTTAATTATCTCGAAAACTATCGGTTTTCGGAATTACATATAAGGGGTCAAATCTATTGCATTTGAGTCCCTCTATGACTTCCTGCAGGAAAGTGGTCGAGTTACCAGTAACCCTGTATACAGAAGCAATATGCATATATCAAAATGAAATGACGTCATACAAAAAAAAACATATCACCACCAGTTTTACTATGTCAACTTTCTAAATAGTCAAAGGGATGAAACAGAGTCTCATCCGAAGTTCTTTATGAATCTTGAGACAAAGAAGTCGCATGTTGGATTACAAACTGTAGAAATGAAGGGTTACTCAATAGTCGAGTCATTTTTCGTTAAGATTTTGGGGATCAACATCAACAATAACATGTTCTGGCACGACCGCGTCGTCAGTATTGCTAAAACGGCATCCCAGAAGCTTGGAGTTTTATTCCGCTGTAGGAAGCCGTACCCACCAGAGCACCTATTGCTGCTCTACAAGGCACAGATCTGACCATCGCTGGAATTTTGCTCCTATGTGTATGGATGCGCTCCGAAGCACTTTCTAAAGCTTCTGGACACTATCCAGAAGACAGCAATGCACTAATCGGTACGCCTAACCTCAAAAAGGACCTCCATAGCCTAAACATCTAAGAAAATTGGCTGATCTATCCCTGTATTACCGATTCTATCACGGAAAATGTTTGGGAAAGCTCTCCCAGATAATAACGAAGGCCGTCCGAACGAGGAATACCAGAGAGGCTTTGCGAGCTCATCCTTACCAGGTCGAGGTCTCTACTCGAACCAGTCTCGCCAGCTGCCGGAGAAATTGTTTCCCGACAGCTACAACCTGTAGCGTTTCAAATCTAACGTGCACCGACACTTATCCTCTCGCAGTGTTTCTACAGCGCGGTAGGCTTTCAGCCTTTGCGGGAGGCTGATCATAAAAAAAGATTAGACTATACTCTCTGGTCTACCACCGAATATGCTTCTTGCTGTACCTGATAAATGTTTGGAGCTATCAGTGTATCAGTTGACCTTGTAGTCTAAGACACTCAGTTTGACACACTGATTAAAAAGATGCGCTATATTTATTAAATCAATGAACGTCATTAACAATTTAGCGGTAGAATATACGAACTTTCATCAAGCTGACCCTACAACATACATCAAATTTAAACAGCAGATAGAAGAAAAATGGGATCAATGTGAACATATATTCAAAGACGGTTCAAAAACGACAAACGGTGTAGGATGCGCTTTCAACCATGAAAATAAACAATGTCAAGAATTATACAAACTTCCTCCAGATTGTTCAATATATACAGCCGAGTTGACAGCCATTCAAAAAGCACTAGAATAGTCTCTTAATAATACTGAGCTTAGAGATGTTATAATCTTCAGCGACAGCAAGAGTGCAGCTATGAGATTAGAGCATTTAAGCATTTCACCGACTTTCAACCATATCATCTCAAACATAATGAAATTGATTTACAGGCACAACAATTTGGATAAAAATGTAAAAATTGTATGGATTAAAGGACATACAGGTATACCTCGGAATGACAAAGTCGACATACTAGCAAAGATAGCGACTACAGATGGAATATTGATGAGAAACTTCAAAATTCCCTACAGTGACTTGAACAGTAAATTAAACAAGAACCTGAAAGAAAAGTGGAGTGAACACTACCATAGAAATCCATCCGGAACGATATACAAACAGATCCAGCAGAACATAAGAACAGAACCCCGGTTTAAGAGAGAAACGAATAGACCACTTGTGAGAACACTTTGCAGATTGAGGTGTGGTCATACCATTCGACATAATATGTCTAGGTTTTTTAGAGCCCATTCAAATCTTTGTATTTAGGAAACTGAAAAAAGCTGCAATCAATCCTATCAAAACTAGCTACATAGCATGTGATATGAATAATAATTATTACTGGGGCGGTGGTCAAGTAATATGTCAGATAAATAACTATTCTTTACAAAACGTGGCAACGTTGCATCGAATGGCCTGCGATCTTCAACGAGCTAGTATAAACAAGGGATAGTGGCAACGCTTTGTTTTGGTGTGATAATTGTCTATTTATTGGAGGATTTTTACAATTCCACAAGATGGTGAAGTGCTTAGCGAGAGACATTTTGAGCGTGATGAATGTGGATCTTATCATTGGTAAGAATGATAGCGTATGGTAAAATTCAATAACGTGGTCTTGCAAAAAACACGCATGCCTGCTAGAGTTAGTGATTTGCTTCCTCTAATCTATTTTAATTCGTTGGGAACTACCGTACATTGATTTGTGACTCTAGAGGTCTAATTGTGTTTTGAAAGAATAGCATTGGAAACTGTATACATATGTTGCAAAATGGTACTTTAGAGATTCATTCTAGCAAGACGTACCTCGGCAGGGAAAGCGTAACCGTTGATGGAATGCTCTGACCCAAACTGGTCGTGAAGACCGTAGTGCACGTGGATCTCTTGGAACTGGTATTTGTAGGAAAGAGGACCTCCGGTGAGGTTGATGTGGTGCCGCGTGTCGTTGTCCACTGTGAAGATCACGCTGTGGCCGGTGTTCATCATTGAGCCGCTCACCTGCAACAGACAGAGTGTTCTGTGATCATATCCTGCTTATATGGTACCACCATAACCAAATTGGATAGATTGATAAAAGCGGAAAAAATAAATCATTTACCTCTTGGAACCTACTAAAATATGTCTACAGCATGATCTATTTATAGTCCTGCTCTATAGAAGCTCAATGGTATAATTTGAGGGTGCTTATTTGAATTCTGGCCGTTGAATGACTTTCAACCTCAGTTAAAGAAGATCAAAAAATTTCAGACCCTCAGATCTTCAAGTTGACCCCAAAAATCTAAAATCGTTATCTAACTTCCTTTCAGGATGAAAACTCGTATCGTATATAGTTTGAGGGTACCAATTTCAAATCCGGCCGTTGTTTTGAGGTAAAGAAAATCAGAAATTTTCAGACCTTCAGATATTCAAGTTAACCCCAAAAATTTAAAATCGTTATCCGGCTTCCCATCAGGACGAAAACGCATATGGTGTATAGTTTGAGGGTATCAATTTCAAATCCGGCCGTTGTTTTGAGTTTCAGCCTCAATTAAAGGAGATCAAAAATTTTCAGACATTCAGATATTCAAGTTCACCCCAAAAATTTAAAATCGTTATCTGGCTTCCCATCAGGACGAAAACTCATATGGTGTATAGTTTGAGGGTGTTAATTTCAAATCCGGCCGTTGTTTTGAGTTTCAGCCTCAATTAAAGGAGATCAAAAATTTTCAGACATTCAGATATTCAAGTCCGCCCCAAAAATTTAAAATCGTTATCTGGCTTCCCATCAGGACGAAAACTCTTATCGTGTATAGTTTGAGGGTGCCAATTACAAATGCGTCATTGTTTCAAGTTTCAGCTTCAAGTAAAGAAGATCAGCAGTTTTCAGTACCAATTTAAAATCTGACCGTCGTTTTTGAGCTTCAGCCTCAAATAAAGAAAATGAAAAATTTTCAGACCCTCAGATCTTCAAGTTCGCCCTAAAAATCTAAAATATTTATCGACGAAAACTCGTATGGTGTATAGATTGAAGGTGCCAATTTCAAATTCGGTCGTTATTTTGAGTTTCAACCTCAGGTAAATAATATCGAAAATTTTTAGACCCTCAGATCTTGAAGTTCACTCTAATTATCTAAAATCGTTATCTGACTACCTATCAGGATGAAAACTCGTATGGTGTATAGATTGAAGGTGCCAATTTCAAATTCGGTCGTTATTTTGTGTTTCAACCTCAGGTAAAGAATATTGAAAATTTTTAGACCCTCAGATGTTCAAGTTCACCCTAAATATCTAAAATCGTTATCTGACTACCTATCAGGACGAAAACTCGTACGATGTATAGATTGAAGGTGCCAATTTCAAATTCGGTCGTTGTTTTGAGTTTCAGCCTCAATTAAAGGAGATCAAAAATTTTCAGACACACAGATATTCAAGTTCACCCCAAAAATTTAAAATCGTTATCTGGCTTCCCATCAGGACGAAAACTCATATGGTGTATAGTTTGAAGGTGCCAATTTCAAATTCGGTCGTTATTTTGTGTTTCAACCTAAGGTAAAGAATATCGAAAATTTTTAGACCCTCGGATCTTCAAGTTCACCCTAAATATCTAACATCGTTATCTGACTACCTATCACGACGAAAACTCGTATGGTGTATAGATTGAGGGTGCCAATTTCAAATCACGCCATATTCCAAATGAGGCTATAGCGCTAGGCTCTTTATATGTATGTATACTGGTCTATCTTAGTAAGATAGACGAAGATGGACGAAAATGGACAGCACTTATTCCGTCTAACTCTTCAACGTATACGAGTATATCGTGCCCTCTCTGTCTCTCTTTGCCGAAAGGGCCGATCATTGAAGGGATTATCGCCTTAAGGGCGCCTCGGCCGCCTGTTACGGATACGCGTTCATAAAAGGAGGGGTGGGGTTAATAGAGACTTCCTCAGCGATTTCGGGGCTGAGATATATTATTACCGTTAGCGTTATTATGAGGTTTTCATGAGTCAAGATGAGGGTGGTTTGACATATTGCTCGGATAGAGTAGGCAATAGGGACTCGTAATTTTTTAGTTCCCAAGCCAGTATTTGGAGGAAGCAATCGGGGGTAATCTCGACTATTCGACATTCTATGAAACCTTGTTTCATTTTTCTCGACCCATAGCGTAAAAAACAGTGGCGACGACGAAATAATTGGAAAAAACTGAAATATATGAAGAATGACATATCATTGATGTTTTTCTTCCCACACCGATAGGTGAGGGGAGTATTGTGATCGCGAAAATTGTCGATTTTGAGATAATATACTTTTTAGGCGTTTTATGATGTCTACATAACGAAAATTCACGTCACTATTTCCGCCGGTCTGTCTGTCTGTCGGCCTGTCTGTCTGTCGGCCTGTCTGTCTGTCGGTCTGTCTGTTGGTCTGTCTGTCGGTCTGTCTGTCGGCCTGTCTGTCTGTCTGTCTGTCGGTCTGTCTGTACGCGTTTTTTTAGCCACGTAATCGCAGCAACCGCTGCATGGATTGTGATGAAATTTGGGCAGCGATATGCTGTGGGGTCGTAGTAGGTAATATTCCTACAATTTTGAAAATCGGTGCATGGGCGGCGGAGTAATTAGCAAAAAACAAAAAAATTAATATTGCTCAAACTTCGTTTTTAGGCGTTTTAGGGGTTTCTGATCATTTTCTATTTTTTTTTGGTAGGGGTGAAATTGGGGTGGTTGGGGGGTAGGGGGTTGTACAATTGAAAAATATGTTGCTTTCATAATACACTGTCCACTCACCTGTGAAGGACGACCTTGTGACATAAATAACTTTTTTAGGTCCATCCGAACATTGCCTGTTACAGAAACCAAAGGACTTTTTTCTGGTGTAAACATACGAGTATTGCTTTAGGTCGTTCTATATTGTGTAACGAGGAAACTATTGAATTGATTTTAATGGAGTTTTGACACATGGGGGGTGGGGGGGGGGTTGAAAAACTAAAAAGTCTGTAGCATTGATAATAGGCTGTCCATTGGCCTGAGAAGGAAAGACATACATAAGGCATAAGGCATAAGACAATTTTAGGGGGAGGTCTGCCGATGAATTATTTGCAAGGGGATCTGAGACTAAAGCTTCATGCTATGGGAAAATAATAAACTGGTATCACAATAATGTGTGGGAAGTACTGAATCAATCAACTTGACTTCATTTTTTTTTATATTTCGGAGCAGAATCAGAGTGAAAGGGGATGCCGGGACTGAATTTTCATTTTTTTTAAACTTGTTTGTTCATAATGATTTTCTATCACTCCAGCGATATTCGATACTTTCCTTACTCTAGTTTTTACAATTTTCAGGCTGGTCTTGGTACTGACTTAAAATCTGTTGTTCGCACTGCATAGTCTATCGTAGAGCCTCATTCTCTTCAGGTATTCGTTAAGGCCACAATATCATGTAAGGAGACCAGGTTTTGATTTAATCGATTTTTTCATGGTCAGACTCTCGCAAAGGCTGAAAGCTCATGGCGCTGTAGAAGCACTGCGAGAGGGTAAGTGTCGGTGCACTTCACATTTTAAAGTCTGTAGTTTGTTGCCGTCGAGTAACCAAATCCCCCACAGCTGATTCCACAGCGTCGAAGTTCTCCAAAAGAAGGAATGCTGGAGGAGACTGGTTCGGAGAGTAGGAACCTCGACCTGGTAAGGATGAGCTCCCAGAGTCTCTCTACTTTTTCTCGTTCGGATGGCCGAAAGGTGTTATTATCTGGGAGAGATCGATCGAACATCTTCCGTGATAGAATGTGTAAAACAGGGACAGATGAGCCGCCCGATGTTCTACACTCTAAAAATTATTTTGTAAAATTACTAACAAAATCGTAGGCTATTTAGTGCCACAGATTTTGTTAGTAATATTACAAATCAGACTTGTAATTTCATTTAGCAACTTTCTAATATTGTAAATTCGCAAAAACGCATTTTTGTAATATCACAACATTTGTCTGTGATATAACATGACAATTTGTAAAATTATTATGCGATTTTACACAATTTTAAGGATATCATATTGGTTTTTTACATACATATTTTGTAAAACTATTCTGTAAGATATCTAATCTCACATAATTCACTTGTAATATCACTAGATTATCTTGTAAAGTTATTATGCATTTTATTTCAAATTCTTTTATGATTTATTTTGTAATTTTACCTCATTTTATAAAATAACTTTGTAGTCAAAACATATTATAATAGGTTTTAAGAAAAGGCTGTCATTATAAACATATTTTTATTTTATGTATGAAAATATGGTAACACAACATTAAAATTCTACACAAACACAAAATAGAAAAAGAACTGTTTCAGTCTTATCGGCTGACAAAAGACCTACATTATATCAGCTTGTTGTCCAGGCAAACAGTCAGTTAACGTGCCAGTTTATTAATAAAAGAAATTACTGTTTTCCTACTGGAAGTGTGACTTGACTTTCTCCCAAAGTCAAGATGCACTTTAACAAAATAGGTTTGAGTCATTTCCAAAGTTACCGAAACATTTTTTGGATTAATCCGGTTAGAATTAAAATATATGACAAATAGTAATTTTATTGCTTCTTTTAAGGAACTTGCATTGATGAGCTGGATTTTTTCATTGTTAATGTAAATTTTCTTTTTTCCTTCTTCATCTGAAATTAAAGAAAATATTGTTCTTAAAGTAAAGTATTATGACTCGAAAACGTTTTCATTAATTAACCATATCATATCGAAGAAAAATAAAAATGAATGCATCCCTAAATAAATTTGGTATAGAGGATGGCCATATTTCAAAGATGGCGGCTTACCTTGTTTAAATGCACTTTTTTATCCAATGAATCTTCAAACTTTAAACACAAATAGCGCCACTTCACGTTATATATCGGCACTTATAAAACAAAATCCATAAAATAACGACCCGCCCGCTGTTTCTCTATTCACACAAGCCGATTCTTCTCGCCCGCCAGTGCTACCTGTCATCGGCAACGCGTAATCTGTACAAGTAGACATATAAAGCGTTTTAGTCAAATTACCATTGATACCAACCGAAGAAATCAAGTATTTTTCTAAAATAATTATAAATTTACAAAAGAAGATTGTAAAAAAACAAACATTTTGTATAATGGCAATTATCTTGTAATTTTGTCTTACAAAAATGCAACACAGTTTTGTAATTTTACAAATATTTTGTGAAAAAATGAATTATTTGTATTTTTTCTGTAAAATGCTCAACTATCTTTACAAAATTTAGTAAATCTACAAAACTTTTGTATTTTTGTTAAACTTTACTGTGGTTTTACAACATGACATAGTAAAATCGCTCCAATAGTGCTTGTAATTATTTTGTAAAAATACCCACGTTTTTTTCAGTGTAGGCTGTGGAGGTCATTGTGAGGTTAGGCGTATCGATTAGTCAAATTGCTCTCTTGTGGATAGTGTCCAGAAGCTTTAGAGAGTGCTCCGGAGCGCATTTTCACATATGGAAGCAATAGTCCAATGATGGTCGGATCTGTGCCTTGTAGATCAGCAGTAGTTGCTCTGGTGTATACAGCTTCCTACAGCGGAACAAAACTCCAAGCTTCTGGGATGCCATTTTAGCAATACTGACGACATGGTCATGCCAGGACATGTTATTGTTGATGTTGATCCCCAAAAGCCAACTACTTGACTCTATTACTTCCTTTCGCATCAATAAACTGCAAATTGTATGTCAATCTACTGAACATTGTCCTCCAATGACTATATCTTAAGATCAAATGACCTATTTATTACATGATCCTGTTCGAGGGGGTCGTATAAAAATAATTTCGTTCTCACCACAGCCAGACGAACGAAACGGGAGATTTTTCATTTTCAATTTTCCCTTACGATGAAGTAATACGAGATCTAGCAGCTAGGTTTATATCCTCAACTTTACTACCGCGGAGAAATAACCAGTAATTTCCTTTGTTATGAATGAGGTTCCGTTTTTATTTCTCAACGAGCAATGGCGCGACAAAATTGTTAAGCTTTCACACTTTCTTAAGGGTACAATGTCGTGTATTAAACAAGACTGAAACTCAATACTGCGACCGGATTTGCAATCAGCACGCTCAAATTATCCAAAACATGGAGTTTCTTCTTAATAGAAAGCTAAATAGATATTTTAAATTTTTTAGGTAAACCTGAAGATCTGAAATTTTTGATTTTCGTCAAATATAGTAGTCATTCGTCAGGCAAATATAGTTTTTCGATTTTTTAAGCATTAGTTAAGTGTTAAGAGTAGCGCTAGCTAACCTTCCCCAATAACGTTTTTTATAGTTTTTCTTACGATGTAATTGTAGCAAAATAAAAACGACATTATCATTATCCTGTTTTTTAAGCTTCTTTCGCATGACTGCGGTAGCAACAAATGTTGACGGGCTGTTCCAAGTCAACTCCTCAACTATTACTGATCGGAATTTAGGAAAGATTCTACCATATTACAGGTCTTCAGGATTACAGACTTTTGGAATATTTTGTACAACCTTTCGTCCAAGCCCAAGTAGGTGTGTTGTAAATGTGTACGGTGTGAGGCCTGAGACCCACATAATTAGGGGGACAATGGTAACTTTGTTTTGCTTCCAGAGTCGTTTTATTTCTATCGCGCGGTCAGTGTATTTAGATATCTTCCTGTTTTGGATATTTGTATCGTTGGGAATAGCAATATCTCTCAAATAGGTAACTTTGTCTGCCTTTGACTGAAAAACTATATCTTGCCTATTTACTGGAATAATCTTGTCTGTATGTATTTCAATGTCCCAGTATAGTTTATATTGCTTGTTTTCTAGTACTGATGTCGATGTGTAGTTGTAATATGGATCTGTCTTTTCTATTAGATTGTTTATTGACTGATATTCTTATATTCTTTATAGGTATTCTTTTCATACTGTAATCGGCGGAATATTAATGTGGTGTATGACTATGGCTGCAGAGTTATGTCGGCTGTGTACTCAGTTCCAGCGAGCGTTTTGCTGTGCTCGTTATGAGGTCTATTGTTTTTTTCTGTCGGTGTATTATTATTAGTCTATTAATAAAATATTTCCAAACTGGGCTTATCTATATGCCCGTGAAGGTTGACTAACCGTTTGGTAAACATCCTGTATAGTGACTATGACGTAACTGGCGTGTTCTCAGATTGAATTTTATGTACACTGAATCAACCCACTTGAGACCATTTTTTACCAGCAGAATGACCGCAAAATTACCAGTCTGTTTCGTTGTACTGCATTCATGTTCTGGAGTTTAAATAGGCAAGTTTCCGGACTGTGACAGAAAATAACTAGTAATATTTCGCCGGGGTCCCGAGGGAAATAAAAATCCAGATAACCGCGACACAACTAAAAACAGAAACAAAAGCTACAGAAGAGCGGATTATGAGCGCGCAAATAATTCAGGGGTGTTTGAGCGAATGGTTGCCGTCTAGGAGCGAATCGGGGTGAGCATCAGCATAATTTGATGCTCGACTTTCCTTGATTTCTTTTGCCGAGATAATATAATGTCTTGGTCTGGGCGATATAGGACAAAAGCAGGTCCTTTAGCTTCCAAGGATGTTTTCCTTTTGATGCAGTGAGGCTACATAACTCGACAGATTCTACCTGGAGAAATAAAAGCCTGAATGCCTTCAGAAAACTGATTAAAAGTCAGCTGTTGGGGCAGCTCTAAATAAATTTAGTGTAATAGTAACAGTAATATAAATTTATTGATCCCTTAGACTACAAGAATAGTATAGGATAAGTCAATCTGATAGCAGTGCTTACGATTACAATATAAATAAGTATAAAAGTACATAGTGATATCATCAAGAAAGGAACATTTATTAAAAATAAACTTTATAAATTAATCTGAGATATCAATGTAAGCTGAAATAGACTAGAAATAATTACTAAAATTGTCCGTCATAAATTCCTCAACAGTGTAGTAAGCCTTTATCAATAAAATATCTTTGAAACATTTTTTAAAGGTTGTGAGATTAGACAATCTTAGAGTAGAGGTAGATTATTGTACAAGTGAATGCCAATGAAAGAAGGATTATTTTCGAAGATTGCCAAATTATGATGTGGAATACTGTAATCCGAACCACGCCTAGTACCATAGCTTCTGTGAAAGTGATTGTTTGAGGTGGAACGTTCTGGGTTTGATTTAACAAATATTAGCACATTGATGATATAAATCGAAGGTAGTGTTGAGATACGCATCTGTTGAAAGATCTGCTTGCATTGGGCAAGCCTAGATACACGAGCTATGCTCCTCAAACAGCGTTTTTAAAGGCGAAAAACCCTAATAGTGTATGCAGGTGGTGATGTTCTTTTCTACTTATTGTTCTAGGTTTTGTCAATGTTTCTTTATTTCCTTTTATTTAGATTTTTTCCTGTAGGTGTCTAGAAATAGGTTTGTTGTATTAGTTATTTTTTTTATAACTGAGCAGACCGCGTAGGCAGAGCCTATATTCAGGCTACCAAAGCAAAGTACCGCGGCTGCTGTGAAAAGGTTATGTTAGGGGTACTTTGATAACGCGGGATTTGAACGGACCAACACCCGCAGGCCCAATAAATACATCTCCTGGCAGTCCATTCCAAGCCTTAGACACCGTGGGAATAAATGTGCGGTTGTACCGTTCGGTTCTTGATGTATGAAGAACGACCGCCTTAGGATGAGATGCAGCGGCCGCGCGGGTGCATCTGATACGAGCGGTGGAACCATAGAGGATAGCTCGGAGAAGCAGATTCCGTTTGAATATCAGTAGAAGAGTGAGAGGTCACCAACAGCATGCCCACCGGTGAGAAAGCAGCTGGAGGTGGCGCGTTAAGGCCGGGTCGCCAATTAGTCGAATTGCCCTTCTCTGGACGGGTATAAACAGGGTAGCAGCTCCCCAGACATGAGAGCAGTACTCTAGGTCAGATCTTATCTGGGCCTTATATAGCGTGAGGAGGTTACATGGTGAGAAGAATTTCCTAGCTCTAAATGGGTACCCAAGCTTTTTACCAGCAGCTGTTACAATTGACGCAACGTGTTCGTCTAGATCAGATTTTCTGTAATGTTGACTCCTAACAGCTCGAATGAGTGAATCCTTGGCAGAACCCGGTGGTTCATTAGAACCTGGTGTTGGCTTGCACACTTCTTGTTTGCTAGCGTACAATACTGAGTCTTGGAAGCATTAAATTTTACCATATTCTTGAGCCCACAAGCGGTAATGGTATTGAGGACCTTAGAAAGCGAAGCTGCCACTGCCAGTCTTCTACGTTCCAGCTCGATCACAGAGATCGGTCTATTGCTCATGATGCCTGCATGCAGCGTACTGTCATCCGCAAAACTGTAGATTGGGTTTGGGTTATTCGGGATATTGTGAAATTTTGTGGTTTTCTGTTTTGCGTAATAAGGTTAAGTATAAGAGTAGCCATTGGGCTAAACTTCGCTTTACTGTTGCGGTAGAATAAAGGCATTTATTGTTATTATTCTTATTAAATTCGGGATGCCAAAAAGGCCTAATGGGACCTACTTGCCAGGCGCTACCGCCCCACATCTAATACTAATCTAGACGATCTAAAAGTTTTGGATGCTTCCTGAAGGTGTTACAGCGTGGGCATCTTACACAGAAAAAAAAATACTGTTGCGTTTCCAATTAATTGTTAGTATTTGGATGTTTTTCCATCACTTTAAATATATTTACAGTTGTTTCAAATCCATGTCATTGAAAGAATTCAATCCTTATATTCGAAGTAATCACAGGTACGCCAGTAAATTCAAAATAATTTTATATTCGTTATAACGATATGTATAATCCTTCTAATATCAGTATTGACAGATAATGCAATCAAAACATCCTTTTGTTTTCGAAATTTACCCTATATTTCATTTAAGCAAAGCATACAATCTATCCAATGTACAAAAATTATTACTGCAACAGCAGTTCGTGATAATTCATCTGATAAAAATTAATTTTGTTTCAATGGCCCTTGTGGTTCGCTGAACTATAATGAGTATTCGGCGGGACTGATGTCCGGATTCAAAGAAGGTAAGGATAAAGAAAAGGGGGATGATCTCAGTGCTACTATCGCAGCGAACTCGTCAACATGGACGATGTTGTTCCGTTGTGTTGTTTCGGTGTTAGCCGTGTTGTGTCATCTCGTGGTTTTGCGTACTGCATTAGCAATTGTGTGATTCAAATGTGTCCAGTTATATATTAAATGGAGGACCTACTGAGAAATTGGGACTTAGAAGAGCCAACACCCACATTTGAATGTAAATATTTAGATTAGTCAGACAGTTATATTTCAGGTAATAACTGGTGCAGGCTTATGTCTAATTCTTATATCATGCTTCTTATAACTTCACACAAAATCACACCATTAAACATCCAGACGAATCAATCAGCTGTCCTCGCAATAAAATCTGTGGGTCCAAGGAAAAGAAAGCAGTTTAGAATCAATTACCAAACACAGATTCGATTCAACCACAGGCTGCGATTGAATTATTCATTGGAATCCAACGACATCTTGTAGTTGAATCGACAATACGATATAATTCGCTACCAACTATACACTTCCCTTTGTATAAAACATCGCTGTATTTGAGGAATGCAGAGTGTAACGTCCCAATGAATCCAAGCGTAAGTCTTTGACAAAACGACAGATTTTTATGTGTGTAAGGACACTAATATTCCCGTATCAAAACTGGCGTCGACTTCTCAGGCGCCTGTGACGTTCACCCGCAGAGGATTAGTGGCGGCGTCACAAAATTTATGTGGTACATCATCCGGCGTTCCGGGAGTCCGGAGTAGTCCGGAGTAGCTCCTCCGGAGTCCTACCTGAATCGCAAACAGTTTAAATTTCTTATTACGACTTCCGGCCGAGGGGGATTGTTCCGCCAGGACTTTTACTCGTTTTAGAAAGTGGAAAAGTTCCAACCGCCACCGCCGCGAAGAAATTACAATCATTAGAATGGGGAAGTTATTTTTCAACGGAACGGACATACTTTGCTACGGCTGACGCGGACGACTTACATTATGGGAACGACCTGCACGTCTAATATTTCACTCGCTTGGCCATGGCGGCAGTGGGGATGTTTGAAACGATGCACACATAAAAATAATTTCTTAGATGGAGCACAGATGCTTTAATCTTAAAGTGAGAATACGATATATTTGACCATATAAGGGTTACATTGAGAAAATATCTTCAATGCAAAACTGGGAAATTCTTGATAGCTGAGGGGAGTATTGTGATCACGAAAATTTTCGATTTTGAGACAATATACTTTTTGGGCGTTTTATGATGCCTACATAACGAAAATCCACGTCACTCATTTCCGTCGGTCTGTCTGTCGGTCTGTCTGCCTGTCTGTATGTTGGCGTTTTTCTAGCCTCCTAATCTCAATAACCGCTACATAGATTTTGATGAAATTTGGGTAGTGATATGGTGTAAGGTCGTAGTAGGTAATGTTGCTAAAATTTTGGTAATCGGTGCATGGGCGTCGGAGTAATTATCAAAAAACTGAAAATTTCAAATATGCCTCAAACTTCGTTTTTAGGCGTTTTAGGGGTTCCTGATCATTTTCTACTTTTTTTGGGTGGGGGTGAAATTGGGGTGGTTGGGGGTGGGCGATTGTAAAGCTGAAAAATTTGTTGTACTCATAATAGGCTGTCCACTGACCTGAGAGAGAAAGACCTAGCGGTATAATACAGTTTTTTAGGTCCATCCGAACATTGCCTTGTGTATTACAGGAACCAAGGGACTTAGAGAATTTTCCGAAGTATACAATATACATACGAGTATTGCTTTAGATCGTTCTGTATTTTATAATGTTGAAATTACTGAATTGATGTTAATGAAATTTCGGCACCGTATTACTACTTTGGCGAGGATGGAAAACGCGTCTGATTTTTAGAAATCGTCTCAGTGGCGGCGCAGCAATATTAAAAAAACTAAAAATATTAAAACAGCTCAAACTACGTTTTAAGGAGTTTTAGGGGTTCCTGATCATTTTCTACTTTTTGTGGGCTGGGGGGTGAAATTAGGGTGGTTGGGGGGTTGTAAATATGAAAACTTTGTTGTATTCATAATAGGCTGTCTACTGACCTGAGGGAGAAAGATCTAGCGGCATAATACACTTTTTTAGGTCCATCCGAACATTGCCTTGCCGATTACAGAAGCCAAGGGACTTGAACTTTCTGATGTATACAAAATACATACGAGTATTACTTTGGATCGCTCTGTATTGTGTACGTGGAAACTTCTGAATTGACTTTAATGACATTTTGACACAGATTTAGTACCGCGACGAGTATGGAAAACGCGTATGGTCTTTAGAAATCATTTCAGTGGCAGCGTGGCAATAATAAAAAAACTAAAAATATAAAAAACACCTCAAACTTCGTTTTAGACGTTTTAGGGGTTCGTGATCATTTAAAAAGTTTTTTTTTGGTTGGGGGTGAAATTGGGGTGGTTCGGGGGTGGGAGTTTGTAAAACTCAAAAATTTGTTGTATTCGTGATAGATTGTCCATTGACCTGTAAAAGAAGCACCTAGTAAAAACACTTTTTTGCGGTCGGGCGAGTAATGATTTGGTTGCAGGGGCATCTAGACTATGGTTTTATGCTGTGGGAAAATAATACAACTGGTATCATCGGAATGTGTGGGAAGTACTGAGTCAATCAACTTGACTACATTTTTTTTCTTGTGTTCTTGACTCTGATCTGAGATAACTGGTTAGTTGTACTGGCTAGTCAAATGCTCAACTCAGTTATACATGTCTTTTCGAATTTCGTTGGTGAAGACACTTCATTTGAATTACCTGGATTGAAATTTATATAGCAAAAGTTAGTTAACACTTACCCGATGCTTGTCCATATGCAGAGTCCGTAAGTTGGGGTCGAAGAGTAGTTTACTGGGCTCTAAATTGACAGGAGATTGTCTTCGACCTTTGTTACATAACGACCACTCTGGATTGATCAGCCCCCAAAACGCTGGACCTAGAACAAAGAAATCAGAGTGTCAATAATCAATTCGTGACTGTCATCATAATTTATATCTCAATATTAGATTGCCAGCCATAATCGCTGGTAGCTTTTCTTTCATTTCTAAAATTTATTTATTTTGGAAATTCTTCAATGTCTCAAGTCCGATGTATGATACATAAAGTCACACTAGAATTCACCAATGACTCCAAATATGAAATAACATGCAGAAGATTCTATTGAAAAAACAGATTTGGAATGAACACACTGTTGACAGTTGACAGTGAATGATGCGATTATGTTCACCAAACAGTCCACAAGTTTTGGTGAAGGCGATGGTTATGCTTGTTAAAACTTCCTCGGAGCCTAGGAGTAGGTTTCAGATGAGTAAAAACAAAAGTCTGAAACCTAGCTCTTTCCAGTACAGTGACAAATAGTGAATCAAAATTTTAAAGGACGATAAAATTTCACTGAATGTTATTCAGGGTGTTAATTAAGTAAATTAACAAACTTTAAAACCACGAATAGTACTCTGAAAATGTCAGATGAACATGGGCCCGGAAATGCTTCCTAAGGGAGCTACGCTCCTTTGCATGGGGCACCCTGAAGACGGTTTTCCCTCGATATTCTCGAAACCATTCATAACAAAATTACGAAATTAGGTACGATGGGTAAACTTTTGACGCTGAATCTGATTCTGAATTCAGAATTTCACAATTTTAATCAGAGGCGTATCATATGGGAGGAGTTAAGGGTAAAAATAACCCCATTTTCTAAATGGTAATTTTTTGACATTTTGATTTTAGAATATGATATTTCAGAGATTTCTACGTAAAAATGGTCTATTGGTACATCTCGATAGGGCTAACCGTTTTCGAGAAAAATGCAAATTATTGAATCGATGCAGGCTATTTGATTCAATAATTTGCATTTTTCTCGAAAACGGTTAGCCCTATCGAGATGTACCAAGAGATCATTTTTACGTAGAAATCGCTGAAATACCATATTCTAAAATCAAAATGTCTTCTCTTTGACCTAAGACATCTTACCGGCGTTGTTTCTAGTTAGAGTTTATTGGCTGTAGAGAATTTTTATAACCTTGCGCCTTTAGTTTATCTGTATCTTTCTGCTAAGTTATATGCTTCTATCTCACGTTTTTTGTTTATATTTTATGCAGGCACGTATTTGGGGGGCTTCAGGGGGTCCGGACCCCCCCCGAAATGTTATAAAATGCCGTCTAAAGAATGGAATCCACAAATTTGCACCCCCCAACCCCTCAAATATAAGGATTTAAGGTGGCAACTCTAATCTGGACTCCCCCCCCCGAAAAGTCAACCAAGTGACACCCATAATCTGGACCCCCCCCAAAACCAAATCCTGGATACGTGCCTGATTTCATGGCCTGCTGGTTTGCTTATAGGGTAGGTAGGGAAATTGAAAAACACCGTTTTGATTGAAATCTCGAAATTAAGTTTTTATTAGATCTACTGATTTTATTGTTCATCTATTGACCTAATATTTGCTCTGTCACATTAAATAAAAGTAGGGCCCCTGCGGGGCCCCTCTGAACCGCGGGGCCCGGGGCTCCAGCCCCTTTAGCCCCATGGTTAATCCAGGCATGGTCAAGACATGTTATTGTTGATGTTAATTGACGAAAGGTGACTCGACTATTGGATGACCCTCCATTTCCACAGTTGGTGAGCCAACGTGAGACTTCTTTGTCAGTGTTGTTGCCCCCGAGTTTCCTGTACTGTTGTCTGCGATGCTGTAGCTTGGATTGGATGTTATTTCCAGCAGCTCGTTGACGTACAGTATAGGGAATATGACAGAACCCTAAGGAGCAGCGGCGTTTATTGGAAATACGTCTGATAAACAGCCATTTCGTTAGTTGTAGCCTGTGTAGTGTGAGTAGCGTAGGCGAAATGTAATTTGAGTCTTGCAGAAAGACACCACGTTCTATTCAAACCATCCTCGATTTCGTGGCATACAAAAGATCTATATTCAAGTGTATATGGCTGCGAAAGCATCCAGATCGCCCCAAATGTACCACCGCTGCCTCGGTTCACCTGGCTTTGCGGAACTGGAAACGACGCCAACGCTCCTAAACGGAATACAGAACGAACGGCTTCCTTCTTCTTCTCCGACTTATTGTTCCGACGGCCTCCGCGTTGGCGGCACAAGCCTCGTCGTTGCCATGGCAACGCGGCATCGATAATTTGCGATCGGCGATCGGCGTGTGCGGCGTGTGTTTCCACAACTCGTCTTAACTGTCATTAGGCTTCAATCGGATACGGCAAAGGCAGCCTCCCCCCCCCCCCCCGAAACCCTTCCTTCTCCCCTTAACCGTTCTCGACCTACGACCTGCAAAGGTCCACAAAGGTGTTTCGATGTTTCATTGTCTAATCACATTGTTCGTGGCACGTTAGGATTCACCAGGTATATCGTCGTGGCTTCAAAGAGGCTTATACCATAAATTAGGGCTCATTATATCCTACTAATTGGCATACAGGGTTTCCAGAAGTCGACGTCCAGTCAGGACAAGATATGTGATGCTTCTGTATTAGCAGGAATTGGCTGGACCATTGAAACACAGGCTTCAGACCAAAAACTGTATATTAGATCTGTTTTGGTTCAATGTCCGCACTGTTTCACCTGCCAGGTACCGATTGCCATTTCCTGTCGCCATGCAGTACCTAGCTCGTGTGAACAGCACGTGTATCGCTGACATTTCAATAGTGTGTAATGTGCAACATTAGCACTCCTACAAACTAATACCAAAACATAGACATAGACGTAGGGTGCACCACAGATAAATAGAGATCTTTATTTAGCTATTAGCTATTCAAATACATAACATACATAACAAAATAATTGTAATAAACAGAAACCTCGAAACATTATCTTATATGAGTTACAAAAGTAACGATCCTTTGACTCGATTTTTAAACATAAAAATGGAAATCTTCTTCAACTTGCTAAGTAGTCTATCCATCTCATAGCTGTATTTTGTAGAATTTGTAGTACATGATATTAGGGCAATAGTTGAAATGTGGCAAAATTATTGTATCGTACACAAACTTACTGACCCTCCAGGCTTCAATCGGATACGGCGGAGGCAGTAGCCCCCCCCCCCCCCCCCCCCCGAAGCCCTTCCTTTCCCCTTAACCGTTCTCGACCTACGACCTGCAGACGGCCACAAAGGTGTTTTGATGTTTCATTGTCTAATGACATTGTTCGTGGTACGTTAGGATTCACCAGGTATATCGTCGTGGCTTCAAAGAGGCTTATACCAGAAATTAGGGCTCATTATATCCTACTAATTGGCATACAGGGTTTCCAGAAGTCGACGTCCAGTCAGGATCAGATAAATAGAGATCTTTATTTAGCTATTAGCTATTCAAATACATAACATACATCATAACAAAATAATTATAATAAACAGAAACCTCAAAACATTATCTTATATGAGTTACAAAAGTAACAATCCTTTGACTCGCTTTTTAAACATAAAAATGGAAATCTTCTTCAACTTGCTAAGTAGTCTATATATCTCATAGCTGTATTTTGTAGAATTTGTAGCCTTTTAAAATCACCTTGTTTTGCTACGTACATGATAGTAGGGCAACAGTTGAAATGTGGCAAAATTATTGTATCGTACACAAACTTACTGACCCTCCAGGCTTCAACCGGATACGGCAAAAGCAGCCCCCTCCCATGCTCTTCCTTTACTCCTTAACCGTTCTCGACCAACGACCTGCAGAGGGCCACAAAGGTGTTTTGATGTTTCATTGTCTAATGACATTGTTCGTGGTACGTTAGGATTCACCAGGTATATCGTCGTGGCTTCAAAGAGGCTTATACCATAAATTATGGCTCATCATATCCTGCTTATTGCCATGCAGGGTTCCCAGAAATTATCGTCTAGTCAGGATTAGATGATTCGTCATGTCCTAATAATTATTAGAGCAATGTGAAAGAAATCAAACTCAAGCTAATTTAAAATACTACCTAGGCATTTTAAAAAAATTCGAAAGCATCTACACCCTGTGATGGTCTCTTAATTACTTTTAAAAGCCAATTTTATTTTGCCTCTGTAAACTAAAATTGAACGCTATTTGCTCCATATTGGATAAAAATCACTTCAACAATCATCAACAAGAACGAAACCAAAGATGAATAATTTGCCCAGTTTCAAGCGACTGTACTGGAAAAAATGTACAATGCTAATTCGCTTTTTGAATCCTGACCGTCGGTATCAAATATTTAGTAAAACAAATAAATGGAACATAGCCTATACTTTCTTCCATCTTATCAATATTTACCTTCCTCCCTCGATATTTAATTGTAAAAAAAATAATTGTAAATGTTAGTCATTTTGTATCTGTTTGACAGTTCTGATATTTTATTTTAGTTTTAATACCTGAAGATGACGCCTAATAGAAGCGTCGAAACGTCGTGAAATTTTATATTTTGGAAATATAATAAGTGACCGTATCCCAAGATTGTTTTACTAAATATGCTAACTCGGTAAGTTACCTGTGTGGGGGCGGGTTAGAATATCTCCCATCGTATATCCTGCGTGTCGTAAAAGGCGACTGAAAGAAACCGAACTACTGTTGGTATAAGCAGTAACCTCTTCTCAACCAACAGCTTTGGGTGGACGAATTAAGAAGAGTCAGGACACCTTCTTGTCCTTGGGGTGAGAAATTGCCCCTAAAGGCGGATGAACCAGTAGATACATCTGGTCAACGGCATAAGGATGCAGAAAGCAAATGGAAAACTACTGCATTAAAGATCTTAAAGATATCCCAAGAGAAACTCGTAAAATGTGTAAATGCGTTTTACGAGTTCACAACATGTCTGTTAAGACATCGTGACTATGATGATGATGATGACACAAACTTACTGACCCTCCAGGCTTCAATCGGATACGGCAGAAGCAGTAGCCCCCCCCCGATGCCCTTCCTCCCCCTTAACCGTTCTCGACCTACGACCTACCGAAGGTCCACAAAGGTCGAACGAGCGAGGCTTTCTAATGACATTGGTCATGCTAAGTTAGGATTTACCAGGATTGGGTCGTGGCTTATACCATACATTGGGGCTCATTCTATCCTGCTAATTGGCATACTGGGTTCCCAGGAGTCGACGTCTGGCTAAGATGAGACGATTCGTCATGTCTTAATACTGATCAGAAGCATATGACAAAAATCAAGCTCAAGAAAATCTAAAACTATAGGCATTTTTTTTGATCAAAAATATCTGCTTCCTGTGATAATCTCTTAATTACTGTCAAATTTATTTTTTTATGCGGTCTTGGATATTGATTATGTAAACTGAAATTGAAAGCTAGTTGTTCCAATTTGGAAAAATATCATATTTTGCAGAAACAAGAACCGAAGATTAGGTAATACTTTGCCCAGTTTCAACTGACTGTACTGGAAAAAAATGTGCGGCAAGTAGTCCTAAAAGTTCGAGAACTTAATAAGGATACCAAAATGATATGGCACTTGCTCGACTATATCTTCAGTTATATAAAAAAAATCATAGGGTATCTAATTTTAAACAATTTTTGATTTATTTACTTTGCATGATTCTAGTGTACCCAAAACGCCATAACTCTAGGATTCTCGAAGTGTGAACGAGACAGATATCATAGTTTTAGAAGTCATCTTCTATTCAAAAGTTGGTTTTCTTCTTGAAACGCCTTCTTAAAAATCTAAGGCACCTATCTTAGAAACCACATGCTCCATTTTTAGCACTCCTTCACTCTACCTTGTTTGTGTATAAAGTCCATTCCACGAAACCTGATAGTGAAAGTAAATAAACTTTGACTATTGAGTAGAATTTTATTGGAGAGGAAAGGATATGCTCCGCCCACAGGCAGACCGTATCTGAATATATAAATAACGAAATTTAATTCTAATTTCGGTTCGAGATAAACAAATTAATATAAATACAAACTCACCTACCTTACTCAGCATCAAGATTGCTTGATAATTCGTCTACATCACTATCGCTGGTGTCATTGAGACTCATCACATTTCGAAAGAAAAACTCGTGACTTTTCGCCTTATGGCATGCTTTTCAAAATCGTCTACCTTTTCGAAAACTTTCGGTCTGCGGAATCTGTTGAACTTGACATTGTTTTAAAGTAAATCACCCACTTATTAAAAATAATTCACCGAACGCTTTATAAATAATAAAAAAGCAAGAAAAAAAAATGCGGCACCAAAGCTATATAAACATAAGTGACGCGAGCTGGTTCTGAAATTCTGAAGCAAGTGATCAAGTAAACGTAATACGTAAATATAATTCGGAACTCGATACGATTAGTCAAGACGAGAAAGGAAACACGATGTACGTCTTAGTATTTGATAACCACCAGAGATATAACCACTCAGCCGTAAACACACGCTGCACCACGCTGTGTCTGCAAGTCTGCATCATGTTAGAAATGCGTCGTTGCCACTTTGGAAAATTATTCACTAATTTTCCTTAGAACATATTCAGGTTATTTTACAAAATATTGGATATTAGATAGATTCACAATGTAATCACGCCGTATCAGTTTGAAATAATTTATGGCAACATAAATTCATTTAAGGTGAGAGGTTGTAATAATATACTGAAAACAAACACAAAGTGCGAGCAATTTATTAACTCATATGACAATCTGACAACAGTCGCGTAGCGTCTGTTGCGATTTATATTTTTACATTACGGTCCTGGATTTTTGCGCTCCGCCTTTCTGTTTATTTCTACTATCTGGTTCCGTGGAATGAGGTATAGGACATATTGTGTAACAAAGTCTAGGAACCTGATTTTCATTCATTTTAAAGCGAGAGATTAAAACAAATTGTTGCAAAAGTGTCAAGAACCGGTTATAATACAATATTACAATAAATGTATTTGGATATCCTAACTTACAAATAATCCAGTGCTCTATTTGTTGAATGCATTCACCATTTTTTAAAAAGCTTGCATCATTTTAGCTCTCGCTATAGAGAGCTTATGTGCCTGTGTCTATCCATCCGTCCGCCCGTCTGTCCGTATACAAAAGATAGCCAAAACTGCAGGTGCTAGAGAAAAACTAAATACCTACAGATTCGGAATCAGCATGAAAAAATCCGGTTTTGTCAATATCGCCTCCAGTTTAAAAGAAATTAAATTTTTATACCAACAAATCCCACAGTGAGAGAACCATTTGAATTGACTTAAGTAAATTCTTTCCTTCTTTTTTATTAACTACAGTTCATTTCACGTAAGAACATTGCGTTTTTCTCATCCTCTGCTGCTGCTGGATACGTTTACTTCAATCTTCTTTCGAGTAGCACGTTTTCGGAAGTACTGCAACTTTGGCGACGCTGTATCTGTATTTCTTAAACGGCTGTAGAGCAATGGTTTATTTTCTGGGAGTATAATTTTTTGACATAAACGTAAATCTTGACTTTGGGTATATTTTTATTCCTTATCTCTTCGATTCAACAGGCACGTGTGGCCATGACAAAGCTTGCTAAAATATGGCGTGACCATAACATCACTAAAGCTACCAAAATGCCGCTGGTTCAGTCTCTTGTGTCCTCCATATTTTTGTATGCCCCGGAAATTTGGACTGTTTAAAAGGCAGATTGTGCTCGCATAGATGCTTTCGAAATGTGGACGTGGAGGAGAATGCTGAGAGTTCCTTATACCGCCCATCGAACTAATGTTTCCATATTGGATGAGCTCGGTAATCCAGAGCTAAATATTGACAACTTCTGCAGACTTAACTGTCATAACAACTACTCAACACGAAATAGTAATACATTAATTTTCCCTTCTCATAGACTTGCTAACACAGAAAATAGTCCAAAGCTTATGGCAATCAAGTTGTATAACAGATTACCTAACTGTTTCAGAAACATGTCTAGACACGAGGTTTAAACTAGAGTTGAAATTATTTTTAATTAGGAAAGCATACTACTCCATCGCTGAGTATCTTGGAGATATTGTAATTCATTAATAATTTTTTATGAGTAGATACATGTACAAGTTTTAAATTTTTTGTGTTTTTGTTGTTGTTGTTAATGTTGTGTATATATATCAGGTGTTAAGTGTTTTACGATGGTTTTTTTTACTCGTATCATATACTAGGTATCTATTTGAAGACATTTTCTTTACATCGTGAGTGCAATCCTCGCTTTTTATCATAATGTTATATAATCATTGCAATTTTTTTCAAGATATGTAAACTTAACTTGGACATGTACAAGTTTTAAATTTTTCTGTTTTTTTATTGTTTTTTTAATTTCGTGTATATCAAGTGTTAAGTATTTTATTACGGTTTTTTTACTCATATCATATATTTACTATTTATTCGAAGACATTTTGATTGACATCGTGAGTGCAATCCTCGCTTATAATCATAATATTATATAATCACTGTTATTTTTTTTTAAGATATGTAAACCTGACTATGACATGTTCTATATCATCTGTGATGATCAAAAGAAGAATAAAGATTCATCTATCCATCTATCCTCCATTGTATCGATGAGAATTCTTCGGACATATTCACAGAAAAGATAATATGGAGAAACTTGCAGTTCTGGGACACGCCCCGAGTGGGCGGCGCCGTGGCCGTTCTCCTACTCGCTGGGTGGACACGACGAAACAGTTGCTGGATATTAGTATCAAGAGCGCCATTGAACTGACAGTAAATCCCGAATGATGGCATGCTACAGTTCTCAAAACAATTGATAATATTCGTGTTGTCAATACTCTAGCTCCGACTTAATGCATTTTACGAGTTCACAACATGTCTGTTAAGACATTGTGACTATGATGATGATGATCATTGCGACACAACTTTTGATAGACGAATGTACATACAGAAAACGTTCACGCATATGGCACCTCTGCTGACGTATCATACATCAAAATTACGTTTTCCTCGTCCACGGACGTTTGATTTATGGTGGTGAAGTCGAAAAGCACTTCACCCCTTAACGACTTGTAAATAAGGGGACGACTTAAAAACAGATAAGCGGAAACTGTTGACTGGAAAACAAGGAAAACGGAACAATATTCAGATTAATCTTACTGGCTTCATCTGATGATGAAGATCAAAGGCTTGATGCTTATGGGGAGTTGGGATTTTATAATTCATCTAATTTAGGCCCGACTTCATGCAGATTTTAACAAGCACTTTGGTCAATCAGAGCAGCCCTTTCAAAAACATGCATCTGTCAAAGTACTCTGAAAATTATTGATTTCTCTTGAAGTTGACCTCAAAAAGCTCAAAAATGACATACTTTATATACAATCGAGCATTGTTAATCATCTAGCATCTTTTCCAGTCTGATTTTCCATCCCAAATCGGTGAAAAATTGCATTTTCTTGTTTAATCAAAAGTTTAGTAATTGCTAATCTCAACCAATCAGATTCCAGAGTCCATTTCCATTTGATCGCTGGTTTCATGCTGTATTATAGATGATATGATGACAAGAAATTCACTCATTGCATTATTTGGATAAAACAATAATTTACTATCGATAATAATTATGAATACCTGCAATATATCTTTGTTTTATAGTAAAAAGAGGTAAAAATAGCATTTTGTTACATTTCAAAGGTTACAGCTACTTCCCAAACGTATGTGCATTACTGGTTGCCTATCCAGAACCCCAGAACCCCAGAGCTTGCCATTTTATAATTAAAAACTCTATTTGATGTACAATGCACCTGTGAATACTTCTATAAGAAGATCTATAACAATGCATCCAGTAAATGAAAGATTGATTCTTCATAAAAGTATGTATTTTCATATAATCCATCTAACTGACGGTCGTGGGATTTTTAATTATTAAATAAGGTAAGTAGTTGCTGTGATTGATATAGGTACCTACTACTTTTATCACAAATTATCCCAGTTTGCAATTAGTAATTATACAATAATTATAATGTAAACATGGAAAATGTGGCATTAATTTGCAAATCAATCGCTTTGTTCTGATATCCTGATTTTGATCCATGAATTTCTAAAATATCTTTGACAAAAGTGTCATCCAGCTTTGACGTGTTGTTTTCAATTATGATAAAAGACTATTGGATGATACTTATTAACATAGCCCTCAATACCCAATAGTAAGCTTTTGCTAAATAACATCCAATAGAAAAGCTTTGTTAAATTGTTTGTTAAATATGCATGTTGATAAAATCGGCCCTTAGTATATTGATGACATTTATGAATTTTCTATGTTACTTTCCAAACTGAAGGTGAGGGAATAAAGTATTTTTGAACTCATAAAATAATAATATCAGCCCGTCAAAGATATATCTATGGACTCGTTAATATTACACTTCATAATTCTATTTCAATACGTATGTATTTTTGACTTCCCTGACAAAGGAGGGTAGAGTTGTTAGAATCGGCCCGTTTTCGCAAATTTTACATAAATCAACGTGCGAGGTGCTAAGACAAAATCACCTCCTTTCTCAAAAGAAAATGCTATGTTATTTTATTATTTTTCCGAGTAACTCCCACCACCCCCCACCATTAAATCATAGATTTGCACCAAAAGTGGACTAATAGTCAGAGAACAAAAACCTCTTTATAATAATAATTCCCACATTAAAACAGCCGAAGTCGACTTCCTTTTAAGACTTCATAAAGATAAGCCAATGCATGGAATCTTCTACAAACATCTGGAAGAGCACGGCTTGTCTGAGCAGTTGACCTTCTCTTTCCTAAGGTCTAGTCTAGTGGGTTGAAGTCGGAGACTGAGGGCTTTATAATGGCTTGCCAAGACGATGTCTTCAACACCTTGGTATACCGTAAAAGGGTTATGGGTGTAGATGTACCCGACACCCGTTGTAGAGCTTGCCGACAGGCGCCAGAGATGCTTATGCATCTCTTGTCGGCGTGTAAGACGTACGCTGGGACGGCTTACGCCCATAGGCACAACGCGGCTCTACGAGTGCTCTATTATCATTTAAGGCACTCATACGGTATCGATCAGACACCGGTGCTGCCTTACGCTCCAGGGGATATAGAGTCCATTGTGGAGAACGAGAGATGCCGGATTTACTGGAGCTACTCGTTTCCCACACTCGAGCTTGTACAGGCAAACAAGCCTGAGATAGTCCTTCTGGACCACCAACAGAAGACGATGTTCGTTATAGAGTTTTCGGCACCGGCCGAGGTGAACATCAAGGAGGAGGACTAAATATCAGGAGTTGCTCGGACAACTTCGCAGGCTCTGGCCAGACTACACTGTAAGTCTGCTGGTTATGGTCATTGGATCCCTAGATGGAATGAGGAATACGCTACTCTCTACACTGCGCAAAATACTAGCGTGCCGTGCGGCGGCGCACATCTTAGCCGCCAGAATGCAGAAGGCAGTCATCCTTGGGTCCCTTCATCTACTTAGGGCGCACGATTCGCGGACCCAGTGATTGCTCACCTCACGGTATGAGGAGTAGTCATTGAGTAATGGAACAGCAGCTCGGTGTGGCGGAGCCCGGGCTGCACTTTTTTGTTTTTTGTATATGTAATAATAATAATAATAACAACTTTATTGTGCTATAACAATTGTTATAACTACACACATAAAAGTAATTTCTTAGATGGAGCACAGATGCTTTAATTCAAGTATACCATAACTTCCTAGCAAAGTTATGTTAATCTTAAAGTGAGAATACGATATCTTTGACCATATAAGGGTTAGATTGAGAAAATATCTTCATTGCAAAACAGAGAAATTCTTGATAGTAAGAATACCAAAATCTTAAATCAAGCATATGGTAATCTTGACCGAAGTATTTCATAATCTTGACTGAAGCATTTCATAATCTTAACTGGGAGCATTTCATAAACTTGACGCAAGTAGCTCAACTTTATTCTAAAATTGTGATATTCTTGGATGAGGAATCTAATAGTATTAATTTGAGCATTCAAACTCTTCTATGAGAATGTAGAAATTTTTCTGGAGAAATAGTTCTGCAAAATTTCTTTCTTTAATATACTTAGTACTTATCTAGGAACAGCACCTGAGTCAGGTCTTCGCATCCCAATTTTTTTAATACTCATTCATGGTTGGATAGATCCAGTGATAAGGAAGCTGATGGGAACTGCGACTCAAATGGCGGTAGACCAGCACTACCGGCAAATTCGATGACTGATAGTTGACGGTGGTATCACGGGTATTATGCAGGATCCAGGCCAGGGTGCAGGTATTACGCTACGGTGCTGAAGACGGCGGCGAATACGACAATCCGAAAACCGATAATGGCGGCGCGGACACGGACGGGCAACAGGCTGTTGAGTAGAGAGGGTGGCGAGGTTAGGGTTGACCCGTGACACGCTGCGCGCCTGCGCACTCCGACGTTGGTAGACGTCAAATAAATGATTTACTTGATACAAAATATAGAGTGTGCTTGTAAAACAGCGTTCATTTTCAAACCAAGATTATCATATTGTAAATGAAGGTTCGGATTTGCAAGCTGTCTATATTTTTGATAGAAGTAAACTGGACAACGCTGGAAAAAATGATAATCTTGATATAAAATTATGAAATATTTGTTATTGAATTATTATAGCCTTGGTTGCAAAGAAAATTATATTTTCTTTCGGAGCATATTTCTTTAAAATAAGTATATAAATCAAAAATACATTATCCTTGATACAAATTTTCTATAATTTTCTCATATTCAATATTCTTTCTTAGAGTGAGAACCGATTTTCTTGTTGTGAGTATTTATTTACAAGAATATCACAATTTTTGACTTGAGAATTTCTTTTTATGTGTGTACATATAAAATTCTAGTATAACGGCGAAGTCTCGCCATAGGCCATCCTTGACAGTAAAGATTAATTAATTTCTAAGAAACGTCAATCGCTAAATCAAAGCCCACCCATTAAATACTGATATAATCGTTACTCTCGTATGGGCAAGGCAGTAGAAAAAGGATTGCCGATCGGTATCTAGAAAGAGTACACAAAGTAAGAAGAAAAGGGCCGCATAGTGCGGGCGCACCCCCATTTTCAATGCGATTTCCGAGCGTTTGTCACGAGTGGCGCCCCCTGTGAAGGCATCCGAAGTGCCAATGCATACATGCTCCGTTCGACGTAGCGTGCATCTCTGATTTATACACCACTCACGTCATAGGCGTATTCGCAGCCATTTTCCACAAGGGAGAAACCTTTCATGGTGTGAATGAATGAATAAGGACCAGAGGCTATCCAGCACGGAATGTGGCTGGTGCATAGGCCACACGATGGGCCCTTTTGCGCCTCTATCCGCGCTAGTTCCTAAGACCTGCCCTTTTGGCAAAGGCAAGTACATTCTTAGGTCCTATCCGTTTTATCTCTATTGGTTCCAAGGTTCTTAAGCCCAGCATAGTCTGCCTGTGATAACCCAGGGTTTCACAGCGACACAGGATGTGTGCCGAGGATTCTTCCTCTTCACCACACCACGTGCACGTTGGGTCGTTGACCACCCTCATCACAAACAAGTGACGCCTGAAGGTATTGTGACCCGTTAATAAGCCTACTAACAATCTCAAGTTACTCCTATCCAGAGAGAGACAGAATCGTCATATTCTCTCTGCAGGCCCTGCTAATAGCTCCCGAGCCTGACGGAGATGACCAGAGATGTTGTTCCATCTCAGAGAGTGTTGATTCTGGATCCACTCTCCAGTTGTTTTCCTAACCAAGTTTGCAGACAGTCCTAAGGCTGGTTCCGGGCCCACAAAACTGTTTCCGGATCCCATCCTGGCTAGATGATCCGCCATTTCATTACCCTTTACCCCAGCGTGCCCAGGTACCCACATCAGTGATACCTTGTGTTTAGCTGAGATGTCGTCAAGAGCCCTCCTGCACTCCAGGACCAGTCCCGACGTTATTTTCCAAGCACTCAGTGCTTTGATGGCTGCCTGACTGTCAGAGCAGATAGTAATCCGCCTCCTAGACCCGTCAATTTCCCGAATACGATTTACACAGGCAAGTATCGCATAGACCTCAGCCTGGAATACTGTGGTGTGCCCCCCAAGAGGGAATGAAAGTCTTGTACGGGGTCCGTAGACTCCCGAGCCCGAGCCCTCTCTAGCGAGTGAACCGTCTGTGTACCAGACCTGTCCTCCTCCTTCGATGAGCTGTCTTTCCCTAGACTCCCACTTTTCCCTTGACGGAAACACCACCGTAAATTTGCGATTGAAGCGATGCGTAGGAGAAACTGTATCGCTCCTCGCCAGCAAAATAGGACAATCCTCATGCAACTCTGCTAGAATCGTCGAATGTCCTTTGCCTGGATTCATAAAAGTCCAGTTACCCTGACTCCAGAGACGGAACCCAGTTTTTCTAGCTTCCCCTTGGATTACCAGATCCAAAGGAGGAAGATTCAATAGATTCATGGTGTTATTCGAGACGTTTAGACGATGAAAGTATTTTAGAATAATCATTTCAGACTATAATCATTGTTTTTCTCTTAACTTAACTGAGTTTTCGAAGAGACTCGCTCATCTGCCAGTTAAAACATCAGTAATTTTTGGGCAAAATGCCTTTGGCCTACCCTGATGGTTGACAGAAGTCAAGTCAAAAGTCAAGCCACCTCATAACTTCTGGTAGATCACAAAAAATTTCAGATCTCGGGCGGGCGGGTGTATCTAAAAAAATCGAACATCTTTATTTAGATTTCTATTGAGATGAAACCTCGCATTTCGGATAATTTCAAGGTGCTGATTACAAATCCAGTTGCAGTTTTCAGTCTAAGTCTCGTTTGACGAAAATAAAAAATTTCGGATGGCTCGGGCTTCTTTATTTAGCTTTCTATTGAGATGAAACCCCGCATTTCGGACAATTTCGAGGTGCTGATTACAAGTCCAGTTACAGTTTGCAGTCTCAGTCTCGCTTGACGGAAAAAAGAATTTCAGATCCCTCGGGCGGGCGGGTGTACCTAAAAAAATCGAACTTCTTTATTTGGCCTTCTATTGAGATGAAACCTCGCATTTCGGATAATTTCAAGATGCTGATTACAAACCCAGTTGCAGCTTTCAGTCTCAGTCTCGTTTGACAAAAATAAAAAATTTCAGATCTCTCGGGCGGGCGGGTGTACCTAAAAAAATCGAACTTCTTTATTTAGCTTTCTATTGAGATGAAACCTCGCATTTTAGATAATTTCAAGATGCTGATTACAAATCCAGTTGCAGCTTTCAGTCTCAGTCTCGTTTGACAAAAATAAAAAATTTCAGATCTCTCGGGCGGGCGGGTGTACCTAAAAAAATCGAACTTCTTTATTTAGCTTTCTATTGAGATGAAACCTCGCATTTCGGATAATTTCAAGGTGGTGATTACAAATCCGGTCGCAATTTTTGGGGAAATAGATAAGTGTCGCTCCATTCATGCTTAATCAGGTATGATCAGGTGTTTTTACTACGACAATGGTTTATTGTGATGTTGGTAAGAACATTGTTTTTACTACTCGTAGTAAAAACACCTGGTCACACCTGATTAAGCATGAATGGAGCGACACTTATCTATGTCTGATCTAGTGGTGATCTAGCCGAAGATATGAGGTGGAACAACTAGTTAAGAGAAAAACAATGCTATAATCCAATGAAAACAGTAGAGATCTGTACACTGAGAATTCAATAGGCTGATTTTTATAGAGTACTATGGAGGCAATGGTTCAACCAGGTTATAAACATATTGTAAAACGTAAAATAGTGGTAGCTGACAAATTAAAAGTTGATTTGGATATTTTGTTGAATAATTCACGTCCCTCTTTACGAATTTATCCATTCCAGATAGCTTATCGATACCTCATCATCATTTTTTAGAAACGCATGCATAATTAATCCAGTTTTGTAATTAGCAAAACACAAAAGAAAAAAATATTCCTCAAACTTCGTTTTTAGGCGTTCCTGATCGTTTTCTATTTTCGTTTGGGTGGGTGTGAAATTGGGGTGGTTGGGAGGTGGGGGGTTGTAAAACTGAAAAGTTTGTTGTACTCATAATAGGCTGTCCTGACATGTGAAAGAATACACTGTTTTAGGTTTTAGGTCCATCCGAACATTGCCTTGCCTATTACAGAAACCAAGCGACTTAGATTTTCTGATGTATACATGCAAGGATTGCTTCTGATCTTTCTGTATTGTGTATCGTGGAAAATGAAATTTTTTCACAGTATTATTACGGTGCCGAAGATGGAAAACGTTTATGATTTTTAGAAATCATGCAAGTGCAATAATATAAAAAAACTAAAAATATAAAAACAGCTTAAACTTCGTTTTAGGCGTTTTAGGGGTACCTGATCATTTTCTACTTTTTTGATGGGGGTAAAATTGGGGGAGTTGAGGGGTGGGCGATCAAGAAAGTAAAAAATATTTTGTATTGATCATAGGTCATATCCATTGACCTGTGAAAGAAAGACCCAGTGACATAATACACTTCTTTTTGGTCGGGGGGGGGGGGGGGGTGGCGATGATTTGGTTGCAAGGAGATCTCAGATTATAGCTTCATGCTATGGAAAAATAATAAACTGCTAACAGCGTAGTGTGTGGAAAGTACTGAGTCAATCAACATGACTTGGTTTTTTAAGGTACAATATAAATACATATATTTTAACAGTAGATACAAAAAGAAATAATATTTAAAAATATTATTTGTATATATTGCATTAATAAAATAGGGTTAACAACCATTTGAATTAGTTATTAATTATTTTCATTGAGCAACTTTTTTAGGATAAGGTCATTCAAACAAAAAGTCATCCTCAGACTACAAAAAATCAAAGTTTTCATTATCATCATAGTCACAATGTCTTAGCAGACATGTTGAAAACTCATAAAATGCATTAAGTCGGAGCTAGAGTATTGCTGACACGAATATTATCAATAGTTTCGAGAACTGTAGCTCGCCATCGTTCGCTATTTACTGTCAGTTTAGTGGCGCTCTTGATACTCATATCCAGCAACTGTTACGTCGTATCCACCCAGCGTGTAGGGGGACGGCTACGGCGCCGCCCACTCGGGGTATGAGCCTGAACTACAAGTTTCTCCATATTATGGCTTCTGTGAATATGTCCGAAGAATGTAAGCATTCTCGTCGACACAATGGAGGATAGTCTCTTTGGATTACCGAGCTCATCCAGTATGGAAACGTTAGTTCCATGTCCACATTTCAAAAGCATCTATGCGAGCTCGATCTGCCTTTTTAACAGTTTAGGTTTCCGAGGCATACAGAAATATGGAGAACACAAGAGACTGAACCAGCGACATTTTTGTAGCTTTAGTGATGTTATGGTCACGCCATATTTTAGTAAGTTTTGTCATGGCCATACGTGCCTGTTGAATGCGCCGTCGAATCTCATTTTCACCTACGTATCCGAATTGTCGATCAAAGAACCGAGGTACACATAACTTTGAACTACTTCACAACGGCCTATTGACTTTTTTTCTTGATGATTATCTTGCTCTCTATCTACGATCATAACCTTGGTCTTATTGTAGTTAATAAAAAGTTTTCATCGTTGGCACGAAAATAGTTATAAGAATTTAACTAGATAAAACATAACCCGATTAGTGAAACACTACCAACAGTATTAAAATCCAATGTCACAACAAATAAAAATGAATGAAAAAAGCAAACAGAAACAGGATGACATGATAGAGCTTTGGTTTCCGTCTGAAGGTCCTCAGATAGGTACGCTACTGTCGATCCGAGCGAATGATAGGAAAATTCGTTTTCGAGGAAAAAGGCGGGAAGCGTTTCCGCGACGTGTCAGTGAACTGACATTTAAACGCCGAAGCGACCGTGTAATACGGTTAAGCCAGATATGATCTCTTTTCATGCACGTACGTCGAACACATAATACCATGATACTATACATGTAAGCGAATCTTCTTTCGGTAACTCATGCTGGACTTTAAAAAAAAGGTATTTTTCTCATTTGAAACCACTTGTAATTCGCTTAAACATGCACTAAATCATAGATTACGCTACTCAAGCCAAGCTCTAGATAGATTTAACTCAAATCGCATCTTATTCTTATCAGTAGACTAGGTCACATGCTAGCGAATAATTAAAAATGTCGATTTTTGAAATTACACGATGAATTTAAGAATACTCCAGGTTAGCATATTTCAGAATCGAAGATATCAGAATAGCATTGGGTTCATCAGCATCATAGTCACAATGTCTTAACAGACATGTTGTGAACTCGCAAAATGCATTTACACATTTTACGAATTTCTCTTGGGATATCTTTAAGATTTTTAATGCAGTAGTTTCCCATTTGCTTTCTGCATCCTCATGCCGCTGACCAGATGTATCTACTGGTTCATCCGCCTTTAGGGACAATTTCTCACCCCAAGGACAAGAAGGTTTCCTGACTCTTCTCAACTCGTCCATCCAAAGCTGTTGGTTGAGAAGAGGTTACTGCTTATACCGACAGTAGTTCGGTTCCTTTTAGTCGCCTTTTACGACACGCAGGATATACGATGGGAGATATTCTAACCCGCCCCCACACGGGGCAATTCACTTAAACATGCTTCAGTTTGAGAAGATAGGATTAACTCATAGATTACGCTACTCAAGTCAAGCTCCAGATAGGTTTAACTTAAATCGTATCTAAGTTTAATCAATAGACAAGGTCATACGCTACTGAATAATTGAAAATGTCGATTCTTAAAATTATAGGATTTAAAAATATTTCAGGTTAGAATATTTCAGAACCGAAGATATTAGAATAGCGCTGGTTTAATTTTTCTATAAATGAACAGACCGCGTAGGCAGAGCCTAAATACCAGAGTACCGCGGCTGCCGTTAAAGGGTTATGTTAGGGGAAGTTTTTTAACGCGGGATTTGAATGGGCCAATACCTGCAGGCCCAATAAATACATCTCCTGGCAGTCCACTTCAAGCCTTGGACACCCTGGGAATAAATGTACGATAGTACCGCTCGGTTCTTGATGTATGAAGAACGACCACCTTAGAATGAGATGCAGCAGTCGCGCGGGTGCATCTGATAGGAGCGGTGAGCGGCGGAACGATAGAGGATAGCTCAGAGGAGCAGATTCCGTTTGAATATCGGTAAAAGAGTGAGAGGTCACCAACAACACGCCGCGCCGGTGAGAAAGTGGCTGAAGGTGGCGCGTTAAGGCCGGGTCTCCAATTAGTCGAATTGCCCTTCTCTGGACGGCATCTAGTATGGACAGGGTATATATAGTAGGGGCAGCAGCTCCCCAGACGTGAGAGCAATTACTCCAGGCCAGGTCTGATCTGGGCTTTATACAGTGCAGGTAGGTTAGATGGTGAGAAATACTATCTGGATCTGAATAGGTACCCAAGTTTTTACCAGGAGCTGTTGCAATTGACGCAACGTGTTCGTGCCAGATCAGATTTTTTGTAATGTTGACTTCTAAGAGCTTGAATGGGTGACTCGTTGGCAGAGCCTGCCATTAAATTTTACCATATTCTTGAGCCCCCAAGCGGTAATGGTATCGACATCCTTGGAAAGTGAAGCTGCCACTGCCAGTCTTCTGTGTCCCAGCTCTACCACAGAGATTTGTCTATTGCTCATAAGTATACTGCTTTTGTACAATATCTAGGATATAATCTACCCGTATTATTTTTTGTCATGCATGTTTCGGGAGTGATTGGCAACATCACCTAGTTTGGAGGTACCCTATTGAGGACAATCATCATCGGGGAGCCATGATACATGCATGCGCGCATGGAGGTTACGTTTTCGGGACTAAAAATAATAAACCGCGTAAAACGAATATCTATGTCTCGTTATTTCAATACATAACATTTTTCACATCCGTTTTCTTACGCTTTTTCATTGCGAACACACAACTGTCCCTATTTCTCAGCTTAGATTTCCTAGACCCATCCTAACCCACATTTCCTTTTCTATGTTATTCGAATTTCGAACCTCTTCACCCTTTGTTACTAGAAACCCGGGAGTTAATCGAGTAATTTTCCAGAGAAACCCGCAGCGAAGAAAATATTACGCGGTATCTTCAACGGGAATTTTTACTAGGATATCTGAGCTAGTTATAAAACCGCTGTAATTGCACAGCTGAAAATGCGGTAGAATTTGAATTTGAATTTGAATGGGACTCTTGAAACATTATGTGCTGAATCGGCCACTGTGCTCTACCAGAAAATTAACGGTTTTAGTTTAGTTACTTTAGCAAAAGTCCTAAACAGGGGTGAAACGGAAGATATTCAGGGTGTCGGTGAACAACCAAACACATATTTCTATAGTCAAAAAATACAAAATTTACGCTATGCACTCTCAAAAAGGATCACACGGTATACGCCAGTAGAAGCGGGTAGCAGGCCACATAGCAGGCCATGCGTCTGTCATCATGACAGTAAATAACCGGCTTGAAAAAAGTCCGTCAAGCTGCGCGTCATTATCAGTTCTGTTCTAGTCCGAAATGGACATTCCTATTCTCAATTAATTAATTCCGTCATTCGAAGTAATATTTTCTCTGTTATTCAGATTACTTCACAATTAAAATTTCATTTTCTCTTTGTACGCGTCTCCAAGAAGCTAAAACTCGGCAGTGAACTTGGCAAGCTGCTGCGATTCGCTGTCATTCTTATTGATTCTTATACAAAAAAACCTACAAATATTCCAAATACATTCAATTACGCCTGAAATGTGGGTGGTTTGATTTTCCCTGTCCTGCTCTGAGTCATTCCCCCACACAGGGTACAGAAGTCCATTTGTGGAGGTTTGCAGCCCACAGTGGAGACACTACGCGGTTTTCTGTACTTCCTTTTATTTAAGTATCAAGTACAGTCTCCTAAATTTGAGTGAATGGTGGACGAAAATGGTGGTCGTGAGTCTTTTGTTTTTGTTTTAGTTCTAGGTCCCGTGAGGGTCACACCTTAGGAATTTTATACCAGTCGCAAGTGAAATCCGAACACTGAAAAAAAAAGGCTTGAGATTGATGAAATGCGGTAGGACTAAATAAAATAATAACCGAACTCATTTGCCATAACTAGTTTATAAAAAAATACAACAAATCAATAGTGGGTGGGTCCTCCATGTTGACGAATGCACTCCTCTAGCCTACGCGGCATGCTCGTAATCTGGTTGTTGATAAACTCCAGAGGTCCAGCCTCCCAAGCTGCCCTCACAGCATGTTCCAGTTCGTCCAGCGTGGTCGGAGGATTGGGTAAATCGTCTATGTATCGACCCATCCAATCCCAAACTTTTTAAATTGGTGATCGTGGAGGCCAGGGGAGTACCCTTACCTCAGCTCCCTGTAAGAACCTCATCGATACCCTTGTAATATGAGGACGTGCATTATCTTGCTAGAAAAAAACCTTCTTCGAGACCTCGAACATATGGAACGGCAATTGGTTCTAACACCTCATTCACATAACGTTGCGCAGTCATGTGCCGCGAATCATAAGTAAAGGTGACTTGCTGTTGAATTCAATGACACCCCAAACCATCAAACCAAAAGAACGGTGTACATGGCGCTCAATAGCAAACTGGAGATCACGTCGTTCACCCCGTCGTCGTCTTACGCGTTGGCGTCCGTCATGTGCCCCCAGACAAAACCTGGACTCGTCGGAGAAGGCCGTCAGATGCCACTCAGCATGCCATTGTCGGTGTTCTTGGCACCAATCTAACCGTTGGCGACGATGGGTTGCAGTGAGTGGAAGCACTAGATGCGGACGATATGATCCTAAGCCCATTTCACTCAATCTGTGATACACCGTGCGGATTCGAATGGGTCTCCCTACAGCTGCATACCAAGCGTCAGCAACAGCTCGAGTGGATCGCATTCTGCCTCGAAGGGCCAGTAGTCGTAGATCACGATCTTGCCGGTTTGTAGTTTTCCTACATGCTCCAGAACCTCTAGCTCGCTGCATTCGCCCTTCTGCGACCCATGTGCCATGCTGCTACAACTGTAGCCACGCTACACCCCATGGTTACAGCAATTGCTCTAAAAGAAGTACTACGATCTCGTTGGCCTACAATCCGACCCCGTTCAAAGGAGTTTAAGTGCGTAAACTGGAGCTGTCATCTTCTAGGGGGCATCTTCATACAGTCAACTAGTCTCTCTCCACATTTGCAACAGATATCATCGTTTTTGAATCGACAACAATCTATGCTGTGGTCTTTTCACGTCTATAGCTTTTTAGAGGTGCCATGTAGGTAAATAGCGTCCGAATGAACAAAAAATATTACATGTGTACTACAGATAGTACAGCCAAGTACAAATTTTCAATGCAAATATCTCTTTCTTTCTAGGTGATTAGTTTTACACTTCTTAGTTTTGGTTTGTTAGCTGTTATTCAATATTGACTGACTGAGCTTATTTAGAAAATTTTAATTTTGATTTCAGTTAAATTTTGTGAGTATTACCATGACTTTAGTTCTCCTGGTGTTTTTTTTTATTTGTATTTGGTTAGGGCAGTATTAAAACAGCTCATCATAACCATCATTTCTACAAATCTGAATTTGTGAGTCTTTTAGCTGTTGAAGTTTCCTCGGTATACCACACGAATTTTAACTATCCACCGTTAAATGTAAAATAATGGGTCTCCTACGCTAAAGAGTATTTTTAAGAACGAATTGGTTACTATATCAGCGGATCGATCGGCGAATGTAATATATTTCCTTTTTACTATTAGGTAATTTGAATGTGAAATTTATGAAGTGTCGACACCATGAACAGCATTAGCGAAAATAATGTTAACTGTTCATGTAACCTATACTCTGAGCGAATATGTCCGTGAAATGCTTGTACATGGTGGTTGCTTTTAACACTTTAGCTGCTATGGTGTACCAAAAATTGTACGTCAAACTTTTATGAATAAACTACGTGTCTGTAGGTATATGGTCATAAGCATTGGCTAGCTTTCATGGGTTGTGTACCCTTGGTTTTTTATGGTCAGGCTCCCGCAAAGGCTGAAAGCCTATGGCGCTGTAGAAGCGCTGCGAGAGGATAAGTATCGGTTCACGTTAGATTTGAAACGCTGCAGGTTGAAGCCGTCGGGAAAAAAATTCCGCGGCAGCTGATTCCACAGCGTCGAAGTTCTCCACAAGAAGGAATGCTGAAGGAGACTGGTTAGGGGAGTAGGGACCTCGACCTGGTAAGGATGAGCTCGCAGAGCCTCGTTCGGATGGGCTTTGGTGTTAGTATCTGAAAGAGCTCACTCGAACATCTTCCGTGATAGAGTCTGTAAAACAGGTTCATGTCAGTCACCCTTCATCGATTTTCCAGGCTGCGGAGGTCCTTTGTGAGGTTAGGCGTATCATTATTATCATCTTGCGATTTGGATACAACGCTAGGGTCGTTTATCGCATCCTATCTTCCACAGCCTGCGGTCTCTCCACTCGCCATCAGACAGGTTCCTCTGCCTTATGGCTTCCTCAGCATCTTGTCTCCAATTTTTCTTTGGTCTTCCTCTCCTTTTCCTTTGACTGGGTGTCCATTGGAGAACTCTTTTGGGCCATCTGTTGTCGGCCATTCGACATACATGTCCATACCACCTCAATCTTTTCGCATCTATCGTATCAATGATGCTGGTGGCGATGTTGAGTCTGTCCCTTATGTCTACATTCCTTATTCTGTCCTGGATCCTCAGTCTACAGCAACTCCTCCAGAATGCCATTTCCATCGCTAGGAGTTTTTTCCTCATAGCCTCGGTGGTTTCCCAAACTTCAGCTCCATAGGTGGCGATGCTCTCCACTATTGTCTTGTACAGTCTGAATTTAGTGTCAGTCTTTATTTGCGTACTCCACAATAGGCTACTTAGCTGTTTAGTCACGTACTTCTCCTGCCCGATACGATTTCTTATTTCAGCTGCACTTGTGGCTTGCTTCGTAATTGTAACACCCAGGTACTTATACGAGCTTACATCTCTAATCACCCCTTGTGCTATACGCAAACCTTCTCCAGAATCGCCAACAACGACATATTCTGTTTTATTGGTATTAATTGTGAGGCCGCATTTCTTGCATTCTTCATCCAGTTTTCTCACCATGTAATGTATGTCATCCTGATCCTCTGCTATTACAACTTGATCGTCTGCGAAGTGCAACGTGTGTAGTTTCTCATCTCCGATGTCAATTCCCATGTCCCGACAAGTACGTTGCCGTTGCTCAAGTGCGGTATTAAAATATATCTTGAACAAGGTGGGCGCAATAGGACACCCTTGACGAAGTCCTTTAGTGACCGGAAATGAATCGGATACCTTCGAGCTTATTTTTACACTACTGGTTGATATCTGACTACAATACCTTTACAGCCTTTATGTACAGTGGACGTATCGGTTAGTCTAATTGTTCTCTTCTGGATAGTGTCCAGAAACTTTAGAGAGTGCTTCGGAGCGCATCCCCACACATGGGAGCAATACTCTAACGATGTGCTTTGTACAGCAGCAGTAGTTGCTCAGGGCCGGTATTCTTGACCGCTCGTGTGGAGCGATAACGCTGCCTTTAAACGCGAGGGTAGCGAAAATCACTGCTGTTCAGATTCTCACATCCTCTCCTCACAATTGAAGCGCTCGCGTCAAAGGGGAGTGCTTTCTGTCGCTCGTGTCACTGGTGTATCAATGTAGATAGGTTATCACCGACGATTAGGGTATCTTAAGTTGAGATATGTGCTCTTATTTATAATTATTATGCTTTATAGTGGACGATCCTGTATGTATTGGACTGTTAAGCCAAGAAGAAGCATAAAAACATATTTCAGAACTCCACCGAGCTGCTTTAAGAGGCCCTCTTTTTCAATCTTTTCCATAACACGACCCCACTAGTATTAAAAAATATTTCTTGATTCCCGACCATTTTTTTCATGTATGTTAAAATATTTAAACCGTACAAAACTTTTAGGCGTTTGCGTCATTATAATCTGCTGGAATTATCTGCCAATGGGATGTTACGCTGGGAGTTCAACTCTGGAAATTTTGATACCTTCTGGTTGAAAAGAGAAAATAAGTACACGGAATTAACAAGCGAGGCTTTGAAGTCGTATTTCATTCCATTTTCTACCTTGTACTTGTGCGAGTGCGCAATTTCATGCCCCAAATAAGAAGTAAACTAAAAATTTAAATTTGCAAATCGGATACGTTATGGGAGAAATTGATTAGACAAAGTCAAGCGCAACCTTCACATTAAAATGTACCTTTTTAAAATGTATAGATTTTTTACCGAGTTCCCACTCAAAAGACACTAACAAAACTCGCTGAAAACTAGTTCAAAAGGTTATTAAGATTAACAAAACAAACCTTTTGATATGTCTTGGACACAAATAGCATTTATTTGGATGGCCTTGTAAAAATTACAGATTTATATCCTCAACCAATAGCAAAAATTTTGGTTTACTATTTTTCAGTGATTTTATAAAAAAATTGTAAGCTTTTAAAGGTGTATAGCTTAGTGTACTGATATATGATTCGAAGTTACAATAAGAACTATAACTAAAGTATAATCGTTGTGATTATCATTATTTAATTTCAAACAAGAATATTGGTATCGAAATAGAAAACAACAGTTCTTTCACATTAAATGGGGACCAAATTCGCCGCTAATTGAATCAGATTTATCCTGAATGTTGCTTTTTGGTTGATACTAATTCATGTTTAGAATTTATCGTCTGCGATGTATACGGTACTTTATCAAACGAACATATTGGTTATGTTTTGACAACTTGACGTTTTGTTCGGACATTTTACATCAATACGCGATGTTGTCGTATCTCAATGCTCGCTTTCCAAATTTGCGAGGGGAGCGGTAGGTGAGAATCTAGAAATGCCATATCGCTGCAAATCATATCGCTCCTTTGACGGATCGCTCGCTTGCGAGGGGAGCGAGTTGGGAATACCGGCCCTGGTGTATACAGCTTCCTACAGCGGAACAAAACTCCAAGCTTCTGGGATGCCTTTGTAGCGATACCGACGACGTGGTCGTGCCAGGACCATGTTATTGTTGATGTTGAACCCCAAAAGCTTGACGGAAGGTGACTCGACAGCAAGCTTGACCAGAAGTGCCTCATGCAACACTCTATCGAAGGCTTTCGATATGTCAAGTACAACAACACGGGATTCGCTATGATTTCCAATTGCTCTGTTCCACAAGTGAGTGACATAGGTCCAGGAGGTCACCCGTAGACCCATGCTTACGGGAGCCATACTGGCGATAGTTTATGATGTTGCTGTCCAGGTATTTCAGGTGTGTTAATAACAGTCTCCATAATCTTAGCCATAATGCTGACTATAGCCACAGGACTGTAGTTGCTGGGATCGGTTTTTTGCTTTTCTTAGCGATGTGCCTGATCATAAAAAAGGATGTGATTAGTTATTTTGTAGGTGGACTGGCTTCACATGTTGAGGTTCGATTTTAAGGTAGTTGGTATCAGATTTTTTCATTTTTCTATTTATTTGTACATATTTCATCTACAAATAGAGCCACTATGAAGGCAATGCCTTATGTATAGTATTGGCTAAATACAGCACAAATATGTTACTTAAATTTAGATAAAACAGTTCCCCATGGATTCTGGTCCATTAATTCTCATACTCGTACTTGGTGTAATCTGCACTTTATAGTTTACTAATCTGCCGCTAATATTTGTCTGCTCTATTGTTGTTTACTATCAGAAATGTTTAATGGAAGCCAGGAAGTCTATAGCCGTCTACTATTACCTCAATATTTCATAGTTTTACTTCCCACACCGATAGGTGAGGGGAGTATTGTGATCCCGAAAATTTTCGATTTTGAGATAATACGCTTTTTGGGCGTTTTATGATGTGTACATAACGAAAATCCACGTCACTCATTTCCGTCGGTCTGTCTGTCTGTCTGTCTGTCTGTCGGTCTGTCGGTCTGTCGGTCTGTCTGTCGGTCTGCCTGTCGCGTTTTTCTACCCTTGTAATCTCAGTAACCGCTGCATGGATTGTGATGAAATTTGGGCAGCGGTATGCTGTGGGGTCGTAGTAGGTAATGTTCCTATAATTTTGAAAATCGGTGCATAGTAATTAGCAAAAAACAAAAAAAATTGCTGAAACTTCGTTTTTAGGCGTTTTAAGGGTCCCTGATCATTTTCTACTTTTTTTTGGGTGGGGGTGAAATTGGGGTGGTTGGGGGGTGGGGGGTTGAAAAACTGAAAAGTTTGCTGTATTAATAATAGGTTGTCCGCTGACCTGTGAAGGAAGACCTAGCGACATAAATCACCTTTTTAGGCCCACCTGAACATTGACTTGCCTATTACAGAAAGCAAAGGACTTAGATTTTTTTCTGATGTAAACATACGAGAGTATTGCGTTAGATCGTTGTAACGAGGAAACTGTTGAATTGATTTTAATGAAATTTTGAAACAGCATTACTACTATGGCGAAGATGGAAAACGCGTATGGTTTTGATAAATCGTGCCAGTGGCGGCGCAGAAATAATAAAAAAACTAAAAATATAAAAACAGCTCAAACTTCGTATTTAAGCGTTTTAGAGGTTCCTGATCATTTTCTACGTCCTTTTGGGTGGGGATGAAATTGTATTATTTGGTTGCAAGGGATCTTAGACTAAAGCTTCATTATGGGAAAATAATAAACTGGTATCAGCGTAATGTGTGGGGAAGTACTGAGTCAATCAACTTGACTTCATTTTTTAGAACCATTTTCACGTAGCTAATTTTGACGTTTTCATGTCATTTTGAGATAGCGGGAAACTCTATGTACAGCCTGACAAATGTAGCAAGAGACTTTGGAATTTCGCCGCTGTCTCACATGCACACGTTTTTTTTTTTTTTTTTTTTTATTTGTAAGAAAATCTCAAATAATGCCACCCCAAGAAGGCTAAGCCTTGTGGCGGGGTATAGGCGTACATTAGAAAATTATAATAATTCTCAAAATTTTGAATAGTTCATCTTCTAAAGTCAGTGGCAATCCTAATCAGCACTGATATCTCACTCTTGCATATCTGAACTGATGCGTACCTGCTGTCAGCTCCTTTGGCTTAACTTGTTGTTTTCCAGAACATTCTGCACGGTGCTTCGCTGGAGGCAGTCACAGATGGGCACCAGATAATATCAGTTACGCTTTTATAAGTACCAGTGCTGTTAAAAACTGAAAATTTCGAAAATCTCATTGCACAACCGTCATTGAGTTTGACATAAACGTCTGACTATTATTTCATATCTTCTCGTTTCTTGCTATCCTTGTCTATTTCATATTTCTCACGGCTCTTGTTACGTTTGTCAGGTTGTACTGATTGTATGTAATGACCCGTGAAGTGATTGTAACAGTCCTAGCCTTTGTGAGTCTCTTAAAACACATACAGATTTTGGAGCATTCACTCTGTAGGTACGTCGTACATCGTTGGGGGTTGTAACTCAGGAATTATTACGAGGTGTGGCGAGGGTGAGTGTGTTATGGTGGAATCGCGTGCCGATGCCGTCGTGACTCACGGACGCATGACCCGAACGAATTTATTGGCGAGAGCCGCGAAGAATGAACAGGCTTTTTTATTCCTGACGAAAGGGTAATTTGTTGCATATAAATATATCTAGCATACACACGTCGTTACTTACACGTATGCGCCTAAATTTTAATAGGTTTCTTATAGGTTCTAGATGATCAATCAATCAATCAATATATTTATTTGTTGAGTACCTATTCAAATAAATATTATATATAATAATATAATAATAACTCGTCTTTATTCCAAATGTACAATGGGTACATATAAAGTGTGGACATCTGTGGCGAAGTTTAGCTAATAGCTACTCTTACACTTAACCACAAATATCACAATTGATAATATGTTATGGCATCATTGAAAATAATACATAAATTAGAATTTGGCAAATAAAGAATACAGAAAAATATATTAATAAACAATTAACTAATTAATTTAGATTGGACACAACTTCTGACTTATAATATTTACATAAACACACAACACATACTAGGGATAGATTACTGAGCGTTGTGACTGCTTTATAAATTCATTCAGGTTCATATTTTTATAAGATGGACACAATGAATTGTATAATGTGGCTGCATTATATGTGAAAGAGTGTTGAAAGAATGCTGTACTATGGTGTGGAATGGTAAGTGTAGATGTATGCCTAATATTAATGTTATGTAGATCACTCCTGAAGATCAGTTTCTCTCTTAAATACGCTGGTTTGGATGTTAAGAGCAATTTATGTATGAATACAAGGTAGTGGTATTTAACCATTTGAGATACGCGTAACCAACTAAGTCTTGTATATGCTTCTGATACGTGAGCAAAGCGCCTTAAGGTGGTTGGTCACCTTTTAGAAGCACTCTATATTCTGCTTAATAATTACTTTATAATGTTCTTATGTATTCGGACATACCAATGTGACGTGTTTGATCAGTTATTTTTGATTTTTTTTGAAATTTTGAATCTTTTTTGTGTAGTATTTCTCCGATTTTAGGACAGCCGTTACTGGAAATATATATATGCTAGAAGGTTGTAATTTAGCACTTATAATCAGCTGCACTATATCTGTGACAAGAATGTGATACTTTTTACATAGCTCAATTTTTCAAAAAAAAAATTTGGCTGGGTGGATTACTGCTCATTATTTTTCAATTTTTTTGAAGTAAAATCACGTAATCATGAATCTTTTACCCAACCTCAAAATTTGATTGCGATAATCAAAACAGTAAGGGAGAAAACACTGATAATCTATTGAAAAATCCCTATTGACACGCCCCACACTGATCCCGCCCATTTCTAACACCTAGATGGTTATTCGCATGCGGTATTGCCAAATCGTTAAGGACACTGCTTTAACGGTGCTACCGACTGGTGGTAGGTACGGGTTGTCTGGTCATCATAAAAAAATTGCAAAGAGCCCGCCGCGCGGCGTCCCATTGACGATAGTTAACGAGCTCGAAGCGGTGCGGCGGGCGGCAGCGTGGCGGTGTCGGTGGCGACTTTGTAACATGCCGCTACAATAAGGGGACTAAGAAAACGAAGTTTTTGTTCACAAAAGGAGATAGGTTCCTCTATTTTAATTTTTAAATATATATGTATTTAGTTCACTGAAGCCTGTCTTTCAGAGTGCATGTTCTTGGCGTAATCCCAGTATTTTTTAATAGTTCTTGTTACCATTGTTATTTCGTTATCCCTTTTGTTATTCGTCGTTATTGTTTTATGCTGCTAATTTTGCAAATCGGTACATGGTCGGCGGGGTAATTCGCAAAAAACAAAAAAAATCAAATAGGTATTCCTCAAGGCTTCGTTTTTAGAGGTTTTAGGTGTTCCTGATCATTTTCTACTTTTTTTTTGGGTGGGGTGAGATTTGGGATGGTTGGAGGGTTGTAAATTTGAAAAATTTGTTGGATTCATTAAATACTGCCCACTGACCTGTGAAGGAAGGCCTAGCGACATAAATTACTTTTGTAGGTCCATCCGAACATTGCCTTTTGCGTACGGTGCTTTTGCCCATTGCAGAAACCAAAGGACTTAGAATTTTTTCTGGTGTACCTAGACATACGAGTATTGCTAAAGATCGTATTGTGTAACGAGGAAACTGTTGAATTTATATTAATGAAATCTTGACACAGTATCACTACCATGTCGAGGATAGAAAATGCGTATGGTTTTTATAAATCGTGCCAATGGCGGCGCAGATATAAAAAAACAAAAAATATAAAAACAGCTCAAACTTCGTTTTTAAGCGTTTTAGAGGTTCCTGATAATTGTCTATGTTTTTTTGGGGGGGGGGGGGGGGTGAAATTGGGGTCGTTTGGGGGTGAAGGGTTGGAAAACTGAAAAATTTGTTGTATTCTTAATAGGCTGTTTACTGACATGTGAAGGCAGACCTAGCGAGATAAATCACCTTTTTTGGACATTGCCTTACCGAAAATTTTTGAAATGAGATTTCAGCTTTTGAAAACGTTTAGAATATTCTCAGGTCACTGTTCAGATTTTTCATTCCTTTTTCTATTTGTTCATATTTGAGTGCTGAAAGCTTGATTTTTTTGGCACCTCAGTTGTTGATAATCTATTGATTGATGATAAGAACGGCAGAGCCACGACGACGTGTCATCATTAAGAATTTCAACTCATTCCATCTACTTTTTTACCTGGCTACATACATTTTGGATAGCTAGCATTTGCATTTTGTAAATTTCTGAAAATACTATTTACAATGTTTAAAAAAAATGTTGTAATATATACATATATACAAACTTTAAAAGTCTTCTTCTGCTCCCCCCCCTCTTCCTCACCCCCTCGATTCTAAAATGTTAGGAACAGGAAGATATCTGGGCATGTTTTCTGATGATAATATCATTCTTATACAGAAACCATTCGTTGCACCAGAGAGTTTGATATATTGCTGACATTCTATAATTATAACCAGTAGCGTATATAAAAATCAATTTCGGGGGGCCCATCGGAAAAATTAGTTTATTTCATACATTATAATATTGGCGTATTATAATCCTAACCTAAAAATAAAATAACAGTGTACTAATATTAACGAAAATAATTTTATATATATCACATATGCGTATTAGAAATGTATTTTTATAGATAACAATTCTAAATTGAAGCAAAGAAACCATCAAGGTGTACTTTCTAATCAGACATTTATGATATTTGCTTTATTATTAGACTACATTTTCATGTCGCTGCTAATTTTATTCAGTACTATAATTTTTGACATTACTTCAGCCTCTTTCCAGACGTCAAAACTGCATGCGTGGCTGGTTTCGGGGTGGGCCCGGGCCACCTGGGCCCCCCTTATATATGCCACTGATTATAATGATCGCTTTTCCAACGAGATTATGTACTAATTTTTCATAGCACCCTATATTCATACTTTAGCACATACTCTGATAGTCCTTTTCAAATTGTAAAATGTTTTCAAATGGTAATCGTTAATTGTACATAACCAATAAATAGCCGTATTATATCAAATTCCAAACCTCCAGAAAGGACAGTACACTGAACCCATACTCTAGTATAAATGGAATAACTCGTATAATTTTGCACTTATCAATAGTATAAAACTATACAAGAAATCATTTATCCAAAACAGACTATACCCAAACCCTCCTTATAAGTTATACCTAGCCAAATAGAAGGAAGGTAGTATATGTATGTCGGCCTCGGCCAACACCTGTCCCTCCGACGTTTTTTCGGCAGCCGACAGAGCCTAGCGAATGACCCATATAATTTATGGGCCATAAAAAGTCGGCATTTCTTTTATCAGTGGACTACAAACCCTTGGCAACGTTGCTGGGACGGCCATCCTAGTTTTGGTGGTCTCTAGGTAGAAAAAGGAGGAGCTTCCTCATAACACTCAGCTATGTACAGATGCTGCCATCTCGAGGATTTAGCTTTCTAGACAAAGTGACGAACCACGTTAAGCCAAAAATGAATCTTGCGCACTTGTTTTGAATGACTTGCAAGCGATTTTTTGAAACGAAATGAAGACAGGGATAGTACATTATATTGCAATAATTAAACACAGATAAAACAAGAGACTCGCAAACCTTTTTCCTCAATTTAAAATTGAATAGTGACTTGTTAGCATAAAGTGTGCGCAACCTAACATCAGTTTTTTTCAAAATCTCTTTAATATGATCTGTGAATCTCAAACAGTCATCAAATACTACACCTGAAATTTTAATTTTTCGAGAGAACTGTAATCTATCAGCACCCATTTGAATATTGAAGTGGCGTTCAATGTCAGGTTTTCTCGTTTTGGAGCAAAACAACATAACATTGCTGTTTTGCGTATTTATAGGTAAGTTATGATTCATGGAATACACAAATACCCTCTGCAGATCTTCATTTAAGTTATCATTTGCCTGATCAGCTTCATCTGCATCAAAATAATGAATAAGCTGAGTATCATCAGCGAAAGACTGTACTTGTGAGTGAGTCACACATAAAGATAAATCTGCAGTGTAAATAAAAAAAGTAGTGGGCCTAGGACTGAACCCTGAGGCACACCGGAGGAAATTAATCTAAAGCTAGATTTAGTCCCTTCCACTGAAACACATTGAGACCGCTCACTCAAGTAACTAGAAAAGAATGACAGCGCAATTCCATCCAAACCATAATATTTGAGCTTGGCTATCATTAGCTCGTGGTTTATTTTGTCAAACGCCTTGGAGAAATCAATCGAGACTAAGGCTACTGCCATTTTCTTGTCTAAGGCTCTCAAAATGTTGTCAGTGAGGTTAAGGAGAGATGTTGTTGTACTGAAATGTTTACGGAATCCAGACTGACTTTGAGGTATAACCTCATTTGCATCGAAATAATTTGCAAGCTGAGCTTGAGCTGCCTTTTCCAAAATTTTAGAGAGAATATGCAAGAGACTAATAGGCCTAAGGTCGGAGAAACTGTTTGCCCTATTTATTTTAGGTAGAGGAATAACAATTGCTTTTTTAGTCATAGATGATTATCCTGAGGACCTCTTTGCTATTTTTTACGTACTACTTTTTCAGATATTGGAATGCAAATGTCATCAGTTCTACACCGAGCGCCATACACGATGTATAACAAAGACCCGTAATCTTGGGAATATGTGCTACTATATTTGCAAATTTCCACTATCGATAACACTACCCGGGTTTATGTGAGGAAAGTTGAATTAAGAACATATCTGTACCTCATACAGACATCATGTGACATCTCCCAAAATGTCCAGGAAAGTAGTTTAACTCGTACTGACTGTTGAACCAAAACACACTTATGCGTTTATTTTTAAGTATATCAAAACTTATTTAGGACACATGGCATCCATTTGGGCCTGATGAAGCCAATTAGAACACGTGTCGCTCGGGTTACCATCCTTTAAATGTTCTGCTCCTCAACCTCTTCCTTTTTTGCGGATACGCCCCATGATTTTCTACCTTCTACCTGTTTGTGATCCGCACGACCATCTGTCTTTGTTTCGTCTTCCCTAGGGGCTGTAGTCCGTCGCCAGGTAGCTATAGCTGGCCTCCGTCGCGACGTTGATTGTTGTCTCGGAAGGTGAGATCTTTCGGCCGAAGCCACAAATGTGCTAGCTGGCTCTTGCCGGTGGCTTCTGGCTTTATCGTTCCATCCTTGACTCCTCAGGTTACACCCGAAACCAAGTGTTATGTTGTGTGACCTCATCTAGATGTGGACACATGGCATCCATTTGGGCCTGATGAAGCCAATTAGCAGAAACACGTGACGCTCGGGTTACCATCCTTTAAATGTTCTGCTCCTCAACTTCTTCCTTTTTTGCGGATACGCCCCACGATTTTCTACCTAAAATTTATTTATCCAGCATACGTTATTTTCATGTGACATCAATTTTGTGATGAAGAGTTCATCCCCGAAGTATAGATACCTAAATATAGATGAGCTGTGTTTTATGTTGACCACTCAAACGATGTTCAGATCCACTTTTACGCAAATGAAGTCCTCGTAGAAGGATCGTTCGGGATGGAGATGTCTGGAAGCACATAAATCCCACTTTATAAGAAAGGGATAAAACGGGTTATCGCCTTACCCTACTAGGGAAACGAATACGAGATGTGTCCAGCGTATAGAGATGGGCATTTTAATCTATCGTAAGTTTTGATATTTGAATTTCTTCAGGTTAACTGTTAGAGGTCAATTTTGTTTATTACTAATTTCTGCTTCAAAGGAAGCCTTGATTTCGTTTTTGTGGAAACCGAAATAGGAGTTGGTTGAGAGTAGTATCAATCGACTCGGTTTGACGTCCTGAGATAGTCTTGGGATGTTAGTCCTAAACCAATACAGGGTGAGTCAAGCTCAACGCCTCGGACTCCTGTGACCAAACGATACCAATTTTCAGAAAATTAATTTTGCGAGTGGATGTAGGTCGAGTTGGACAATTGCATTTTAAAAATAATGATTTTTATACAGGGTGTCTAATAAAAGCGTGACATATCCAAGTTATGTTTTTTTTAAATGGAAAACTCTGTACATTATTGCATATTTGGATTTCCGGGTCAATTCTAGTGTGACTTTATACTGGACCCATCTGAAACTTATTCAAGGAAGTTTCACAAAAGATATAGCGATAATTTGCTTAAAATCACAATGGGCCTATACCGTGATCTCAAATCGATCAATTTATTTACTGCGGTATTATTTTGGATGATACATAGGACCGTTTACTCTAAAAAGTCAGCAGAAAACTTGATCCAACTGAGAATAACACTGAAAAGAAAATTGTACTGTAATTTGAAATAGCCGATGATGACGTCACCTGTAGGAAACCAATGAGAAGCGTCCTTTCTGTAGGGAACCAATGAGACGCGTCCTTTCGTGGTCCGATAACTACGAGCGGATGCTATTGTTTTGTACCAGTGAGCTCTTATTGGTTCACTACAGGTGACGTCACGACCTGGGCGGGAAGTGTGTGGATTCAAAAAATTCAATATTTAGAGCAACTTTTTCGGTTATAAATACGATAGAAAAATTTTGTAAAATTATTTATGGCATCTTCGTGGTGTCAGGGTTTGTTTAAGCCAATAAACCAAAAATGTGGTATAGGCCCATTCAAACTTAATATCTAAACTGATAACTCGCTATAGATATTTCGAATTGTATAATATTTTGCGAAAAACATTAAGAACCTCAATCATTTGTCATTTAAGAAAAGGTTAAAAAACTTTTTGCTCTATTTTGTATTTACCCACAGAAAAATCTGTCGTTTTGTTAAAGACTTACGCTTGGATTTAATGGGACGTTACACTCAGCATTCCTCAAATACAGCGATGTTTTATCCAATGGGAAGTGTATAGTTGGTAACGAATTATAACGTATTGTAGATTCAAGTACAAGATGTCATTGGATTCCAATGGATAATTCAATCGCAGCCAGCCGTTGAATCGAATCTGTGTTTGGTAATTGATTCTCGAGTTGATTCTAAACTACTTTCTTTTCCTTGGACCAACAGATTTTATTGCGAAGACAGCTGATTGATTCGTTTGGATGTATAATTGTGTGATTTTGTATGAAATTATAAGGAGCATGATATAAGAATTAGACATAAGCCTGCACCAGTTGTTGCATTATTACCTGAAATATAACTGTCTGACTAATCTGAATACCAACATTCAAATGTGGGTGTTAGCTCTTCTAAGTCCCAATTTCTCAATAGGTCCTCCATTCAATATATATTTGGACACATTTAAATCACACAATTGCTGATGCAACCCGCAAAACTACGAGATGAAACAGCACGTCTAACACCGAAACAACGACACAACCTGGCCCATGTTGGCGGGTTCGCGGCGATAGTAACACTAAGATGATCCCCTTGTTCTTTATTTTCACGTAAATTGAATCGGGACATCAGTCCCGCCGAATACTGATTATAGTTCAGCGAACGACAAGGACGATTGAAACAAAATTAATTTTTATCAGATGAATTATCACGAACTGCTGTTGCAGTAATAATTTTTGTACATTGAATAGATTGTATGCTTTGCTTAAATGAAACATAGGGTAAATTTCGAAAACAAAAGGATGTTTTGATTGCACTATATGTCAATACTGGTATTAGAAGGATTATACCTATCGTTAGAACGAATATAAAATTATTTTGAATTTATTGGCGTATCTGTGATTACTTCGAATATGAGGATTGAATTCTTTCCATGACGTGGATTTGAAACAACTGTTTAAAGCGATGGAAAAACATCCAAATACTAACAATTAATTGGAAACGCAACAGTATTTTTTTCTGTGTATACTTTGATCGAATATGTTACTGTTGCAAAAACTAACAAACCTGTTATTCATTTTACTACGAGCCTTTTATCTATATATTTCTTGTCTTTGTTTGCTTGTACTCCTTTTTTCTCTCTCGTTATTTACTAAATTATGTATGTGTTATTTTATACATGTTCATTTGTTTGTATATTGTTTTCCACTAAGTATATACTTTTTTTTGACTTGCTGCAGTTACAGAGCAAAATGTCGTCAATAAAAAACTTGAAACTTGAAGAATTATATTCAATGTTGGACTTCTACACAAAAGCTAATATTAGGCGGAAACAAAATAAAAGTTGATATTCGTGGTAGGTAGTAGTAGTAGTAGTAGTAGTAGCTTTATTTTCACGAAAGTACAATGTACAGGTGAATCGTTAAAAACAACATAGAGTATATACATTAAAATGTGTACCCTTAAAATGTTCAACAGTATAAAAGCAATGTTTCAGAAGAAGCTTCTTTGTGACAATCTTGAAGCGACAGTAATCAAGATTTCTTATGTTTGGGGGAATACAGTTATACAAGTCAATTTTCAATGAGTTTTTTACTGACTTATTCAGTCTATAAAAGGGCATTCTGACGGCATTAGAGTTCCTTGTGTTATAATCATGGAAGTCAGCTCCAACAGCAAGCTGATCTAGCTGCTTATGTACCTCCAATATAGACGCGTGAATAAAGATGCAAGGAAGTGGAATTATTTTGAGATTAATAAAATCCTGCTGGCAGTGTTCTCTCCAGCTTAATCCCAGAAGGACTCGCACAACTCTTATCTGCAATAGAAATATTTTTTGGGCATGGCTAGAGTTGCCCCACAGCACGACACCATAAGTGGTGTGGATTAGCGCAAAAGTAGGGCATGTATGACAATCTACACCGCTAAACCCCCCATTTGAAAACCAAAACACAATGACTGTTTTTGAGTTGTAAGATTTAGATACTCATAAATATACATCTGTTTTCCAACGCCTATCAAGATTTGCCCATCACTAGCCACCCCATCCATCCTACGAATCCAGCAGCCTCCAGGTAAATAACACATGTTCCGGTACACACAGAGCTATCAGTTACCGTGGGCCATCGGGTTCGGAAACCCATTAGGGGGTTTTTTAGGGGGGAAAAGGAGGGAGAGGGGTCAGCAGGCATCACCGGGAGTGAAGTTAAGGAACGTTAGCGATCGCCCGAGGGCCCACTTTTTATCGAAAACACCTGCATCGGTTCCCGTCAGAACACTTTACGCTAATGCATACGTGTGAATGTCGAACAGACCGACGTTGGACGTTGCTTCAACCAGATATGAAGTGCTTCGCAGTTGGCACGCGATTTGTTACAATGCTTCGGAAGCGCATTGTACTGACGGGAAGGTGGAAGGTTTTGCAATTGGGTGAGAGATAATTATGTATCATGACACGGATTCTTCGATGTAACGATAATAGAGACTATAGTTTTAGCTACTCGCCATACCAATCTTTTTATTCAGTTATTTAACTGAATCAGAAGGATGTGTCGCTGAAAAACAGGAAACAAGGAGCTATTGCGACTTACACGAGAGGCAACAAAGTATACGGATTTGAAATTGGCACCCTCATACTATACATCATAAGAGTTTTCGTCGGGATAGGTTGTTAGATAAAGATTTCAGATACTTAGGGTAAACTTGAATATCCGAGGGTCTGAAAATTTTTGATCTTTGGCACCCTCAATCGATATATCATACGAGTTTTCGTACTGACAGGAAGTTAGATAACGATTTTAGATTTTTAGGGCGAACTTCAAGATCTGAAGGTCCGAAAATATTTGATCTTTTTTACCTGAGACTGGAACTCAAAACAACGACCGGATTTGAACTTGGCACCCTCAAACTGTACACCATACTAGTGTTCGTCGTGATAGGAAGCCAGATAACGATTTTAGATACTTTTGGTGAACTTGAAGAGGGATCACTTTTTATCTTACTTATCTATGTAAAACACAATTTAAACAATTTGAAAAAACACTCAGATATTCACTCATATTCAACAAGATCTAGTAGTAAGCTATATATACAGAAGTACCATCACGTCTTTTATAAAAAATCCCCTGACTACGCTGGCATCCACTACTACAATCTGTTACCTGATAGTTTAAAAAACATCCAATCAAATATTAAGTTCAGGAAAAATTTGAGAAATTATCTTGTGGAGAAATGTTTTTATAGCCTGAAGGAGTTTGTTGAAACGACGTAAACTTTAGTGATTTTGTTATTTACATTCGTAACGTATTTTCTACTGTTGTTTGTATCTATTGTGTACTTATTTTGTCACTTACACTATCTATGTCAATTTATTTTTGTGTTTCACATCTACTGTGTTGTTTGACGAAACTTATCTGCTTCAATAGCAGCATGTAGTGAATAAATGATTCTATTCTATTCTATTCTATTCTATCGAAAACACCTGCATCGGTTCCCGTCAGAACACTTTACGCTAATGCATACGTGTGAAGGTCGAATAGACCGACGTTGGATGTTGCTTCAACCAGATATGAAGTGCTTCGCAGTTGGCACGCTTATTTACCACAATGCTTCGATTGGCCATTGTTGGGAATATATAAGGTGGGAAAGGTTTTGCAATTGGGTGAGAGATATGTATCATGACATGGATTCCTTGGTCTAACGATAATGGAGACTGTATAGTCTTAGCTACTCGCCAAACCAATTTTTTTATTCAGTTATTTAACTGAACCAGAAGGACGTGTCGGTGAAAAACAGGAAACAAGGAGCTATTGTGAGTAACATTAGAGGCAACAAAGTATACGGATTTGAAATTGGCACCCTCAAACTATACACCTTACGAACTTTCGTGGGTTTCGTGGGGATAGGACGTCAGATAAAGATTTTAGATATTTGGAATGAACTGAAATATCCGAGGGTCAGAAAATTTTTGATCTTCTTTACCTGAGGTTGAAACCCAAAACAGCGGCAACTGATGGGGATATACGTTTAGGAGTGTTTATTTTTATTAAATATTATTGTTTCTGTTTTGTTGTAAAACTATCTGTCCAGTGAGACAACTGTCAATCATGTTGAAAGCAAGTCGCCAATAAACCATTGTACTAGGAAGGTCGTCAGTGTTATTGTTCCTGATTTCCAAAGAAAGAGGCAGAGAAAATTGATCCTACCAGTCCTAAGTTATAAAGCAGAGAAGCCGTAAGGTAACCCTTACGATATATAAGATGGAAAACGTTTTGCAATTGGGTGGAGTTTATGTATCATGACACGGATTCTTTAGTCTAACGATAATAGAGACTTAGCTACTCGCCAAACCAATTTTTTTATTCAGTTATTTAACTGAATCAGAAGGAAGTGTCGGTGAAAAACAAGAAACAAGGAGCTATTGTGAGTCACACGAGAGGCAACAAAGTATACGGATTTGAAATTGTCACCCTCAAACTATACACCACACGAGCTTCCATCGGGATAGCACTGATAACTGAAATATCCGAGGGTCAGAAAATTTTTGATCTTCTTTACCTGAGGCTGAAACTCAAAACAACGGCAACTGATGGGAATATACGTTTAGGAGTGTTTATTTTTCTTAAATATTATTGTTTCTGTTTTGTTGTAAAACCGTCTGTCCAGTGAGACAACTGTCAATCATATTAAAGGCAAGTCGCCAATAAACCATTGTACTAGGAAGGTCGTCAGTGTTATTGTTCTTGATTTCCAAAGAAAGACGCAGAGAAAAGTGAACCTACTAGTCCTAAGTTATAAAGCAGGGAAGCCATAAAAAACTCATCCAGGTCCAAGGTGACCCCTACAATATATAAGATGAAAAACGTTTTGCAATTGTGTGGGAGGTATGTATCATGACACGGATTCTTTGGTCTAACGATAATAGAGACTGTATAGTCTGAGAAACCACTTGCAGAAAATAGGAAGATAGGTCTGGAACAAACAAAGGGACTATCGTTTCTGCTATGTGGAGGACGAAAGAGCGGAGCACATAGTGTGCTCCTGTCCAGTATTGGAAAGAGCTTTCATTCAACTGAAGCCTACTGAGTTCAAGAAAGTTTCACCCAATAAGATCATCGCCTTCATCAAGAGGTATAGATTGTTCGGTGAACTCTAAATAGGTGTGAGCCACAATAAATACAATAAAGTCACAGTGGAAGGAGATATAATCGCCCCCTCATTTTTAACATAACTTAACTTAGAATATGAGATTTTGTCCCGCTCTCAGATACATTGAACTCTAGTGACCATGTCCATATACTTGGGTGGTCCGATAAGTTCCTGGCCTACAAAAGAAAAACGAGAATTTTGAAAAATAGCGATTTATTTCGCAACATAGTCTCCTTTTAGTTCGATACACTTGACTCAGTCATTCTCCAACTTCTTTAACCTATCTAAAGAAAGCGTTTTCCGTAGGTCTGCAAAGTAAGCCTCCGTGACGGCGATGACATCTTCATTGGACCCAAATTTATGCCTGGCAAGTGACCTTTTTCAGGTTTGGAAATAAAAAGAAGTCGCACGGGGCCAAATCTGGAGGATAGGGTGGATGGAGCAGCAGTTCGTAGTCTAATTCGACTCATTTGTGCGTGGTGACGGTGGAGGTGTGAGCCGGTGGATGCATCTTGGCCAAAAGGAGTCGTTTCTGCTGTAATTCGGCGTCGAATCGGCTCAATAATGCGGTATAGCAGGGCCCTATAATAGTTTTGCCCCTCTCCGGATAGTCGCTGTAGTAGATTACTCTTTGTGAATCCCAGAAAACGGTGGCCAGCATCTTTCCGGCCTTTCGGACAGTCTTAGCCTTCTTCGGAGTAGGTTCTCCGGGTGCAATCCACTGTTTCGACTATTCCTTTGTCCCTGGTGTGTACCAATGGATCCATGTTACGTCCACGGTCAGCGTTGCCAGGTCTACTGATTTTGCAGTAGATCTACTGCTTTTGGGTCTTTGTCTACTGAATGCTGTTTTTATAGTGGAATCTACTGATTTTTTTTCGGTCTTCAAAAAGTACTGAGTACTACTGTTTTTGCATTTCAAGAAAAAGTATAAGGTATAACAGGTTTGATTTCCAAAGCGATGTTCTGAAAAATATATGATTGGTTAAGCTCTCAGCAGCTTTGGAGGGTCAGTATCCTTCAGTGATGCCACTTTCCAAACATTTTTCAAATTCAATCAATCCTAATCAACTTCTCGATAGCTCGATAATGACTGGCGACTTCTACGAAATAGTGACCTCACGTGGAATCACAGCGAAATAAGTGTGACTGCGTTTTGGATAAAAGTAAAAAACACGTCTCTTTTGGAGATGAGAGTGCCAAATGTTTTTTGTATTATCCGAATTTATGTTGAGTACGCAAGTTTCGCCACATTCATCCGGAAACGTGGAAAGAATTTTCTCAGATGCTAATCTTCAAAAAACAAATGCATATACGCTATCGTCTATCCACGTCAACTGTATGTAATGTGGCATTTTGCATACAAAATGAAAACGAGAAGCCCAAAGTTGCTTTCATGTGGATTTCAATAATTGTATTAAACTACATAACAATATAATATGTACCATGTACCATGTATCAAATAAATGCAGACTTGTCAGATTCAGATCTAGATCAATGAAGGCGTGTATTGTTGTTTATTATTTTTTAGTTTTATTAGGTAACCCATATTAAGAGTTTCCGTGCTGTAAAAAGTTTTCTTTTTTTTTTGTAGTTATATTAGGATTATGGTTTACTCGAGCAATTACGTTTTTTTGTGGTTTTGTGATAAAAACTGTGCTAAGCTTTTTTGTTTGAGGTTCGATGTTACACTGTTTATTTACAAAAAAAAATCTACTGTTTTTTTGCAAAATCTACTGTTTTTTTTAACTATAACCTACTGCTTTTTTAAAATTCGACGTGGCAACGCTGTCCACGGTAACGAAACGACGCAGAAACTCCTTCGGTTTGCGCTTAAACAGCATGAAACACTGCTCTGAAGTGGCCTCACCATTGCGTTTCTTGTCCGGAGTGAGCAAGCACGGCACTCATCACGCCGATCGCTTTCTCATACCCAATATTTCATGCAGGATATGACCCACGCGGTCTTTTGAGATGCGTACTGTCTCACCTAGCTCGCGCACCTTCAGTCGGCGGTCTGCCAGTGCGAGATCGTGGAGTTTTGTCACGTTATCATCCGTGGTAGCGGTTTGGAGGGCACCTGGGCGCAGCTCATCAAAAACCAACGTGCGACCACGTTGAAACTCGTTAAACCAGTATTTGACTGTCGGCATCGAATGAGAAGGATCACCGCTTACAACCTCCAAGGGCCCTTCCAAAAACAAGAATCGACTCACTGACCGATATTGTTCTTTCTCCATTTTTCTAAAATCCGTGGACACGACCGCTTTCACACGCTGTCAAAACAATACTAAACGTCAGATTTAGCTGAAATTATAAAAGTAGCCGCCTACAATGATGTATTGCGCAATAGTAAATTTATCTTGTGATAGTGGTGTCATCAGGCGGTGAGGATAGGTACTTATCGGACCACCAACAACAACCAGGCTTTGCCAAGGAGTCACTCATTCAAGCTGTTAGGAGTCAACATTACAGAAAATCTGATCTAGCACGAACACGCCGCAATTGCAACAGCTGCTGGTAAAAAGCTTGGGTACCTATTTAGAGCCAGAAAGTATTTCTCACCATGTAACCTCCTCACGTTATATAAAGCCCAGATAAGACCTTGCCTGGAGTATTGCTCTCATGTCTGGGGAGCTGCTGCCCCTACTACCCTGTCTATACTAGATGCCGTCCAGAGAAGGGCAATTCGACTAATTGGCGATCCGGCCTTAACGAACCACCTTCAGTCACTTTCTCACCGGCGTGTTGTTGGTGACCTCTCACTCTTCTACCGATATAGAAACGGAGTCTGCTCATCTGAGCTATCCTCTATCGTTCCGCCGTTCACTGCTCCTGTCAGATGTACCCGTGCGACCGCTGCATATCATCCTACGACGGTTATTCTTCATATACATCAAGAACTGAGCGGATACAACCGCACATTTATTTCCAAGGTGTCCAAGCTTCTCCTAATGTAACCCTTTCACAGCTGCCGCGGTACTCTGGTATTTAGGCTCTGCATGCGTGGTATGCTCAGTTATATAAAAAAACCACCACGTATAACTTTCCACTATTATTGGATCTACGTCATTTAAACATCGCTCTAATAATTTATTGCCGAGGATAGAATCATGAAAGTATTACATCGATTAAACCATTACTCGGAACTCAAACAACAAGTCCTGAGTGGGGCTCTCAATCTGCCAACACGTCAATTGCCCAAAACCATCGAACGTATGGGTCTCTACCGACCACATCCATATAAAACTCTCGCATTTCGACCTAATGCATACGAAAGGTCGTCTGACAAATGGCGGTCGGTCCCTCTTTTATGGCTTCCTACAGCATCCGGATGCACGCTTGGGAAGCATTATCGGATCTTCTTGATCCGAGTAAAACTCTATCTTTTGACATTATCATATCCAGATGTCTATCGATCACCCTATAAATTTGCTTGAAGCGATTTCACTCGATGGTTTACTTTGTATTATTATAATTCTTGTTGAGTTTACATAAGCTTGTGTAAATTGTGTATCTTAGAAGGTTGCTACCGTGAGTGAATCTGTGTCGTTATACATAAATGACGTATATTGTTTTTTTTTAAATTTTAGACAATACAGGTTATGCGCTGTTATTTATACTCTGTTACCTGATACTTTAAACTGGCTTGACGTCTATTTGATAGGTATCAGCTGACGAAGAAGTGTATCTCAAATTTAATTTTTTACTGGTGGTGTTGATTGGCAATTCTGCGATCAGGACTGTATTAGTAATATTCTTATCGAATATTTGCCAAAAAGTAACGACTATTGTGGTAAAAAAGAAATTGCTTCAATATACAGAAATTCGCAGCAAAAATGGTTAGTTAAAAGAAATAGATTATTTTATTGCTTTGTATATTGTTTGAGACTATCACAATACTCCTATATTTATCAATAAGGACGAATGAATGGATAGCTTGCATCACTAGTGGGATATTTATTGGTTGAAACGTACAAGGTACAATTGGAGAAAAGTATAATGTAAGTACATGGTGTAAGATTAATATAATAGGGTAGTTTAACTGAAGCTTAAGCTAAAAATGCTTTTATCTTCATTCTTACCTCATTTAAAGTGTACCTAATCATTATCATTCAGACCAGCCATACTGATATACTGAAAGACACGCCGAGAAAATGTAAAATAAGCATAGACCTCAGAGCATAGATGAAAACGTCACCAAGTGTCAATTACTTGTTATTAGTAATGCTTCCACTCAATACAGCCCTGCATTCCTTCAAAGTTTAAGATTGATACGTCATGACTCAATCTGGAGTATTTTTAGTTATCACTAGCCGAACAGCTGTTCGCTGTTGACACGGCTGACAGTTTAAAGTATCGGGTAACAGGGTATACAATTCTGGAAATAGTCAATGATATGATTTCACTCGATGGTTTACTTTGTATTATTATAATTTAGTTGAGTTCTTGTTGAGTTTACATAAGCTTGTGTATATTGTGTATCTTAGAAGGTTGGTACCGTATGAGTGTGTGAGTCTGTGTCGTTATACATAAAGCGAGCATTTCATCACTCGATTTTTAGACAAAACAGGTCGTGCATTGTCAATCAATGCTATTACAGCTTCCGGATGCACATTTGAGAAATATTATCGGATCTTCTTGATCCGAGTAAAACTCCCTCTGACATTATCATATCCAGATGTCTATCGATCACCCTATAAATTTGCTTGAAGCGATTTTACTCGATGATTCACTTTGTATTATTATAATTCAGTTGAGTTCTTGTTGCTTGTGTAAACTATGTATCTTAGAAGGTTGGTACCGTATGAGTGAGTCTGTGTCATTATACATAAAGCGAGCATTCATGTAGTGAATGCTTTTTACTTGAATTTTAGACAAAACAGGTCGTGCACTGTCAATCAATTTTATTTCAGTATCCAGATACACATTTGGGAGCATTATTGAATCTTCTTGATCCGAGTAAAACTCTATCTTTTGACATTATCATATCCAGATGTCTATCGATCACCCTATAAATTTGCTTGAAGCGATTTCACTCGATGGTTTACTTTGGACTATTATAATTCAGTTGAGTTCTTGTTGAGTTCACATAAGCTTGTGTGAATTGTATATCTTAGAAGGTTGGTACCGTATAAGTGAGTCTGTGTCATTATACATAAAGCGAGCATTGCATGTAGTGAATACTTTTTACTTGAATTTTAGACAAAACAGGTCGTGCACTGCCAATCAATTTTATTACAGCATCCGGATGCACGCTTGGGAAGCATCATCTGATCTTCTTGGTCTGAGTAAAACTCTATCTTTTGACATTATCACATCCAGATGTCTATCGATCACACTATAAATTTGCTTGAAGCGATTTCACTCGATGGTTTACTTTCTATTATCATAATTCAGTTGAGTTCTTGTTGAGTTTACATAAGCTTGTGTGAATTGTGTATCTTAGAAGGTTCGTATCGTATGAGTGAGTCTGTGTCATTATACTTAAAGCGAGCATTTCATGTACTGAATACTTTTTACTTGAATTTTAGACAAAAGAGGTCGTGCACTGTCAATCAATTTTATTACAGCATCCGGATGCACGCTTGGGAAGCATCATCTGATCTTCTTGATCTGAGTAAAACTCTATCTTTTGACATTATCACATCCAGATGTCTATCGATCACCCTATAAATTTGCTTGAAGCGATTTCACTCGATGGTTTACTTTGGATTGTTATAATTTAGTTGAGTTCTTGTTGAGTTTACATAAGCTTGTGTAAATTATTGTGTATCTTAGACGGTTGGTACCGTATGAGAGAATCTGTGTCGGTATACATAAATGGCGTATTTCGTTTTTTTTAATTTCAGACAACAGGTTATGCGCTGTTATTTAAACTTCTGGAAATAGTCAATAATATGTATGGATAAACCATTATCTTTAGTTTCTTACGAATAGGTCCAATAGATAATTTTATACGTATGTTGTTAACAGATGATTATAATATGTTGAATGATTTTGAACAACTGATGCGTTAAAAAGGTCCTAGGAGTAGTACATAGTAACTGGTAGATAGCATATAAAGGTTAATGAGCCTTGCTCTTTAGGACAAAAATCCTGGTAGCCAAAGGACTCAACTTCAATTCACACAGAGATATTAGAAGTTGATTGCATATAATATGCATGCGCATATATTTCTTTATTTATCTAATGCTAAATCTTTACATATAGTTCCAGGTACAGCTACAGGCAAGGTAGATACTTAACACTATTGAGACACACATAAAACGAGAAAGGTTTTTGAAGACATTATACTGCTCCATACTTCTATTTAAAGGAGATATTATATTGACTAGTTTTGAAAACACCAACAATAAGGATCCTTAAGCTAAAAATAATATTATGGGTTGTTTCTTTACACAAAAGATTCTGCATTAAAGGTATCTAACACCGATCTATATGACATCTTAAATGGGTATATCCCATTTTGTCTAAGATAGAGAAAGGTTAGAAAATGTTTCTGAACATTTTCTATGTGGTTCATATGTCACTGGCTCAATAGTGGTTGCCACATGTTGCCTTTAGCACCATAGTAGAGTTATGAGTATAGAATAGGTAGTCATTTCGGAAGAACAAATCGAAAATCCAGCGATTGCTCACCTCACTGTGTGAGTAGCTGTCTCTGGGTAATGGAAAAGTGGTCCAGATGTTTGTTTCGTTTTCCTAAGGCTTGTACTTCACGGGCAGGTAAAACGTTGCGGTTTCTCCGCTAGCAACCGCTTGCTCCAATAAAACTATACTAGTCAAATAAGGCCGACTACACAGGCGTGTTAGCCGTGTCTGCCTCCGGCATTAGGAAGCGGTTCAGGCGTGGCGACCGCTAGCGTTTTGTAGGTCCTCGGACTCCACGTGGCGAGAACAAACTTATTTACCGCCTTACGAGTGTGGCTCCCTACAAAAGCATTTTGCACTGAGACCTTGGCATACTGATGTGAGCGGCGAAAACGCCGCGTTCAACTGCCCGTCAAGTATGAGCCCGCATTTTGGCCTCTATGTAACCGCCGCGTTTTGACCGTCGCGTGAAGTATTTTTTTCCAGGAGCCGTCCCACCTTACTGTCTCCGTCAATACTGAAGCCTCAAGACCTATTGTATTATTACTCTTCTCATTTACAGTATCCACTCCAGCAATCTGGATCCCTGCATAAGTTTATGCAGTTTTCCTACTGGTCCTGGTGTTGAGCTGTACTTCATTGGTTCTAGCTTGGTCTTCCCAAAGAGCTGTTGTCCCGTGATCTAGTGCTTCACACTCACAGAGCACACGTAGGGCTGACTCAGTTCCTCTTCCACACAGTCTACTGTTGAGGTCTCCATTGTAGAGTCCCATTTTATTCAGGTGTTCCTTCAGGCCACAATGTCCTGTGAGGAGACCCGTCGTTATTCGGAGCTGATTCCTACTCAAGAAGAGCAGTGTTTCAGCTGTTTTCTTGCATGGAGCTTTAATGAATGTTTTTCCATGAACACATCCTGGCAACAAGTTCCACTGCTCCTTGTGCTGATGATTCATCCATTCACCGACCTGGTGTCTGATTGTGCTTTTAGGCACCCCCAGGGCGGGTTCTGCTCCAATCTATAGAGCAGCCGAGCCTCGTCTTGCTAGCTCGTCCGCCCTTTCATTGCCTCTTATGCCTGAGTGTCCTAGCACCCACTCCAAAGTAACTTTGTTGTATTCTGCTAGCCTTTCCAGTTCTTGTAGACATTCCCAGACTAGAGCAGACGCAACTTTGGGCCCTTTTAGCCGCGTGAAGTATAGGAAATTTGGGAGCGGTTGCTAGCGGGCGTTTTGCCTGCCCGTGAAGTACAGGCCCTAAATAATAAATTTATGTGTATGACAAATTTTAGTCTTGCGTCCTGTATAATCAGGATGAGTCAAGATTAAAGGCTATAAACGTGCAAGTGTGGAGCTTTAGTCTATCCCTAATTTTTGCTAATTTAGCTCGTAGGCAGGTAGCTGCGCGTAAAAGCAGCACTAATGACATGTAAACAGGCAACTAATTAACTAATTCCGCTAAACTCCATTATCGCTTATGGAATTCACGTCTATTTATGTTCCCGACCAGAGCCAGCTTTCAAATTATTCTATTACCCACTATGGAAGATTATGGATCTACATAACTGATCACGTGTTTATCGAAGCTAAACATTACAATCTTACGGCTGGCGATTAAAATTGGTGTAGGCTTGGTGTTTTATTTAATAGGGTATTATTCAGAAAATTACTACATAAAGGGTGTTTCGTAAGTTGGGACTTTTTTTCATACACTCGCCAAAATGACCCCCAGTAACATATAAACGAAATATTTAGAGGAAACAAGATACTGACCATTAAAGACATCCTCAATTCTAAGTCTGCCGGTGCCGATGCCGGTGAGAAAACACTAAAACAAGCAGACGTTATACGTCGCGTTGCTGTGGCATAGTGTACGAGAGGCTTGGCTTTTTACATCTGACGACCGGACTTTAAAAACAACAACATGACGCACGCCTATAACAATAATGAACTGGTGGACATCATTTTAATGTACGGTGAGTGTGCTCAAAATACCGCTGCGGCTTCGCGAGTGTATGCCGATCGTTTCCCTAACCGTACTCACCCTGCACCTCGTCGATTTGTCTCGCTCGTGCAAAGAGGTAGAGACACAGGACGTCTGAATCCACATCGTGGTGGACACGCTCGAAGACCTAGATAACTTCGTATGGTCCAAATTGAAGAAGACATCGTAAATCGTACTTTTACCTGTAAGACGCCTGCGACAGGACCGCACTTACAGCTTTGTAGCAACCAAATAGTGAGTACTTGCTTGAAATTATTTTTTACTGTTTTGCTGCTGGTTTGCCGTTTCAAGGGCCGTTGCTTCTAAAGAGGAAAGTCCCAACTTTTAGAACACCCTGTATGTCCTGGTAATTGGCAGATAAAGGGAGAGGCGGTTGGCTACGCAAAAATAGCTAACCTGGCGGAGAAGGTATTGCCTATGTATGCCTGTCAGGTTGTAAAATCAAACTGTCAAAAGGTTAAATAAATAAATCTTTTACTCTGATCATTCGCATTATCGAGGAGTAGAAAAGAGGGGAGATTCAGTTTCCTGGAAGGTGTTTGTATGCTTCCTGTCTAGCTAGTGGACAGGCCTCAGGAGCAGGGTTGTATGTAGAAAATCCAGGAGTACGGGAGAGTTTCTCTTTAAGCACGAACACCAGGATTTTCCTAGCAGAAGTATATGTAGTACTCTCTGTTGCATGCAATGAAGAGGTGAGAAAAGGCACCGAGCAGAAAGTTTACATCTGCTTTGACTGTCAATCAGCACTGAAACAGAGCAACTGCTGCTGCTCTACAAGGCACAGATCCGACCATCGCTGGAGTATTGCTCCCATGTGTGGGGATGCGCTCCGAAGCACTCTCTAAAGCTTCTGGACACTATCCAGAAAAGAGCGATTAGACTAATCGGTACGCCTAGCCTCACAAAGGACCTCCACAGCCTGGAACATCGTGGGAGGGTTGCTGACCTATCCCTGTTTTACAGATTCTATCACGGAAGATGTTCGAGTGAGCTCTCTCAGATAATAACACCACAGGCCGTCCGAACCAGAAACACTAGAGAAGCTCTGCGAGCTCATCCTTACCAGGTCGAGGTCCTTACTCCCCGAACCAGTCTCCTCCAGCATTCCTTCTTTTGGAGAACTTCGACGCTGTGGAATCAGCTGCCGGGGAATTTGTTTCCCGACGGCCACAACCTGCAGCGTTTCAAATCTAACGTGAACCGACACTTGTCCTCTCGCAGCGCTTCTATAGCGCCATAGGCTCTTAGCCTTTGCGGGAGGCCGACCATAAAGAAAAACGGGTATTGGCACGGTCACTACAACAGCTCTAATTGATATTATAGTCCCTAAGCCGGTCCTGAAGGGAAACATTCATAGCATGGCGCTTCCCCTATTTGTTTTTAATTAGGGCTATTGAAGGGAATGACAATGGCATGCCAATGATGATTTAATAACTAGCATGGCGTGTGGTATTGCGCCATTTCCTATGTCCGACTTCTTTTGATTTGGACTATGGGAAACTGGCAATACGAGTAGTCTATTATGCGGTATGTTATAGTGTACTACAAGGCAGATTAGATGCGACTTGCTTCGATTATAGATGTGGTGTAACCACCAACGATGGCGATGATCATAAAATATATAGACTGCTATTGGCGATTCCAATTACCGATGAGGGCGCTGGCGTTTGTAAACAAATATGGAGGATAGCAGGTATCCTGCACGCTGTGACACGCTTTTGGAGGAAAGGCGTGGCAATGAATGCTTTTATCATAGTCTTTTTCGGAGTGGCAACCATAAACACTACAGTTTGTATTAAACTTGCTAGCCTTTCTTGACTTGAAGCCTGATGTAGATGCCATATTCTTGACAATAGCGTATGAAGAAGGTCCGAAGAAATATTCTAACACACTATATACCAATTAACAAAGCACAAACTCGAAAACACGACTGAACGAGGCTAGAGGTCTCATCGATTTTTGGAATTGCCAATATACAAAAAAAATATATACAGGCCGACGTTGAAACATTGTGCTGCTTCTGCACTGTTTGACAACCAGACACATCAAATCAGACATGAGATGTATCTTAGTTGGAATGAAGGTGCTCACTCATTTTTCTGGACCTCTCGAAAAGCTGGAGAGAGGCAGAGGAGTGGGAGAGGAGAGGGAGAGGAGAGGGAGAGGAGAGGGAGAGGAGAGGGAGAGGAGAGGGAGAGGAGAGGGAGAGGAGAGGGAGAGGAGAGGGAGAGGAGAGGGAGAGGAGAGGGAGAGGAGAGGGAGAGGAGAGGGAGAGGAGAGGGAGAGGAGAGGGAGAGGAGAGGGAGAGGAGAGGGAGAGGAGAGGGAGAGGAGAGGGAGAGGAGAGGGAGAGGAGAGGGAGAGGAGAGGGAGAGGAGAGGGAGAGGAGAGGGAGAGGAGAGGGAGAGGAGAGGGAGAGGAGAGGGAGAGGAGAGGGAGAGGAGAGGGAGAGGAGAGGGAGAGGAGAGGGAGAGGAGAGGGAGAGGAGAGGGAGAGGAGAGGGAGAGGAGAGGGAGAGGAGAGGGAGAGGAGAGGGAGAGGAGAGGGAGAGGAGAGGGAGAGGAGAGGGAGAGGAGAGGGAGAGGAGAGGGAGAGGAGAGGGAGAGGAGAGGGAGAGGAGAGGGAGAGGAGAGGGAGAGGAGAGGGAGAGGAGAGGGAGAGGAGAGGGAGAGGAGAGGGAGAGGAGAGGGAGAGGAGAGGGAGAGGAGAGGGAGAGGAGAGGGAGAGGAGAGGGAGAGGAGAGGGAGAGGAGAGGGAGAGGAGAGGGAGAGGAGAGGGAGAGGAGAGGGAGAGGAGAGGGAGAGGAGAGGGAGAGGAGAGGGAGAGGAGAGGGAGAGGAGAGGGAGAGGAGAGGGAGAGGAGAGGGAGAGGAGAGGGAGAGGAGAGGGAGAGGAGAGGGAGAGGAGAGGGAGAGGAGAGGGAGAGGAGAGGGAGAGGAGAGGGAGAGGAGAGGGAGAGGAGAGGGAGAGGAGAGGGAGAGGAGAGGGAGAGGAGAGGGAGAGGAGAGGGAGAGGGAGAGGAGAGGAAATAAACGTATCTTTACGGCTACTCTCCCAGCTCTATTCAAAGTTCAGGTTGGCGTAAAAAAACAAATAGTAACCGAAAATACAAGAATAAAAAGACATATTGTGAAAGAATTGTGTAAGACTTTCGCGGCTATGATCCATTTTTTAGTACCTCCCAATTCTGTCTGTGACTCGGGAAACATAAAGTAGGAAAGCTTTGGCTACTGGTGGTGGTTGTGGTTCCTTTTCTACTCTACCAGCTCGCATAGACATGTGGGGAAAGATAAACACATGTCGTTTTATTTCTCAAAATATCGGCTGAAAAAAATAAATGGGGTAAAATTTGAAAATGTCAACAAACATTATCACAAGGTTGTGATAAAACAAGGACAGGGGATGAACAACAACCGCATTTTTCTAAGTGACTTCCTCTACATCCTGTGATGCCACTCTTTAAAGCAATTCTGCCAATTTTCACTAGTAAATCGCCTACTTTCAGCTTCATTTTCTCTAGCAGAAACAGTGCATGATCCGTTCCTTTATTTAGATATTTTTACCTTTGTCTACGGGAAAAATGCTGCAAATGCAGCTGAAAATTTATGAAATGTCTGCCTCAATGATTCTAGTTTTATTATTCAGTCGGTGAAGTGCGGTTGATTAAACTATAAGATAAAAGTTTCAAAATGAACATAATTAAAAATATAACATTATGACCCCTTTCATACATCCTATAAACAATGTGTGCTAATTTTTGGCGAGCATATGCCGACGATGCAACAGCACGGCAAAAAGTTAAAATATCCATCTGAAAATCTGCAAAGAAAATAATTGCACCCTTTGAGCTTGATATATTATTCAGGTAGCTGTTTGTTTTTGCGAAACAGCAGGAAGTTGATGAACTGGGCGCACGCTACCCCTCATAATTCATTTAGATGCACGCGACTTCGTTGCAACTGCAACTTTTCTTTATTGAGATGTTTAACGCTGACACACCGCCGCATTTAGGGGTTCACGAACAAACATTGCGGGATGGTTCCAGCAGAATTTGTTTAAAAGAGTAGCTTATGAAATACCTTGTGCTTGATCACTTGCTTACTCGTCTCTTTCGGATGTCTTACAACTCCGGAATCTTCACAAAAGGCTGGAAAACAGCTTGTATCCTGCCGGTATCAAAAAGGAGATCAAAAACCGCACCGAGAACTGATTCTAGAGAATTTATGAAAGGGGGCATAATGTTATATTTTTAATTATGTTCATTTTGAAACTTTCCTCTTATAGTTTAATCAACCGCACTTCACCGACTTATTAATAAAACTAGAATCATTGAGGCAGACATTTCATAAATTTTCAGCTGCCTTTGCAGCATTTTTTCCATACAAAAAGGTAAAAGTACCTGAATAAAGGAACCGATCATGCACTGTTTCTGCTAGAAAAAATGAAGCTGAAAGTAGGCGATTTACTAGTGAAAATTGGCAGAATTGCTTTAAAGAGTGATATCACAGGATGTAGAGAAAGTGACTTAGAAAAATGTGGTTGTTGTTCATCCCCTGTCCTTGTTTTATCACAACCTTGTGATAATATTTCTTGACATATGGCCGATATTTTGAGAAAAAAACTACATGTGTTTATCTTTCCCCACATGTCTATGCGAGCTGGTAGAGTAGAAAAGGAACCACAACCACCACCAGTAGTCAAAGCTTTCCTACCTTATGTTTCCCGAGCCACAGACAGAATGGAGAAGTTTCCAAAAAAATAAAATTTGGAAAATTCATTATTATCTGTCTATTTCTTCACTTGAAGAACGTCGAAAAAAACATCTGAATATTCGAAAAAACGGCGGAGTTATTCAATTTTATATTTGCGTAAAGCGACCGCGGAGGTGAAAATCTGTATGACGTCACAAGTCGCATGTTCTTAATTGTTCGCGGCAGCCACAGTTTGGCCGGGACTCCACTATGCCACATGCGGATGACATGATTATGGACTTTTACTTCCCACACCGATAGGTGAGGGGAGTATTGTGATCATGAAAATTTTCGATTTTGAGATAATACGCTTTTTGGGTGTTTTATGATGTCTACATAACGAAAATCCACACAACTCATTTCCGTCGGTCTGTCTGTACGCGTTTTTCTAGCCACGTAATCTCAGTAACCGCTGCATGGATTCTTATGAAATTTGGCAGCGATATGCTGTGGGATAGCAGTAGGTAATGTTCTTATAAGTTTGAAAATCGATGCATGGGCGGTGGAGTAATTAGCAAAAAACCAAAAATTTTAAATATTCCTCAAATTTTGTTTTTAAGCGTTTTAGACGTTCCTGATCATTTTCTACTTTTTTGGATGGGGGTGATATTGGGGTGGTTGAGATGGTGGGGGGTTGTAAAGCTGAAAAATTATTGTATTCATAACAGGCCGTCCATTAACCTGTGAAAGAAAGGCCTAGCGTCATAATACACTTTTTTAGGTGCATCCGAACATTACCTTGGCTATTACGGATCGTCGACTTAGAATTTTCTGATGTATACATGCGAGAGTGTTGCTTCTGATAATTCTGTATGGTGTAACTACGAAACTATAGGATTGATTTCAATTAAATTTTCACACAGTATTACTAAAAACATAAAACTCAATTTTTTGTATTCATAATAGGCTGTCCATTGAAATATTTGTTTGGTGTTTTTATGGTGGTTTTTCTCGGTCTGCTAGACATATTCTAATAATACGAGTACCAATAAACTGTCACCGTCGGCGTCGCCTACCCTACTCAAAACAAGGAATAACAACATGAACGAGGAGGCCGGCGGCGGCGCGGTGACTTGCGGGAGCAGCATCCTCGACAGGGCATACACACTATACTATACACAGGCTTGCGTTGTGTCGTGTGACGTGTGACGTCACAGCGGCTTCGCGCGGAGGATACGGCAATCCAAACTTTGAAGGACTATAACTTTTCTATTAATGGAGATAATTACAAAATTTTTTCGCCGTTGTTCTCTAACTCTTTAGGACTATCTGATTAACTAAAATTTGAAAAAATGGAAACTTCCTCATTGGGAGGTTACTACAAAATGGATCATGGCCGCGAAAGTCTTACACAATACTTTCACAATATACTTTGCACTATTTATAAATTTTTGTATTTTCAGATAGTATTTGTTTTTTTCGCCAACCTGTACTTTGAATAGAGCTGAGAAGGTAGCCGTAAAGATACGTTTATTCGATTTTCTCAATACAAATTACAAAATTTCCTACCAAATAAGAAGCCTATGCAGTGTTGCCAACTGGATTTTACCGTTTTCAGTAGATGACGCTAACGAAAATCAGTAGAAATCAGTAGAATTCTCAACTTCCGCTTTTGTGCTAACTAGTTATTCGTTGGTGTTTTCAGCGGAGAAGCGTTTTTCAAGCGTCACTTAAACCCCTTTGGACACCATATTCCTATTTTGCCTGGTTTTAGACTATTTTAGGACCTCTTTTGGGTGAAGTTGCTCTAGGAATTTTTTGTTTATGAAAATAATACAATGAAACAGAAATAAATCTTTATTTTTTAGAAATTAATATCACAAAACCAGACAAAACATATTTTATTGATTATAAATATATACACTACGAAGTCAAGCGTTACAGTGGCTCGCTACTTGATGGCGCTGCCTGCCAAATAGTAGACGGGACGAATGGAGGTGTCAGAACAATTACATACAGATTTCAGTAGATTTATAAATGAAACCAGTGGAAAAATCAGTAGTGACGCGGTTTTTCAGTGATTTTGAAAATGGTATTCCATATATCAGTAGATTTCCAACACAAATCAGTAGATCAGTAGTCTAAGGGTGAATTCAGTAGATCTACTGATGACTTACTAGAAACCTTTTTTATAGATTTAAGGACTGAATCGACCGGACTATTTCGGTGCCGCGGCAACGAGATGAACAAACTTGCGGTGGATTTTATCGGAGCGAAAGGTTGCTGCAATCTCTCCATGGTAATTATCCACTTACAGCGGATCCTGAGGAGCTCTACGACTCGAAAAATTACGATAAATGATAAAGTATTCGCTACGCTTGAGTCATCGCTTTCCGGCTGTTGATTCGAGAGCTTACCGGAAGAAGGAGAAAGGTGGAGCCACACTTAAGAAGGAGAAGGAGAATACGAGCATGAACTAATATTTGAACCAACGGATATTCATGAACTAAGACTTGTCCTAGAATCCATCAAAAACAAAGAATCATCTGGGGTTGATGAAATCTCCTTGAATGTCATACTAACTTTCGTTTGAATCAGGAACATACCCTGAGTTCCTGAAAACGTCAATAGTAATTCCTATCTATAAAGGAGGAACAAATGATGAACCCTCGAATTTTAGGCCTATAAGTATAATTACTATTTTAGCAAAAATCATTGAAAAAATAGTTCAGATTAGGTTGAAATTCTAAAAAAAAAAACAACAACATCATAAGTCCCTTTCAGTTTGGATTTCAAAAACTAAAAAATACCTCAGATGCCATTTTTTCCCTACGTTATAAACCATACTCTACCTTAAATAGTAGCTTTGTTCTGTGACTTTTCTAAAGCATTTGATTGTGTCAATCATGATATTTTGATCAAAAAATTACATAAATATGGTTGTTCTAAAATAGCACTAAAATAGTTTATCTCTTATTTGAGTAATCGTTCTCAAATTGTTAAATTGTCTAAAAAAAAAACTTCAGAAAAATTGAACATACGGGATGGAATACCACAGGGATCTGTGTTAGGTCCCATCTTATTTTTGGTATACATTAATGACCTAATGACATTAGAAATAAGTAGTCAATTCACTGTATTTGCAGATGACACTACAATACTCTGGCAGGATAATGATATACACGATTTAAAAAGAAAAATTGAAAATGATATAATTGTAATCAAAAGATGGTGTGGCAGCAATTTTTTGTCTTTTAATATCTCGAAAACCAAATTCATGACTTTCAAATGCTTACTTGACGTGATTTACTTAGACAACGAACAATTACATCAAACATACAGCATGAAGTTCTTAGGTCTAACTATTGATCAAAAATTGAATTTTATATCTCATATTGATAATTTAATTAATGAGTTAGGTAAAGTAACTTACATACTAAGAATAATTAGAGAAACACCACCAAAAATTGTTATTTTGCATTATTCCAAAGTAGGTTGAGTTACGGCATACCATTTTGGGGTGTCTGTTCTCATACCTACTTAAATAAATTGTTAGTCTTACAGAAGCGAGCAGTTAGATGCATCGCCAAGAGTAGACCTAGAACTTCATGCAAGCCACTATTTTTAGAATACAAAATTATGACCGTAATTGCACTATTTATTTTGGAAACGGCTACATTAATATTCAAAAATAAAATAAAATTTGAGACCATAAATATAGAATATAATATAAGACAAAGGAATGATTTTAAATTAATCACCCCCCAATCAGCACTGGTTAAAGATTCAATTATATACAATGGATTGAAGATTTACAACAAACTTCCTAATTCTTTTAAAATTCAAAAAGATTTAAAAGTTTTTCGTAAAAAACTTAAAAATTTCCTATTTCAAAAACCTTATTACACACTAGATGAATTCTGTGACGAGTTTTAGTGAATATTCCACATTTTGTTGTTACAGCTGTGTCAATAAGAAATTTGTAAATTCTTAGACAATAAAGCATATTTATCTATCTATCTATCAAAAGACCATTTTAATTTTTTATAACTGTGCAGACCGCGCAGGCAGAGCCTAAAGACTAGAGTACCGAGTAGTATAACAGCAGTATCATTGTAAACTTGAAAATCTACTCAAACAACAGCAATAGATGATTACTAGCCTACGTCACTCACTTGTGGAACAGAGCAATTGAAAATCATGGCGAATCCCGTTTTGTTGCAGTTGACATATCGAAAGTCTTCGACAGAGTGTGGAATGAGGGACTTCTTGTCAAGCTTGCTGCTTACGGACTACCACTTGACCTGCGCCAGTGGCTGAATAGCTTTTTGAACGACCGATCTCTGTTTTACTTCCCACACCGATAGGTGAGGGGAGGGGTTTTGGGAATCAACATCAACAATAGCATGTCCTGGCACGACCACGTCGTCAGTATTGCTAAAACAGCATCCCAGAAGCTTGGAGTTTTGTTCCGCTGTAGGAAGTTGTATACACCAGAGCAACTGCTGCTGCTCTACAAGGCACAGATCCGACCATCGCTGGAGTATTGCTCCCATGTGTGGGGATGCGCTCCGAAGCACTCTCTAAAGCTTCTGGACACTATCCAGAAAAGAGCGATTAGACTAATCGATACGCCTTACCTCACAAAGGACCTCCACAGCCTGGAACATCGAAGGAGGGTGGCTGACCTATCCCTGTTTTACAGATTCTATCACGGAAGATGTTCGAGTGAGCTCTCTCAGATAATAACACCACAGGCCGTCCGAACCAGGACCACTAGAGAAGCTCTTCGAGCTCATCCTTACCAGGTCGAGGTCCTTACTCCCCGAACCAGTCTCCTCCAGCATTCCTTCTTTTGGAGAACTTCGACGCTGCGGAATCAGCGGCCGGGGAATTTGTTTCCCGACGGCTACAACCTGCAGCGTTTCAAATCTAACGTGAACCGGTACTTATCCTCTCGCAGCGCTTCTAAAGCGCCATAGGCTTTCAGCCTTTGCGGGAGGCCGACCATAAAAAAAAATAGGGGTGGATTCCAGGGGTTTAAGTAAGAAAAAAATGATTCATGAGCAAGGAATGATAGGTCATTCACTACCCTTGAAAAACCCACTTAGTTTTCTTTTTTTCCGTTTTTGTTACAAAAATATCAGGCGTCAAACAAATTATCATTTCATTTGTCTTATGCTTATGATTTTACGGAAAAAATAAGTTTGCATATAAAATTAAAGGTACCACAAGATTTTAAATAAAATGGGGATATCATTTATGTAGGAAAACCTATGGGGTGCCATTTGGAAAAAAAAGTTGGGGGTGAGTTGTAAGGGTTGACGTACAAAAAAAATGTTTTGAATGCATGGTATGATAGACCCTATAGTACCTTCAAAAGTACCACTCAGTTCTTGCTTGAACCGTTTTTCGTTACGAAAATATCACGTGTCAAGGAAATTCTGGGACACCCGGTATATTGGAGCAACTATTTCAGCTCTACAAGGTACAGATCCGACCATCGTTGGAGTATTGCTCCCATGTATGGGGATGCGTTCCAAAGTACCCTCTTAAGCTGCTGAACACTATCCAGAAGAGAGCAATTGAACTAATCGATACGCCTAACCTCACAAAGGACCTCCACAGCCTGGAACATCGAAAAAGGGTGGCTGACATGTCCCTGTTTTATATATTCTATCACGGAAGATGTTTGAGTGAGCTCTCCCAGATAATAACACCAAAGGCCGTCCGAACGAGGAACACTAGAGGGACTCTGTGAGCTCATCCTTGCCAGGTCGAGGTCCCTGCTCCCCGAATCAGTGTCCTCCAGCATTGCTTCCTTTGGAGAACTTCGACGCTGTGGAATGAGCTGCCGGGGAATTTGTTTCCCGACGGCTACAACCTGCAGCGTTAGAAATTTAATGAGCATGGCATGGCATCCACTCTAGCAGTGCTTCTACACTGCTATAGGCTTTCAGCCTTTGCGGGAGGCTGTAAGACAAAAATTCAGCTAATGAATAAAAATCGATGTGGAACTCTCACTCCTTTTTCAATATTAACTGTAACGGTTTTTTCGGACTTTTTTTGAGGAAAAAAGTATTAAAGTCCATTGATTCAATGTACATTTTCGTTCAACAAGACTAGTGAATACAAGATCACTATTTAAATATATCTTTTCATTATGCAAACATTTTAGATTCAGCTTCCTATTTTTACGGAAAACTCTTGCACTATATAATTCCGTTTGCGTTTTCACCGAAATGTAAACAGCAAACTCAGCTTCAACGTTCAAGTATCGAAAACCACGATAAGCTTCCAATTTATTTCGAGCAGGCAAATTGAGAATCTTGGGACAACTGTCTCAATTTAATTAGCAGTTCTCACGAAAAATAATTGCTGTAAATTAGATATCTGAGATCAATGCAAATTTATTATGGAAAATGGAATATTTGAGATGACGATGTAGAAATTTCTCTTGAAATTTCGTCCTGATTTTGGTTTCACCATAGAAATGCCAAACACTAGGAAAATGTTTCATGCCCGTATGCACCGTAAGCCATTTGCGCGATTAGCAACTGGCAATTTTGACACTGTCACTGTCAAAACAATCTTGCGAACACAACCTTGCCGTATCTCCAATCTAGATTAGTTAATCTCTTGACGGTGCATGGCTAGATACCAAAGATCAGCAAAACGTGATTAGGGAACTAGGATTAGAATCGCTAAACGGTGCATACGGGTGTCAATCACCATTGTGGTTATAAATGTTTTTCTCGCGTAAAATCCATGAAAGCTGTCTGGATTCCTATCAGAACGAAAACTCGTATCGTGTATAGTTTGAGGGTGCCAATTCCAAATCCGATCGTTGTTATGAGTTTCAGCCTCGGGTAAAGAAGATCAAACATTTTCAGACCCTCAGATCTTCAAGTTTACCCTAAATATCTAAAACTGTTATCTGACTTCCTATCAGAATTAAAATTCGTACGTTGTTTAGTTTGCCCATTGCAAATCCTGTCGTTGTTTTGAGCTTCAGCCTTCGCTGAAGAAGATCAAAAATTTTCAGGCCCTGAGATCTTCAAGTTCACCCCAAATATTTAAAATCGGTATCTAACTTCCTATTAGGACGAGAACTCGTATGGTGTATAGTTTGAGGGTGTGAATTTCAAATCCGGTCGTTGTTTTGAGTAAATATCTAGAATCACTATCATATTTGCTATACTGGCAGTCATAGCTTACTTAAGGGGGGGGAGGGACATGGAAAATTCATCAAGTATGTAGCAGTAATTGTATATTTTTTATGATCACAGTTTTCACTGAAGTTCATACCATGAATGAATAAGGGCCAGAGGCTATCCAGCACGGAATCTGACTGGTGCATAGGCCACACGATGGGCCCTTTTGCGCCTCTATCCGCGCTAGTTCCTAAGACCTGCCCTTTTAGCAAAGGCAAGTACATTCTTAGGTCCTATCCGTTTTATTTCTATTGGTTCTAAGGTTCTTGAGCCCAGCATAGTTTGCCGTTGATAACCCAGGGTTTCACAGCGACACAAGATGTGTGCCGAGGATTCTTCCTCTTCACCACACCACGTGCACGTTGGGTCGTTGACCACCCTCATCACGAACAAGTGACGCCTGAAGGTGTTGTGACCCGTTAATAGGCCTACTAGCAACTTCAAGTTACTCCTATCCAGAGAGAGACTAAATCGTCCTATTCTCTCTGCAGGCCCCGCTAATAGTTCCCGAGCTTGACGGAGATGACCAGAGATGTTGTTCCATCTCAGAGTGTTGATTCTGGATCCACTCTCCAGTTGTTTTCCTAATCAAGTTTGCAGATAGTCCTAAGGCTGGTTCCGAGCCCACAAAACTGTTGCCGGATTCCATCCTAGCCAGATGATCCGCCATTTCGTTATCCTTTACACCAGCGTGCCCAGGTACCCACATCAGTGATACCTTGTGTTTAGCTGAGATGTCGTCAAGAGCCCTCTTGGACTCCAGGACCAGTCCCGACGTTATTTTCCAAGCACTCAGTGCTTTGATGGCTGCCTGACTGTCAGAGCAGATAGTAATCCGCCTCCTAGACCCGTCAATTTCCCGAATACGATTTACTCAAGCAAGTATCGCATAGACCTCAGCCTGGAATACTGTGGTGTGCCCCCTAAGAGGGGGTGAAAGTCTTGTATGGGGTCCGTAGACTCCCGAGCCCGAGCCATCTCTAGCGAGTGAACCATCTGTGTACGAGACCTGTCCTCCTCCTTCGATGAGCTGTCTTTCCCTAGACTCCCACTCTTCCCTTAACGGAAACACCACCGTAAATTTGCGATTGAAACGATGCGTAGGAGAAACTATATCGCTCCTCGCCAACAAAATAGGACTATCCTCATGCAACTCTGCAAGTTCACACCATACTCATACCATTTTATTATTTTATAGATGTATTGAATTTACATTAATAGGGAAAATATACCGGGTGTCCCAGAATTTCCTTGACACGTGATATTTTTGTAACGAAAAACGGTTCAAGCAAGAATTGAGTGGTACTTTTGAAGGTACTATAGGGTCTATCATACCATGCATTCAAAACATTTTTTTTTGTACCTCAACTCCTAAAACTCACCCCCAACTTTTTTTTCGAATAGTACCCCCCATAGGTTTTCCTACATAAATGATATCCCCGTTTTATTTAAAATCTTGTGGTACCTTTAATTTTATATGCAAACTTATTTTTTCCGTAAAATCATAAGCATAAGACAAATGAAATGATAATTTGTTTGACCCCTGATATTTTTGTAATAAAAACGGATAAAAAAGAAAATTAAGTGGGTTTTTCAAGGGTAGTGAATGACCTATCATTCCTTGCGTATAAACCATTTTTTTCTTACTTAAACCCCTGGAATTCACCCCTAGCTTGTTCTTTCAAATTTCAATCTACAATTTTGCCTGGAAAATTGAATCCTTTACTTGAATTTAATTATCGTAGTGCCTTACTTTTTATGCCCCTTCTGCAATTTATCGTTAATTTTTTTCCTTTAATCCATGAAATCGTAAGCATAAATTAAGTGAAACACATGTATGGAAAATATTTTTTTATTATCATGAATCAACTAATAAAAAAAATGTGACAACAAAACTAAGTGCAAAAACGTGAAAAAGTTTTATGGTTACATCGGGCCGCGCCAACCTCGTGTGCAGGGTGTGCCCCGCACACGGGAGCCAAAATTAACGATAAATTGCAGTAGGGGCATAAAAAGTAAGGCACTACGATAATTAAATTCAAGTAAAGAATTTATTTTTCCAGGCAAAATTGTGGATTGAAATTTGAAAGAACTAGCTAGGGGTGGATTCCAGAGGTTTAAGTAAGAAAAAAACGATTCATAAGCAAGGAATGATAGGTCATTCACTACCCTTGAAAAATCCACTTACTTTTCTTTTTTATCCGTTTCTGTTACAAAAATATCAAGCGTCAAACAAATTATCATTTCATTTGTCTTATGCTTATGATTTTACGGGAAAAATAAGTTTGCATATAAAATTAAAGGTACCACAAGATTTTAAATAAAATGTGGATATCATTTATGTAGGAAAACCTATGGGGTGCTATTTGAAAAAAAAGTTGGGGGTGAGTTTTAGGGGTTGACGTACAAAAAAAAATGTTTTGAATGCATGGTATGATAGACACTATAGTACCTTCAAAAGTACCACTCAGTTTTTGCTTGAACCGTTTTTCGTTACGAAAATATCATGTGTCAAGGAAATTCTGGGACACCCGGTATATTAAATAAAAAATACAACGTAGGATTTTTTATTATCATGTAGTAATGTAAAGTATGAGCTGTTTGGACTCAACATTTGCCTGAGTCCACCTAGATAACATGAAGTTTCGACAGTGTGGTCATTAAACATTGTTCTCGGTTTGGGTCCATGTATTTACAAAGACGTCTACACCAATGTGACATCTCTTAAAACCCCTCATTTGTATTTGGGAGCTGCAGGAAAGACATCCTAAAACAACGGCGGAGATACAATCGTGCAAGGCAAGCTCCGGTCTCGTACTGGGTACACCCTCGCCCCCCAACCCTTTAATTAAAAGTTTAGCGAAACTGATCTAATCAATTTGAACGTCGGCGGTGGCGACGTTAGAGCTGAGGTTAGCGAGGAGGAGCAGCAGCCACAGGCACGGGAGGGAGGGAGGTAGGGAGGTAGGGAGGAGGAGGGAAGCTGCTGAGCTGGTAGGTCTGCGTGTGCACGCCCGATGAATGGCTGATAGTGTGCAATGAAGCACACAAATATTGACTTTAATTAGGGCTTGTCGCGATTGCTTTCGGGACACACGGCAAAAATTGAAGCTCGGACGGAGTTTGGACAAGTTTGCTGCCGTACAGGACCGGATTAGGTGCGAATTGCCCCTGTATCAGCAAACTAGGGGCGGCTTCTCCTTCAGGCACAATACCGCGCGCCCCCCTCCCGAGCAGAAAGAAATACCTTTTAATAGGAGAGGGAAAGGTTGTTTGCCGGGGTTCCGTCACGACTCGTATGTCAAGGACTCAGCCCATTTCATTTCAAAAATCAAAGACATACAGCTGGAAGAATCCGATATGCTGGTCAGCTTCGACGTTGTGTCATTGTTCACAAAGGTGCCATTAAACGATGCAATTAACACATCAAGAACATATTTCCAGAGGACATAACAAACCTCTTCAGACACGTGTTAACAACAACCTACTTCGTCTGGGACTCCAAAATGTACGAACAAATCGAAGGTGTAGCCATGGGAAGCCCTTTAAGCCCAGTAGTAGCGAACTTTGTAATGGAGAAGATCGAACAGACAGCATTGAAAAGCGCTAAATACAAGCCCAAGATATGGCTTAGATACGTGGACGATACGTTTGTCATTTGGAACCACGGAAGAGAAAGGCTAGAAGAATTTCTAGAACGCCTGAACAAGGTGCATAAAAATATCCAGTTCACCATGGAGGTAGAAGAAAACAAAAAACTGGCATTCCTTGATGTTCTTCTAACAAGAAATGGAGCCGGAATGGGACACAAGGTATATAGAAAACCAACACATACTGACCGGTACTTACACAAAGAATCAAACCACCACCCATCTCAGAGGTACGGAATTATTAGAACTTTGACAGATCGGGCTAGAAAAGTATGCGAACCAGAGGAACTCGACACCGAACTGGCACACCTAAAGAACGTTCTTAAGGCAAACGGTTATACAGAGAAAGAAATTACAAGAACAATGAGAAGAAATAGGGCAAAACAAGAACCTGAACCGATAGCAAAAGCTTTTCTACCATATGTGCCTGGAATAACAGACAGAATAGGAAAAATGTTACGAAAAGAAAATGTCAAGACCATCTACAAGCCCACAAGAAAGATACAGGAGTATTTGAGAACGGTGAAGGATAAAAGAGACCCACTCACTACACCGGGGGTTTATCGCATACCATACATATGTGGGAGTGTATACATAGGAACAACAAAGCGATCGATAAACACAAGGATTTCAGAACATAAGGCTAGCTGTCGACTAGGTTATACCGAAAAATCACCGGTAGCCGAACATGCGCTTAAGGAAGGAGGCCATAAGATCAAGTTTGAAGAAACTCAGGTTCTTGCGGCTACATCTTCATACTATGCCAGACTTAACAGAGAAGCCATTGAGATACAAAAACACCACAACAATTTCAATAGAAAAGAAGAAATACAGAAAGTCAACCGGGCAGAGGTACCCATCCTAAAGGACCTGAAGACACTGCCATATCGCAAGGGGGCGGGGCTACCAACGTTACCTGATTGGGCCACGTCACCGTTGACAGGTATAAATGCAGGTGCAGATCCTCTAGCCGTCAGTACTATGGAAGTCGCCGAAGTGAAATAGCTTCTGAAGATGCCATCCACTCGTGGTGGCGAAACGTCAAGCTTTAACGCTAAACGACGTCGGCCTAAAAACCCAAGAACCACAAATTCATTGGACGATGGCCGCGAAAGCCTTACACAGTACATTATTAATAGTTGTGTTGGAATCGCGACAGATTTTTTCGTTTATATATTGCGATTTTTATAATCTTATTTTAGGCCACCGTGGATTCACGTTTTACAAGCGAGATCCTGGTTCTTTGGTGTTTTTTGACTTTTCAGGTTTTTGTTTTCTCACAGTTAGTATCGTCAGCTGTCAATATAATTAATAATTCAGATGTCAATCGTTCTCCCTTGCCGCTTTCTGTCTCCACGTTTCACAAAGAAACGGCCATTTTATCATCTGTTAGACCGAGAAGGTCTTTATTAAAGAACATTTCAGATCGGAAAAATGAGTGTATTCAAACCACGAATCTGAAATTGGCACCTTCAAACTGTGCAGGATACGAGTTTTCGTCGTCATAGGAAGTCAGATAGCGATTTTAGATTGTTAGGGCGAACTTGAAGATCTGAGGGACTGAAATTTTTTGAATTTTTGTTACTTGAGGCTTAAACTCAAAACAACGGCCGGATCTGAAATTGGCACTTTCAAACTGTGCAGGATACGAGTTTTCGTCGCCATAGGAAGTCAGATAATGATTTTAAATTTTTAGGGGGAACTTGAAGATCTGAGAGACTGAAAAATTTTGATTTTCTTTATTTACTTGAGGCTGAAACTCAAAACAACGTCTAGATTTGAAATTGGCACCATTAAACTATATACAGTATGAGTTTTCTTCCTGATAGGAAGTAGGATAACGATTTTAGATTTTTAGGGCGAACTTGAAGATCTGAGTGTCTGAAAATTTTGTGTTCTTCTTTACGTATGGCTGAAACTCAAAACAACGGCCAAATTTGAAATTGGCACCCTCAAAGTATACACGATATCAATTTTCATCCTGATAGGAAGTCAGATAACAATTTTTAGATTTTTTAGGGTGAATATAAAGATCTGAGGGACTGAAAATTTTTGATCTTCTTTACCTGAGGCTAAAACTCAAAACAACGGCCAGATTTGAAATTGACCCCCTCAAACTATGGGCGATACGAATTTTCGTCCTTCTATAAATCCAGATAACGATTTTAGATATTTCGGCTGAACTTGAATTTTTGTGGGTCTAAAAATTTTTGATTTTCTTTACCTGAGTCTGAAATTCAAAATAATGACTGGACATGAAATTGACAGCCTCAAACTATAAGCGATACGAATTTTCGACTTTATAGAAATCCAGATAAAGATTTTACATATTTAGGGTGAACTTGAATTTTTGAGGGTCTGAAAATTTTTTATTTTCTTTACCTGAGGCTGAAGTTCAAAATAACGGATGGATATGAAATTGACACCCTCAAATTATAAGCGATACGAATTTTCGACTTTATAGAAATCCAGATAAAGATTTTACATATTTAGGGTGAACTTGAATTTTTGAGGGTCTGAAAATTTTTTATTTTCTTTACCTGAGGCTGAAGTTCAAAATAACGGATGGATATGAAATTGATACCCTCAAACTATAGGCGATACGAATTTTTGTCCCCTTCAGGGTTCGTGGGTTGGCGGTTGAAAGACAAACACGGCACGCTCAGAGTGAACATTTATTAATTTATTTACTTCGAATAAAACAGTAAATCGTACATCAAATGCACATGACAATATTGGCGAGAAATCACGGGCGAGTCCAGACGCGAGGTAGGTGGAGATCCGCTCACACCACAACATGCGTACTCGGCCACCGCTGATCACTGATTCCCGACTGCCCTTCTTTCCGCTGATCCCCCGCACAACCTGAGATGGTCGCGCGGTATACACTGTTGCCAGATGGCTCCACTCACAAACAGTCATATAACACTGGGCACACCACAAACGATTTTAGATATTTAGGGTGGACTTGAATACTTGAGGGTTTGAAAAATTTTGATTTTCTTTACGTGAAGCTAAAATTCAAAAACATGGTCGAATTTCAAATTGGCACCCTCAAGCTATACACCATACTAGTTTTCCTCATGATTTGAAGCCAGATAACAATTTTTTGAATCTTTAGGGTGAACTTGAATATCCGAGTGTTCGAAAATTTTTGATCTTCTGTATCTGAAGCTGAAACTCAAAACAACGGCCGGATTTGAAATTGGAAAGTGCTGCGAGTGCCAGTTTGTAGCTAGAAGCAGGTACTTGCACTGCAAACAGAACTACTAGAAATTCTTTTTTTTCTCTTTTGCTGAGGGAGCATTGCGCCTTAAGGGGCTTGGATACACACATTTATACATACGTATTTGCCATGTAAAACACGGACTCACAATTTCTCGCATAACTCACTCTATTTTCAAACTAAATATATAATATTTCAGAGGGCGATAGTTAAGACCTTAATGAATGACAACTATTTTCGATTTTCTCAAAAAAGTTTTTTAATGTGCAAAAAAACTCGCAATGCAAAATCATACATTCTATAAATGCCTGTAATTTAACAACCAAACATGATATCAAAAAAAGGCTAAATAGTTGCACAAGCGCAAGCTTTCTTCTTCAATTTGCTCGTTGAGTCATTACTGTAAGTTTAAAGGTGACTTCAGGAGCTTGGAAATGCGAAATTCATTTTTATAGTGATCTTTGGACCTTACCTTTGGACCTTTTGACCTTACCTTTGGATTTCTGGACTTATCTTCCCTCAGCATCGCTAACACGGGAATACGTCTTTTCTTGGATTCTCAATTTCGCGCGCTATACCCTAGACCCTTAAACCCGAAGGTATTGTAAAATTCGTGGTTTGAATACACTCATTTTTTCGATCTAAAATTTTCTTTAATAAACACCTTTTTTTATTTTAGGTGATAAAATGGCCGTTTCTTTGTGAAACGTGGAGACAGAAAGCGGCAAGGGGAAATGATTGACAACTGAATTATTAATTATATTGACAGAAAGGGAACAGGCGGTCACGTTACCTCGTTAACACGGGAATACGTCTTTTCTTGGATTCTCAATTTCGCGCGCTATACCCTAGACCCTTAACGAGGAACCGCCCCTGTAACAGGGAAACTGAGTTCCGAACGTTCCCCATTGTGACGTCACTGCGGCAGAGCGTCTCAAAAGCCGACTTGCATGTTTAATTAGTCACGGCGGTGGCAAACAAGCGGCACTTGTAAGGGAAGCAATAAAAGTTTTTGCGACGACTCGACCAACAGACAAACGTTTAGGGGGTGTGTATAACAGAAGTAATTTAATGTTTCATTTGAATTTCAGATGCGGCCGCGGCGACGCGACAGACTGGGAGCACTGCCTGGCTGCGTACTCCCGGATTCCGGATTCCGGAAAAGTGAGCAGAATTAAAAAGTTCCCGATTAACCGCTCACTGCGATGGAGACGACGCAGGGGACTCGGGGGGAAAGAGGGGCGATTAATTTCGGAGTTTTATGCGGTTTCGGATACTTTCAGGTCTTTTCTATGCAAAATACTCAGTGGAAGTGAAAAAAAGCAGTGCCTTTTACTTCCCACACCGGTAGGTGAAAGGAATAGGGGAATATTGTGACCGCAAACATTTTGAGATAATGAAGTTGTGGTTCTTGGGTTTTTAGGCCGGCGTCGTTTAGCGTTAAAGCTTGACGTTTCGCCACCACGAGTGGATGGCATCTCCGGCCTAAAAACTCAAGAACCACAAATTCATTGGACGATGGCCGCGAAAGCCTTACACAGTATATTTTGAGATAATGTTTTTTGGGTATCTACATGTGTGGGTGTTTACCCGTGTGGGGGCGGGTTAGAATATCTCCCATCATATATCCTGCGTGTCGTAAAGGCCACTAAAAGGATCACCGAACTACTGTCGGTATAAGCAGTAACCTCTTCTCAACCAACAGCTTTGGGTGGACGAGTTGAGAAGAGTCAGGACACCTTCTTATCCTTGGGGTGAGAAATTGCCCTAAAGGCGGATGAACCAGTAGATACCATCTGGTCAACGGCATGAGGATGCAGAAAGCAAATGGGAAACTACTGCATTAAAGATCTTAAAGATATCCCAAGAGAAACTCGTAAAATGAGTAAATGCGTTTTACGAGTTCACAACATGTCTGTTAAGACATTGTGACTATGATGATGATGGTATCTACATAATTCGGTCCTTCTGTCTGTTTGTTGGCGTTTTTTTAGCCTCGTAACCTCAGTAACCGCTGCATTGATCACGATGGAATTTGGGTAGCGGTGTGCTGTGGGATCTTAGTAGGTAACTGCTATAATTTTGAAAATCGGTGCATGGGCGGTATAGAGTAATTAGAAAAAAAAACAAATAATTTCACATATTCCTCAAACTCCGTTTTTAGGATTTCTAAGGGTTACTGATCATTTTCTGATTTGTGGGGGTGAAATTGGTGTGGTTGGGTGGTGGGAGGTTGTAAATCTGATCTTTTTATTCATAATAGGCTGTCCATTGACCTGCAAAAGAAAGACCTAGCGACATAATACACTTTTTTAGGTTCGTCCCAACACTGCCTTGTCTATTAGGGAAACCAAGGAAATGTTCTGATGTATACTATACAAGTATTGCTTTAAACTTTAGATCGTTTTGTATTGCGTAACGTTGAAATTGATTAATTGAATTTAATGACATTTTGACTCAGTATAATTACCATGGTTTCTAAAAGTGGTGGCAATGGGGGCGCAGCAATAATAAAAAAAATTAAAAAATAAAAACAACTCAAGCTTCGTTTTTAGGCATAACAGGGATACCTGATCCTTTTCCATTTGTTTTTGGAGGCGATGGTTAATAGTGTGGTTGGGCGGTGAGGGGTTGTAAAAGTGAAAAATTTGTTGTATTCAATAAATACTTTACGTTGCGCTGAAAAAATATACTTTGGTTTTAGTTACTAACGTGTAACTTGGAAACTGTTGAATTAATTATGATGAAATTTTGACAGTTTCAGTTTCTAGAACCCGTGCTAGTGGCGGGGAGGAATCAACAAAAAACGAAAAATTTAAAAATCACCCAAACTTCGTTTCTAGATGCTTCAAAGGTACCTTATCATTATCTACTTTTTTTTGATGAGGTTGCTGTAGGGATAGAGGGACTCCAATCTTTTACCAATAATGTGTGGGAAGTACTGAGTCAAAATACTAGGCGCCATTTTTTTACACGCGTTCATTAGGTTGACTTGTATTTATGTATGTGTATGAAGATATTCTTGCCAAGGTTCTTGCCAAATATTTAGGATGAATGATGAACTTGAATCGTGGAATAGAGCAATAAGAAAACTTCCAGTCACGAAAATTTGACTAAAATACAAAATCAACATATTTGACTTCTTTTTTTGTAGCTTTCGTCATTGCTTTTACCGATGTTTATGACTTATCTGACCTGCTTGTATTTCCTTTATATGTTAGAACAACAAAGGATTCACGTCCTGTTGAACTTCTGCAGCACCTCTGTACGTTGTTCATTCGGCAGCATTTCAATTAACACGACCGGGGGGGGGGGGAGGGGGGGATGGATTTGCGGAAATGACGGGCGGCCGTGCCGCCATCTTCTAAAACAATTGAACAACAATGGCGCGCGCTGCCTGCTGCCAGTAAGTACATATTAATTAAAAGTTTGCAGGATGAACTGATCTAATCAATTTCTCCTGCCGTATGGTGGTGGCTGTTGGGAGAATTCGTCTGATGGTCTAAGAAAGATGGGGTGGGAGATAACTCCGCTTTCTGTGATGCCTTGCAAAACAGGAGAACTACGGAAGCAGTTGCGTAGCTAGGTAAACAAGGGCACCTGGGGCAAATTAAAAAAAGGGGCCCCATTTCTATGTAAACTGATGAGGTTTTATCTAATAAAATATGAAATATACAAACACCCCAATAAAATCTAATTGGACTTGACCCGACTATACAGGTTTAGTCTCGTTATTCGACACGGAGCATTATGGCTAAAGTATTTGATAAAAAAGAAAATAATAACTTCGGATCGATAGAGACCCATTAAGCCTACATTTTAAAAATATTTTCATGTTATACAGTGTGTCCCAAAAACACGAAATGTATCAAAGTTATGTTTTTTTAAATGGAACACCCCATATGTTATTGCATATTCAGATTCTTTGGTGAATTCTAGTGTGACTTTATGTATCACACATAATTTAGGTGTAAATCACCATTTTCGGTGGTGGTATGGATATAACATATTTTCTCTAAGAATTTTCCAAACAGTACCATTAAAAATATTTAGAACCTCAGCAATTTTTCGAGTAGAAGTACCTGGTTTCTCTTCAACCACGTTCAGAACATTCTCTTCCAGCGCTACCGTTCTTGTCGTCCTTGGTCTTCCCGCTCCCCCATTTCGTTTCAACGTCCCTGTTTCTTGAAGGCGTCGAGAATGCTTTCGAACATCTTCCTATCAGGAGCAATATAACCGCCTAGCTTCTAATGCATTGCCATCAGCAAGTCCATAAATGAAGTGCATGTCGGTCATGTCGGCATTCGTATAGCGATTCATGTTACGAAACTTCAACAAATTTGAAAAAGTGAATGAAAGCATTCAAATAACATCAACGTTACTGATTTTTAAGCTGACGTGCAATTCGCAAGTTTTTTCATTTTCATTTTTCATTTTATTTGCAAGAAACTTACAAACAATGATAGAATAGTTTTTATTTTTTATTTCGCAAGCAAAGCAAGATACGAGAAAAATTCAGGAGACAAAAAAGTTGTAGTTGTAGTTGGTTTACCTCAAAGAAATATTAACATTAAATGTGTCAGTGGCGTACATTTTTCCGCTTCTAATTGTTATTAAATTGCCACCTCTAACGGCACTGGACATAATTTTTTTGTGTAGTTAGGGCAAAATCACCCCCTTACTACTAAAAACAACGCTACTGAATTTCACAGAATCGGTTAGAAGATGATAGAATTATTAAAAAAAAAACGTTATTTAAAAAAAATAACATCCTGTATCTTAGAAACCATACATTTTTGGACATATGTTTATATGAACTTTTTTTCATGGAATGACCTGAGGAGTCACCCCCTTGAATATTGCCGCATCTTTTTTAAACACCCTGTAGAAGGATATACATACGTGTACTACAACTAAGTTCCTGAATCGGATGTTTAATAATACATCAATCGTAATACCAATAATGTTTAAATAAATACCTTGATTAGCGACCTAGATTGTACTACAGGGTGATACAAGAAATGTCTTTCTGAATAGGGTATAAATTAATCCCTTTACAATTGCACTGTTTGATAGAATACTTCATTAGTACAATCCATCTGACGAACCAGTATTAAAATTAAATGAGATATCCACAAAACGAGTGAATTATTATATTCACGACAGAGTTCTAAACCCACGAACGAAATAATAATTCATCTCCTCGCAGTGGAGGGCTCCCCTAACCTAATAAAAACCGTTTATGGGGACGAAGACGAAGCGAAGTAATATTCGAAAAATCCCATCGACTTAGCGTCAAATTTCAGTCGCGCGCCAACGCCGAAAATGTAATTATTAATTTAACCAATTTATAGGCAGGAAAAATAAAATTAAAAGCCGGAGGGACGATTTATGGCTTCTCAAGGAAGAGCCTGAATAACAAGGGAAAGTGAGATATCAGATAGTACCGTCAAATAAGGTCAATATTCTTGCTTTCTCGCACAGAAAAAAATACTGTTGCGTTTCCAATTAATTGTTAGTATTTGGATGTTTTTCCATCACTTTAAATATATTCACAGTTGTTTCAAATCCCTGTCCTTGAAAGAATTCAATCCTTATACTCAAAGTAATCACAGGTACGCCAATGAATTCAAAATAATTTTATATTTGTTATAACGATATGTATAATCCTTCTAATACCAGTATTGACATATCATGCAATCAAAACATACTTTTGTTTTCGAAATGTACCCTATGTTTCATTCAAGCAAAGCATACAATCTATTCAATGTACAAAAATTATTACTGAAACAGCAGCTCGTGATAATTCATCTGAAAAAACTAATTTTGTTTCAATGGCGCTTGTCGTTCGCTGAACTATAATCAGTATTCGGAGGGACTGATGTCCTGATTCAATGAAGGTAATAAAGAATAGGGGGATGATCTCAGTGCTACTATCGCCGCGAACTCGTCAACATGGACGAGGTTGTTCCGTTGTGTTGTTTCGGTGTTAGCCGTGTTGTGCCATCTTGTGGTTTTGCGTATCGCATAAGTAATTGTGTGATTTAAATGTATCCAGTTATATAAATGGAGGACCTACTGAAAAATTGGGACTTAGAAGAACTAACACCCACATTTGGATGTAGGTATATAGATTAGTCAGACAGTTATATTTCAGGTAATAATGCAACAACTGGTGCAGGCTTATGTCTAATTCTTATATCACGCTCCTTATAACTTCACACAAAATCACACCATTAGACATCCAAACGAATCAGTCAGCTGTCCTCGCAATAAAATCTGTTGGTCCAAGGAAATGAAAGTAGTTTAGAATCAATTACCAAACACAGATTCGATTCAACGACAGGCTGCGATTGAGTCATTCATTGGAATCCAATGACATCTTGTAGTTGAATCGACAATGCGATATAATTCGCTACCAACTATACACTTCCTATTGGAGAAAACGTCGCTGTATTTGAGGAATGCTGAGTGTAACGTCCCATTGAATCCAAGCGTAAGTCTTTGACAAAGCGACTGATTTTTCTGTGTGCGAATGAAAACAGAAATGGAGCAAACTTCGAGTCTGGAGAATAGAATCTTCATCGACTTTGATATATTCAGTATTTAGTTTCCATATTAGAAAGGTATCACTGTACTTAGGCCTCACTAGATCCTTTATAAACCCTGTCAACGATCCTACAGGACGTCAGAACCTAGTGAGAAAGGTGGTGATGCGCTAGTAATCGGTGTTTTAAGAACTAATAGAAAAGAAAACGAAACAGAAATTCGATATTATTGGAAAAAATATCTAACACTTTTTCTGCAAAATTTACCGAAATTAACGTGCGAGGTACCATTTTCAAAGTACCTCCAAACTCATCTTCTGAAAAGAAAATGCTATGTTATATTATTTTTTCGATTTTTTCATTTATGTGACAGTTACTACCATTTCAAAGTTCGATAATTTGCTATACGTTTTATGAATTTTTATTCTGCCATTTCGAAAATTTTGCGGCATGCGCTGTAACGTTTTCGACATCAGAAAAGGTACTCTTGATTGTGGTAGCACTAAGATTTCACGTATGAGATTATTTTATGAGTTACTCCTACCTCCACCCCTTTTACTTCCCACACCGACAGGTGAGGGGAGTATTGTGATCGCGAAAATTTTCGATTTTGAGATAATACACTTTTTGGGCGTTTTATGATGCCTACATAACGAAAATCCACGTCACCCGTTTCCGTCGGTCTGTCTGTCGGTCTGTCTATCTGCCTGTCTGTTGGCGTTTTTCTAGCCTCCTAATCTCAGTAACCGCTGCATAGATTTTGATGAAATTTGGGTAGTGATACGGTGTAGGGTCGTAGTAGGTAATGTTGCTTAAATTTTGAAAATCGGTGCATGGGTGGCGGAGTAATTAGCAAAAAACGAAAAATTTCAAATATGCCCTAAACTTTATTTTTAGGCGTTTTAGGGGGTCTTGATCATTTTCTACTTTTTTTTGAGTGTGGGGGTGAAATTGGGGTGATTGGGGGCTGGGGGGTTGTAAAGCTGAAAAATTTGTTGTACTCATAATAGGCTGTCTACTGACCTGAGAGAGAAAGACCTAGCGGTATAATACACTTTTTTAGGTCCATCCGAACATTGCCTTGTGTATTACAGGAGCCAAGGGACAGAATTTTCCGATGTATACATACGAGTATTGCTTTCTTAGATCGTTCTCTATTTTATAATGTTGAAATTACTGAATTGATGTTAATGAAATTTCGGCACAGTATTACTACTTTGGCGAGGATGGAAAAGGCGTCTGATTTTTAGAGATCGTCTCAGTGGCGGCGCAGCAATATCAAAAAAATTAAAAATATGAAAACAGCTCAAACTTCGTTTTTAGGCGCTTTAGGGGTTCCTAATCATTTTCTACTTTTTTTTGGGTGGGGGTGAAATTGGGGTGGTTGGGGGATGGCGGGTTGTAAATCTGAAAAATTTGTTATACTCATGATAGGCTATATACTGACCTGAGAGAGAAAGACCTAGCGGCATAATACACTTTTTTTAGGTCCATCCAAACATTGCATTGCTGATTACAGAAACCAATGGACTTGAACTTTCTGATGCATACAAAATACATATGGGTATTACTTTGGATCGTTCTGTATTGTGTACGTGGAAACTTCTGAATTAACTTTAATGACATTGTGACACAGATTTATTACCGCGATGAGTATGGAAAGCGCGTAATCATTTCAGTGGCGGCGCGGCAATAATAAAAAAATTAAAAATATAAAAAAACACACCAAACTTCGTTTTAGACGTTTTAGGGGTTCCTGATCATTTAATTTTTTTTTGGTTGGGGGTGAAATTGGGGTGGTTCGGGGGTGGGGGTTTGTAAAACTCAAAAATTTGTTGTATGTTGTCCATTGACCTGTGAAAAAAGCACCTAGTAGAATAAAACCCTTTTTTTGCGGTCGGGCGAGCGATAATTTGGTTGCAGGGCATCAAGACTATAGTTTCATGCTGTGGGAAAATAATAAAACTGGTATCATCGGAATGTGTGGGACGTTCTAAGTCAATCAACTTGAGTACATTTTTTTTATCAACGCAGCGGGAGCCAAAACTAGATTTTTGTTTCCAATGATAACCTTTTTATAGTGACCAAGTTTGAAGAAAATCGAACAATTTTCGTTTTTGATGTCCGTCTTTGTATCTGTACGTTCGCGATTTCGTTTTCAAACGATTACTCAAAAACGCCTCAAGCGATTGCTCCCAAATTTGGCCAACTTGAATTAATAAAGGCTCTTTCGAGTTGAAAAGGTTTTGGTGGCGATCAGACAATAGGGAGTGCACAAAAAAAATTTAATACAACATATAAATTTGATAGCGCCATTTGAAAGAGAATGTGTCTTTATGTCGAGGTATCAAATTTTAATTTTTTCTGAAATGGAGGCCAAAAATATTAAATAAATCGAAATACTCAAATGTATGAACAACAGCCACTTGAGTCAAGTTCATAGAACGTTCACATTTTTAATATATAAGATATATTTCGGAAAGCCGTAAGTCCGTTTTTAAAAAAATATTTTATTTCCAAAAATGTAGTGAATTGTACAGAAGTTGGATAAAGACTGAATAAAATATGTAAAATACAAAGCTAGGTTGATATGATGGCAACAAAGAAAAAGATTATGTTACATCCTAGAAATATGCAAGGCGCCATCAAAAGACGCTGACTCGTTGTCTTCTCTGATCATAGGCGTTCCATAACTCCTCCACCCCTAGAATGAAGCTTCCCCTGGAAGGTTCGGTTTCCTGGAAGGTAGCTCGATCCCTTCTTCTGGATTCTTGCCTGGTGACCTTCTTGGAGCAGGAGCAGGATTCGTCTCTGCATTCTTAATTTTCTTGAACGTTCGATAAATGACAAATATGCCCAAAATTGTCATAAAAATGTACAAAATAATTGTCCAAGCACTGGGTGTGGTGAAATCAGCTTCATCATTGATAATTGGGCTAAATGACTGGACAGGAATATCTTTCATCTTCAAATTTTTCAACTCAATTTCAAATTTTGGCTTCTGCTTCTCAGAAATTAGAGTGTAATTTGGTGTCTCCATGACTAGAGGCTGGCCAAAACTTTTACTCAAAAATGTGAGTGGTTCGTTTCTAAACAGGACTTTACAGTCACCTTGTGATATCAAGGATATGCCTGATAAGAGCTTTGTTTCTATTTGATTTTGACACTGGAATTCTAGCTTCTCTTGTTTTGGAAAGACTGCTAGATATTGATTTATTTCTGGTATAATATCAATGTGGTTTTCTTTTATAACGACTCTGGTCATATGGCAATTTCTTGTGTTTTCATTTTTTAATATGCTTGACACGCAATATATATTCGTGCTTGCTTGGGCTTGGCGAGGACAGTGGTATATATTGCTTTTCGTACAAATGCCAGTTAGAGGTTTGATTGATTCATTTTCAATCGATTTCAAAAAGTACTTAAAATTTGAAAAAATTGAAACGAATGCTGACCCGTATTTTGTAGGAATTGGGTGCATATAATATAAATCAAATGTGCCCTCTAAATCAATTGGAATAGACAAAAAATAAACAATTTGATCGAAATCAATCTTACAGTGTACTTTAATGAGTGATTCAAATTCCAATATTTTTCAAATTTCACTTCGTAAGGAAACATATTTTTATAATATGAAGATAATTTCGAAAGTTCTTTATATAAATCTGCTGGTCTGATAATACTTGGATGCATAACTCCTAATTTGCAAAATGTAACAGAATTTTCGATATCTTGTAATGTATTGAGAATGAAATTATGAAGTAGCAAGAGCGATTGGCATATGTCCTTTGCATAAAGAATGTTTTCATATGCAGCACTTGTTCGTGTAATTTCGTTCAATTGCAATATTTTTGACTTTAGCAAAACCTCATTGTGTTGAATATTTTGAATAGTGAGGTTAAAATTTTCAATTAACTTATGACTGATTGAATATTGCATTTTCAATTGATTTTCGATGCTTTTCTCATTACCTTGCATGTGATTAATAATTTTGTATATCTTTTCTCCATCATGTGCATCTAAGTTTCCTGTAATAAATTTTACTACACTACCAATGCCGTTAAATAAACCTCTACGTGATCTGTTATTAGCAGTACTGTGAATATGAATATTATCTATTTTTTCTAAGATTAACTTCTGTGTAAATACTAGCATATTGTCATAATACCTTAATTCCTTATAATACGAACTATTATTATAGTACTTAAGCTTAAAAGCATCATATTGATTAATCAAATTATTGTATGCCTTATACAATTCTCCTAACCTATAATAATGTACTAGAGTATGTTCGGAAATTTGGAGTTTAGCTGGGCCTAAATTTATTGGAAGTATTCCCAAATTTTGGCTGATATCCTTTATTTGGATGGCTTGTGCGCTGGTGAAGAACCTGTAAATGATTTCTTAGTCTTAGAAACTTTACGTGGTCTTTTAATATTCGATAAATGAATTTTGTCAATGGTATTTCCATGAGTTGGCTTAATTTTGGCAGTTTTTAGATTACTGTCAACCTTGGAAATGTTTTCTGGTTTATACTTGTTATTTGTTTTACTCTGTTTCTGCTTATTTTTAACATAAACCTTTTCTGAAATAGGTGGTAAAGATTCTCTATCTTCGTTGCGCTTACTAATTACTTTTTCTTTATTTTTCTGTAAATCAGAATTTAGCTTTCCATATAATATTTTCATTTTCTCCTTATGATTTTGAACATAATTATTCACTAACTGATTTTCGATGTCAATGTTAAATGGTGATTCTGTGCCTAAATGTCCTGTAATAATCTCATAAGGCTTCAAATTAGTGACAGAATGAATTGTATTATTATATGCCAAAATTGCATAATTAACTTTATTTTCTATTGGCTCTCCTTTAAAAGTACCTTGATTATTCAACAATCTTATGTGCTCGATTAGAGTAGAATGGAATCTTTCTACTATTCCATTAGATTCGGGATGTTGAGAACTAATAATGTGAATATCTATTTTATGAGCTGTTAAGAGCTCTTTAATAACTGAATTTCTAAATTCTAATCCGTTGTCTGATATAATTTGGTCAGGTATACAGTGGTGTGCGAAATACTTGATCAATTTGTTCGCTATTTCTATAGCCTGTGCTGAATCTAACCTATACGCTTGAGCATATTTCGAAAACGAATCAACTATAGTTAAAAATTTATTATTTTCTAACGTTATACTATCTATATGCAAGATTTGAAAAGGCCTCGTACCTGTGGGAGTTATATTGTATTGTAATTTAAGGGGATGTCTGTCATATTTAGTGACTAGACACGTCTCACATTGATTAATAAAATTTCGTATAGTATTATATAATTTTGGGAAATAATAATTTGCTTTAATACGCTTTTCAGTTTCTTCAATTCCCCTGTGGTTGGTTTTTCCTTCATGGTGATTTCTAATAATAGATTCAACTTCGGCATTATCTGTTACATCAATAAGTTTTTTAGTGCACTTTACCATATTGATTTCTGAGTTTTTGAAATATTTTTGTAAAACTGTGCAGAATTGTTCATAAACAGGATCTTCAAAGTAAAGATGGTATTTTACCTTAGGTGCAATATACTCTTTAATAAAATTAACTACCTCTTGTTCATAATTTTCTTTAGAAAACTGAATTAGTATTCTTTGCTTATTACTAAATAACTTTATAATGGAAGGCTTAGCAGGTGAAAAGTTTACTTGTGAAATAATAATTTGATTTTTACCATAATTAACTGGAGTATCAATTATTGGAATACCTAAAATTGGATGTTCATGGCTAGAATGGACAGTATGATCAGAATCATCAATCTCTACATCATTAGCTTCTGCGATCATTGATTGATTATCTGATTGATTTGAACTTAGACTACGTGTTTGTGAGCGTGTTTGAATTCGAGAAGTAGATGCAAAGTTATCATGAAACTGTTCCATATAATCAAAAATTGGTGGTTTATCTGATACGTCTTTTGTCTCGTTAGCATTTAGTTCAATTCTAGATAAAGCGTCCGCATTTTTGTTTAATTTCCCCTTTTTATAGACTATTTCATAATCATATTGTTCAAGAGCTAATCTCCATCTAATCAATTTTGAATTTGGCTCCCGATGATTGAATAGCCACTGTAATGGTTTATGATCACAGTAGATCGTAAATTTTCTCCCAAATAAGTAAGGACGGAAGGTTTTGCAACCGTAAATAATAGCTAGTAATTCTTTTTCTGTAGTGCTGTAATTAATTTCAGATGAGGTCAAAGTTCTACTGGCATATGCAATTGGTAAATCAGACCCAATTTTACCCTGCGAAAGAATCGCACCAAGAGCATATTGACTAGCATCTGTGGTTAAAATAAATGGTTCCTTGAAATTTGGATATTGTAAAATAGGCTCATTAATTAATAAATTTCTACACATATCAAAACATTTTATATATCCAGGATCATTAAAATTAATTGTAGCGCCCTTTTTCAAACACTGAGTTAAAGGCTTTGTTAATTTTGCAAAGTCTTTGATAAATTTCCTGTAATATCCCAATAGCCCTAAAAATCCCTTAATCTGTTTCGTGGTTTTTGGTAATGGATATTTTTGGATAGCTGCAATTTTGTCTGGGTTTGGCTTTACGCCATCTTTCGTTACAACATGTCCTAAATACGCGACTTCTTTCCTTAAAAATTCTGACTTGTCTAACTGAATTTTGAAATTTGCTTGTCTTAGACGTTCAAAAACTTCCCTTAATCTTTGCTCATATTCTTGAAGGCTGGTGCTATAAACTAAAAGATCGTCAAGATATACTAAACATGATTCGTTTTGAATTCCCCGCAAAATATTATCCATAACTCTTTGAAACGTGGCCGGTGCGTTTTTTAACCCAAATGGCATTCTCAAAAATTCCCAGTGCCCACTTTCCGTATTGAAAGCTGTTTTCTCAATATCTTCTTCGGCCATTTCAATCTGATGAAACCCGGAAGCAAGATCGAGAGTTGTAAAATATTGACACTTACCCAATTTATCTAACAAATCACTAATATTTGGCAAGGGGTATCGATCGCCTATCGTTTTTTCATTGAGTTTTCGAAAATCGACCACTACACGCCACTTCTGCTTACCGGAAGCATCGAGTTTCTTAGGAACTACCCAAATTGGGGATGAATATGCGCTATTACTAGCCCTAATAATATTTTGATCTAACATGCTCTGAATTTGACGTTGAACTTCTTGCCTATGTATTTCAGGATACCGATAAGATTTTGTATATACTGGTAATTCATCTGAAGTTCGAATTCTATGTTTAATTTTGCTGGTGAAAGTCAATTTGTCACCCTCAAAATAAAAAATATCTGAATATTCCTTAATTAGTTTAAAGATTGTATTCTTCTCTTCAGAGTTCATGTGCTCTGTACGAAGTTTCGAAAAATCAAACCTTACTTGACCTGTACTATAATTATGAAAATTAGTATCATTGATTGCAGTAGCCAACTCGTAATCCGCGAACTGATCTACCTTCAATGGTTCCAAATTACTAATTTTTATTCTTGATTCATTTGGATTCAAAATGGTGCAAATAGCTTTACAATTTTTGACAGTAGCAATACACTGAGGTATTTCTAAATTATTTATTCTTGTATAAGGAATAATTACATCACCATTTTCTATGTCTGAGACCTGAACTTGAATTACTTGTTATGTTCTAGGCTCTACAATAATAAAATTTGAACTAGGTAATGTCTTATGAAAATGTATTTTAGCATTGCTATCTGGAAGAATCAGTACTTCTTTATCTAAGTCAATAAAAGCTTTAAGTAGTTTCAAATTATCTATTCCTAATAAACAATCGAAGTATTTGTGAAAATTGAATAAGTAAAACTTCAACTCCTTGTTTTCTTTTGTATTAAACATACGAACAGAAGATATTGTAGTACTGAAATTTTCAATAGAACTTCCATGAACCGTGGAAATTTGAAATGGATCTTTCTTAATCGCATTTTTAAAATATTTGTCCGCAATCTCGGGACGTATGAAAGATTTCGTACTACCTGTATCTATCAATACTTTCAAATTTATTTTAGGAAAAATTATGTATGGCAATTCACTATCACTACCCGTATTCATCAGCTCATAATGAGGCATTATTCGTCCGAGGCTGGTTGTCGAAAAAATTGATCATTGTTATTATTGGACTGATCACAATTATTGTCATGTTCGTCAGGATGTTCGACCTGTGGTTCCTGATCTATATTAAATAATTCCTCAACTACGTAATTTGGTCTAGAATTACTTTGATTTCTAAAATAACTATTATTACTTGAATTTCTTTGGAAGGGTTGGTTTTGTGGAGGCCTAAACGTATTTCGTGTCGACGTAGACATAGGTGTAGGCTTAGGAAATGATTGATTTGGTTTAGGTTTAAATACATTGGGTTGTTGGATTGGTCTGGGATTATTTTGGTAATGTTGGTTTTGATTATGAGGATAATTGGTGATAGGTAGAGGTGGTTTAAACTGATGTGGTTGGAAGTTTTGAGGATTTCTCTTAAAATGATTTGGTTTTCCGTGTTGTTTCTGACCAAACTTATTCTTAAACTGATTTTGTTGTACACCCTCTAACTGAAAATCATTTGTAAGCATATGTAAAGCTACATTCAAATCTGAAGGATTCTTTGTACGCATCAAAGATCCGATCGGTTCCTTCAACCCTCGTAGTAATACTCTTAACGCTAGATTTCTACAATAATTGTTAATAATTATAGCCTCTTGTTCAGGTAAATGTGATATAGCATATGAAATCTGCAAATTCAGTAACTGCTGTACCCTATTATAAAATTCAAAAGGATTTTCATTTTGATTTTGCCGTAGTTCAGCCATTTCTATGTTTAGAGTAAAGAGATCACGCTTATCTGCATAAGCATTGAGAAGAGCATTCTTAAGATCTTGCCAAGTTTTTATATGACAGGACGAGATACTGAGAGCAGCATCTCCTTTTACTTTTGCGAGTAAACTAGACATTAAATATTCATTTTGAAAATCATCAACATTATTCACGTTATAAAATTTTGTGACTAGTTTCTCAGAAATGTCCAAAAATCTAGGAAGTAGTTCTGGTCCACCATAGAAATCAGGAATCATGCTCAAGTATTCAGATTTTAAGACAGGTACATTATTATTGGAAGTAGCCATTGTGAAATTTATTGATTGGTTCTCACTAATAGGAGTTAAATTTAAAATAGGTGCTCTAATAATTGGTCTTGGTAGTTGAACTGAATTATTGGGTGTTGGTGAGTCAGAATCCGATTCCACACTATCACTACTTTCGGAATTAATATTTTCGTTAAGCCCTCTAAAAGACATAAGGTACTTACAGCAATACCACTAGAAGTTCCATGCCCTGTATGCCGCAGGTCCAGAGATCCGTCGTGGTCCAATATTCCCTTGGAGTGACGTCTTCTCGCTTAGCTACTCGATCCACCAAGCTGGAATTCTTCCTTCTAGATGGCTGAGTCCACGCGACCGCCGAAATTCCGATTCGCGAGACTTCTGTAGGTTCGTTCGGATATTGTTAATTCGACGACAAAGGGTGGTCTATAAGCCGTAGGCACCCCCAATATCCGTCACTCGGCTGCGCCAGATATATTTCGGAAAGCCGTAAGTCCGTTTTTAAAAAAATATTTTATTTCCAAAAATGTAGTGAATTGTACAGAAGTTGGATAAAGACTGAATAAAATATGTAAAATACAAAGCTAGGTTGATATGATGGGAACAAAGAAAAAGATTATGTTACATCCTAGAAATATGCAAGGCGCCATCAAAAGACGCTGACTCGTTGTCTTCTCTGATCATAGGCGTTCCATAACTTATATGTAGCCAAATGTCAAATCTTTACAACTCCCTTTTTTAGTGCCAACACAGTTGTTGAACTAGGGATCTCATTTATAAACTGTACATGAACTACGTGTAGTTTCTTGCTGATCATAAAACTGTCCCATGTTGATCAGTATTCATTGCACACGACTAATCGCCATCCCTACAATACAGAGGGCCATATCTAAAAATTGTTTTTCGGCTTTACCTTTGCGAACCCTTCTTGAAACCTGGCACGTAATCTATAAAAACATCACGCGCCATACATTCACAAGCTTCTACAGCGTTGCCAAATGCTTGCACCGTCTCGTCATAACTTCTAAAGAGAACCTTATCTTATTATCTGTCAAGGAGAGAATCATGTAGGATATTATTCCGCAAATACAATACTTTTACCATTCCAGCTCTGATGATATTTGGAATGTGCCTTTGTTTTTAAAAAGATATATAGATATAGTACCCCATGTGATGTCCATACAGAAGGTAAGTGAAAAAGTGTATCTTGCTTATAGAAAATGAGGCTAATGAATAAAAATGTAGCAATTGCTTTTTCTTATAAATTCGAAGTAAATGCTTGAAAACCAATGAATAAAAACTCAAGTAATTGCTTTTTCCGCCAGCAATTGCTTACAAGCGCAGGAATTGCTTTTAGTGAATGCTTTTTCTTAAAAAATAGAAGCAATTGCTACCTTTTACTTGAAATGTGATGAATAAATTGAGGAATTGCTTTTTCTAGCGTAGCAATTGCGCTCAAATTTGGAAGGTAGGTCGACCCCTGCATCATTTGCTTGGCAGCAGTTAGCAGTGGTTTTATATGTAAGTATTTAACTAGCTTATAAATTGTAATACACGTTTTGTTCCATAACAATGTTTGCTTTAAGTAAATTATCCTCGCGTTTTCTCCTCAAGATTTCTTCCTGTTGCATGCGACATAGTTTCAACTGCTCAAGTAAAACTAATCGCTGCAGTTCAGCAGTTGACAATGATTTTGTTTCCGCAGTTTCAGGTAATTCGTTTGATATTTTAATTTTCTTTTTAGGAGGATTGCTACATGCTGCAGCTACAGGAATAACACAGTCACTCGTTGATGTAGAGGGCTTAAAATGTATCATTTCTTCACCAGTTCCAACAGACGCAGCGCCTAAGAATTTGTATTTTTAGTTTAAAAAAATTATTATTAAAAGTTTGGCTCCTAAAATACCTGGTATTTTTTTAAATACGGGATTCTTCTGTACGTCCAAAATTTCTAAGAATAATTTTTCCCAGGGCTTGTAGATGATAGGTTTATTTCCTGTCTTATTAATATCAAACTTCTTTTTTATGTCTGCCTTCATATTACTAATTTTCTTTGCTAACTGTTTAGGTGTAAGTGAAACGTTATAAATATCTCTATATTGCTGTACTAAGATGGTTAAAGCTGCCTCCTTTTCTGCTTTAACTTGCGGAACTTGTGATTTATTCAGAACAAATTTGTGTTCTTTCAATTTATGGACAAATATCAGTTGTTTGTCTGTAATTTCTTCATCACTAGCACTACTATCAAATTCCTCATTTTCACTGAACTCTGCCATATCACAAAAATGTATGTTTTTATTTTCCACAGAAACGTAACTCGTCAACTCTACTGCAAACCAGGAACCAAACTGAAGATAATCTCGAAGAGTGGACGAAAAACACGTCTCGACTTGTTTTGAGTCAGCAGCAATTGCTACAGGGGTATCAGAACAGCAGCAATTGCTTCAAACTTTTATTCATATCCAGATCAAGCAATTGCTTTTGCTTGTAGTATTTGCTAGTTAAGCAATTGCTTTTACTAATAAGTAATTGCTTCAAGTAATTGCTTCGTTTTTATTCATTAGCCTCAATATGTCACAGCATATGGTTCTAATAGTAAACTTTGGGAGGTATATCACAATCTTCCAAGCAGAAAAGATAGCCATAGAGTTATTTAATACTAACAAACTCCAAGTCGGCTGCGCCATCTCTTAGGCAGTTGATACGACCGCTGGTTCAACTGATTTGAAGCCGTCAAAAAAGTTTTCGTGGCAAATTTGGAGCGTTCTACATTCGATTCGACGTCTCGATCCAAAGGAAAGCTACAAGCTCACAAACAACAAACATACAGGTGAAACTAATAAAAGCATGGGCGCCTTGTGTCATATTATTCGTTAATCAAGTGCCCGATGCTTTTTTCACAATCATACTAGTATTTTTTCTTCATTGTTGGTTTAAGCTAATTTTAAAAATTATTTATAACTTTTTAGTTCGATGTTCGATGAAAAGCGTGCTTTTAGTTTTTTTAAAATAAATTTATTTTTAAATTTTTAGTTGACTTAATTACTATTAAAGCGTGTTTCTTATCTTTTTCAAACTGTATTTATTTCGTTAATTTTTTAGTTATAAATTAGTGGCCCCAACAGACGTTGTGATGCTTGCAGCGCTATCTGCCAGACCTTATGTAAAACACTTCTTGGTCAACAACAATTTATTAATTTTTCTCACAGTTTCCTGGTGTTAATTTTTTGACGGGATCTTCAAATTAACATTGTCAGAAATTAGTTTTATATCAGTCTATCGCCAATTTTGTAGCAAGTCGTTAATTTATGTAATTTCTGTGGCAAGTCGCATAGTTTGTGGTCGACCGGAATGAAATTCATCACTGATTCGGCCATTTGGCACAATACTGTGAACTATGGATCTGCCAACTTTATTTTAACCATTCTTTTTGTATTTTTAATTGAACTTAAGCTGCACAAAATGCAAAAGTGTTCATTTTGGTACCCGTAATTGTATGACCACTGTCGAAGTGCCGAAAACACAGACTATACCCGCGCCGAGAATTATATCATCTGCATTGTGCAGTCTGTAGTGTTATTTACAAGACTCTGTGAATTGTTAATTCAAACCCCAACTTAGATGGAAGGTAGCGCCAAAGTTCCGTACCGTCAGTTGTAGGTGACTATAACACGAAGCCATCTCGACAACTATATATACACATTACAGTTTAAGATAACAGATGGCGCAAGTATTCAGTTACTATCATTATTATTATTATTATTATCCGACTTTCTAAGTTCCTCTCGCATAATTGCGGTAGCGACAAGTGTTGACGGGCTGTGCCAAGTCAACACCCTGACTATTGATCGGAATTTAGGAAGGATCGCACAATATTACGGGTCTTTAGGATTACAGACTTTTGGATTACTTTGTGTAACTTTTCGTCCAGGCCCAACTGTTGAAGGTGTTGTGTAAACGTGTTTGGTGTAAGGCCTGCGACCGACATAATGAGGGGGACAATAGTGACTTTGTTTTGTTTGCAAAGTCGTTTTATTTCCATAGCAAGGTCCGTGTATTTAGATATCTTCCCAGCGTAGGTGTTTTGGATATTCACATCATTGGGAATGGCTATATCTATCAAATAGGTAATGTTGTCGGCTTTTGACTGGAAAACTATATCTGGCCCATTTGCTGGAATGGTTTTGTCTGTATGTATTTCAACGTCCCAGTATAGTTTGTATCGATCATTCTCGAGTACTGATATCGGAGTGTACTTGTAATATGGATCTGTGTTTTCTATTAGTTTGTTTGTTGTGGTGCTTGGTGTATCACCTTGGCCGTGGAGTTATGTCTGGTTGTGTATTCGGTGCCGGTAAGAGTTTTGCACCCGCTTGTTATGTGATCTATCGTTTCTCTTTGTTGGTGACATTTTCTGCAATTATCATCTGTTATGGATGGATCTTTAATTACGTATTTTTTGTAGTTTCGTGTTGCAATCACTTGGTCTTGGATGGCAAGCATGAAACCCTCCGTTTCTGGGAACAACTGGCCATCCTGCAACCAGGTGTATGACTGTTTTTTGTTAATGTGGTCTTGGGTGACACGGTATCTATGTTTGCCGTGGCGTGGTTTCTGCGACCAGGTGTTAATTTTTTGTTGTTGTGACTGGATGTGATTGCATGTGTCTGCTACGTGATCTGGACAAGAGAGGTTGAGTGGTATATAGTTTTTGTCTGCTTTTACTATTGCTCCATGTAAGTTTGTTTGTTTGCTTTGGAAGAAATGTCTGAGTGTTTTTAATTGCCTTGTGTGAAGAGACTGTATGTCTAGAATTCCTCTGCTCCCTTGTTTTTTGTCTACGGTCAGCCTTTCCTTATTATTATAATTAGTTTGCACAACAGGCCATGAAGGCCTATTAGGGCAGAAATGAGTACAGTCTGATCTTATACCGCTAAAATTTAGATAACTTAAGATTGTCTTTGGATACTTTCACCACCTGTCTCTGAGTATATCCTGCACTATTCCACGCCACCTATTTCTGTCTGCCACCTTCTCTTCCTAGTTTTTAATATTAAATTTCTTTAAATCATCTTCGCCCTTCTTCAGCCATCTCTCCCTTGGTCTACCCTTCCTCTTTTCCCTATTGTTTTCCGGTTGAGAGCTAGTTTTGCTATTGTCATCCTATTCAGCCTCTCCACATGTCATAGCCACCTTTTTCTCTGCGTCTTGGAGACTGCTTTAATACGGGGTTCTTATACATGTCTTACAGTTCCTAGTTTGTTCTTCTCCTCCATTCCTCGTTTGTCCTTACACCTCGATAAATAGCTTTCAACATTTTTATTTCCCATCTTATAATGTTTTCTTCCTCCTCTTTGTTCATAGTCTACGTCTCACAGGCATATGTCGCTGTTGGTCTTATAACAGTTGTGTAAACTCTCACTTTGGTCTTTCTCTCGTTCCATACTTCTGGTTTCCTTTGACGATCCTTGCCTGTATTTCTTGTTTCTTCTGTCCGTTTTGCTCTATGATTACTCCTGGGTACATAAATTCCGTAGTCCTTTCAAAAGTATATTTCATCTATCTTTCCAGGAGCATGGGAAAGGATCTTACCTTGGTGGCAGTGCTGTTGGTTGTTGGTGAATAGACGGAGTAACAGTACTAAGCCAAAGGAGAGCTACATGCTCACAAACTAATAAACATACAGGTGAAGCTAATAAAAGGGTAATTAAAAAGAGAACGCTAGTCTCGGGTGAAGGGGTGAAGGTTAAATAACACCCTGTAGATGCTGTTAGAGAAATCGGCGTTGGTGTATACCTAACTAATTTGTCGACGACAAGCAACGAACTGCCAAAAACTTCTGCTCACTCGACGCGGCGGATATTACGAAATACTTTCCGTGACCTCAGCAAGAAGCAGTAGCGAAGAAGTTAGGGAAAGCTGCTGACGACTCTAACCGGGTTAGATTTATGAACGGCGGCACGTAAGAAGTTGCTTCGTTTGGGCAAATACGCACGCCTTCACAGGAATATTCTAATGACAGGTGGGAGGCAGGCAGGCAGGGCATGGAACACCCGGAAAACTAAAACAGATCCGGAGCAAACTTTCGCGCTGATGACTCGAATTTAGCAAAATTACCACCGGAGTGGATGAGGGTCTTAATTGCAAAAGTCTCCGCCAGGACGTTCAGTTTCATACTTAAATTGACGTGTTTTTTCGGGATGTGAGAGGGGGATGTGCCATGTTGCCACGTTCGGGCAGAAATCTGGGAAAACTCTACAATTTGCGACGTTCGTCCACGAGAGTTGTTGGTAGATGAAATTATTATTATTTTTTGGGCAAATACACGCGCCTTCACAGGAATATTCTAATGACAGGTGGGAGGCAGGCAGGCAAGGCATGGAACACCCGGAAAACTAAAACAGATCCGGAGCAAACTTTCGCGCTGATGACTCGAATTTAGCAAAATTACCGCCGGAGTGGATGAGGGTCTTAATTGCAAAAGTCTCCGCCAGGGTGTTCCGTTTCATACTTGAATTGACGCGTTTCTTCGGGATGTGAGGGAGGGATGTGCCATGTTGCCACGTTCCATCAGAAATCCGGGAAAACTCTACAATTTGCGACGTTCGTCCACGAGAGTTGTTGGTAGATGAAATTATTTTTTTTTTTTGTAAATACACGCGGCTTCCAAGGAATATTCTAATGACAGGTGGAAGGCAGGCAGGGAAGGCATGGAACGCCCGTAAAACTAAAACAGATCCGGAACAAACTTTTGCGCTGATGACTCGAATTTAGCAAAATTACCACCGGAGTGGATGAGGGTCTTAATTGCAAAAGTCTCCGCCAGGACGTTCCGTTTCATACTTAAATTGACGCGTTTCTTCGGGATGTGAGGGAGGGATGTGCCATGTTGCCACGTTCGATCAGAAATCCGGGAAAACTCTACAATTTGCGACGTTCGTCCACGAGAGTTGTTGGTAGATGAAATTATCTTTTTTTTTTTTGTAAATACACGCGGCTTCCAAGGAATATTCTAATGACAGGTGGAAGGCAGGCAGGGAAGGCATGGAACGCCCGTAAAACTAAAACAGATCCGGAACAAACTTTCGCGCTGATGACTCGAATTTAGCAAAATTACCACCGGAGTGGATGAGGGTCTTAATTGCAAAAGTCTCCGCCAGGGTGTTCCGTTTCATACTTGAATTGACGCGTTTCTTCGAGATGTGACGGAGGGATGTGCCATGTTGCCATGTTAGATCAGAAATCCGGGAAAACTCTACAATTTGCGACGTTCGTCCACGAGAGTTGTTGGTAGATGAAATTATTTTTTTTTTTTGTAAATACACGCGGCTTCCAAGGAATATTCTAATGACAGGTGGAAGGCAGGCAGGGAAGGCATGGAACACCCGGAAAACTAAAACAGATCCGGAGCAAACTTTCGCGCTGATGACTCGAATTTAGCAAAATTACCACCGGAGTGGATGAGGGTCTTAATTGCAAAAGTCTCCGCCAGGGTGTTCCGTTTCATACTTGAATTGACGCGTTTCTTCGAGATGTGACGGAGGGATGTGCCATGTTGCCATGTTAGATCAGAAATCCGGGAAAACTCTACAATTTGCGACGTTCGTCCACGAGAGTTGTTGGTAGATGAAATTATTTTTTTTTTTTGTAAATACACGCGGCTTCCAAGGAATATTCTAATGACAGGTGGAAGGCAGGCAGGGAAGGCATGGAACGCCCGTAAAACTAAAACAGATCCGGAACAAACTTTTGCGCTGATGACTCGAATTTAGCAAAATTACCGCCGGAGTGGATGAGGGTCTTAATTGCAAAAGTCTCCGCCAGGGTGTTCCGTTTCATACTTGAATTGACGCGTTTCTTCGAGATGTGACGGAGGGATGTGCCATGTTGCCATGTTAGATCAGAAATCCGGGAAAACTCTACAATTTGCGACGTTCGTCCACGAGAGTTGTTGGTAGATGAAATTATTATTATTTTTTGGGCAAATACACGCGCCTTCACAGGAATATTCTAATGACAGGTGGGAGGCAGGCAGGCAGGGCATGGAACACCCGGAAAACTAAAACAGATCCGGAGCAAACTTTCGCGCTGATGACTCGAATTTAGCAAAATTACCACCGGAGTGGATGAGGGTCTTAATTGCAAAAGTCTCCGCCAGGACGTTCAGTTTCATACTTAAATTGACGTGTTTTTTCGGGATGTGAGAGGGGGATGTGCCATGTTGCCACGTTCGGGCAGAAATCTGGGAAAACTCTACAATTTGCGACGTTCGTCCACGAGAGTTGTTGGTAGATGAAATTATTATTATTTTTTGGGCAAATACACGCGCCTTCACAGGAATATTCTAATGACAGGTGGGAGGCAGGCAGGCAAGGCATGGAACACCCGGAAAACTAAAACAGATCCGGAGCAAACTTTCGCGCTGATGACTCGAATTTAGCAAAATTACCGCCGGAGTGGATGAGGGTCTTAATTGCAAAAGTCTCCGCCAGGGTGTTCCGTTTCATACTTGAATTGACGCGTTTCTTCGGGATGTGAGGGAGGGATGTGCCATGTTGCCACGTTCCATCAGAAATCCGGGAAAACTCTACAATTTGCGACGTTCGTCCACGAGAGTTGTTGGTAGATGAAATTATTTTTTTTTTTTGTAAATACACGCGGCTTCCAAGGAATATTCTAATGACAGGTGGAAGGCAGGCAGGGAAGGCATGGAACGCCCGTAAAACTAAAACAGATCCGGAACAAACTTTTGCGCTGATGACTCGAATTTAGCAAAATTACCACCGGAGTGGATGAGGGTCTTAATTGCAAAAGTCTCCGCCAGGACGTTCCGTTTCATACTTAAATTGACGCGTTTCTTCGGGATGTGAGGGAGGGATGTGCCATGTTGCCACGTTCGATCAGAAATCCGGGAAAACTCTACAATTTGCGACGTTCGTCCACGAGAGTTGTTGGTAGATGAAATTATCTTTTTTTTTTTTGTAAATACACGCGGCTTCCAAGGAATATTCTAATGACAGGTGGAAGGCAGGCAGGGAAGGCATGGAACGCCCGTAAAACTAAAACAGATCCGGAACAAACTTTCGCGCTGATGACTCGAATTTAGCAAAATTACCACCGGAGTGGATGAGGGTCTTAATTGCAAAAGTCTCCGCCAGGGTGTTCCGTTTCATACTTGAATTGACGCGTTTCTTCGAGATGTGACGGAGGGATGTGCCATGTTGCCATGTTAGATCAGAAATCCGGGAAAACTCTACAATTTGCGACGTTCGTCCACGAGAGTTGTTGGTAGATGAAATTATTTTTTTTTTTGTAAATACACGCGGCTTCCAAGGAATATTCTAATGACAGGTGGAAGGCAGGCAGGGAAGGCATGGAACGCCCGTAAAACTAAAACAGATCCGGAACAAACTTTTGCGCTGATGACTCGAATTTAGCAAAATTACCGCCGGAGTGGATGAGGGTCTTAATTGCAAAAGTCTCCGCCAGGGTGTTCCGTTTCATACTTGAATTGACGCGTTTCTTCGAGATGTGACGGAGGGATGTGCCATGTTGCCATGTTAGATCAGAAATCCGGGAAAACTCTACAATTTGCGACGTTCGTCCACGAGAGTTGTTGGTAGATGAAATTATTATTATTTTTTGGGCAAATACACGCGCCTTCACAGGAATATTCTAATGACAGGTGGGAGGCAGGCAGGCAGGGCATGGAACACCCGGAAAACTAAAACAGATCCGGAGCAAACTTTCGCGCTGATGACTCGAATTTAGCAAAATTACCACCGGAGTGGATGAGGGTCTTAATTGCAAAAGTCTCCGCCAGGACGTTCAGTTTCATACTTAAATTGACGTGTTTTTTCGGGATGTGAGAGGGGGATGTGCCATGTTGCCACGTTCGGGCAGAAATCTGGGAAAACTCTACAATTTGCGACGTTCGTCCACGAGAGTTGTTGGTAGATGAAATTATTATTATTTTTTGGGCAAATACACGCGCCTTCACAGGAATATTCTAATGACAGGTGGGAGGCAGGCAGGCAAGGCATGGAACACCCGGAAAACTAAAACAGATCCGGAGCAAACTTTCGCGCTGATGACTCGAATTTAGCAAAATTACCGCCGGAGTGGATGAGGGTCTTAATTGCAAAAGTCTCCGCCAGGGTGTTCCGTTTCATACTTGAATTGACGCGTTTCTTCGGGATGTGAGGGAGGGATGTGCCATGTTGCCACGTTCCATCAGAAATCCGGGAAAACTCTACAATTTGCGACGTTCGTCCACGAGAGTTGTTGGTAGATGAAATTATTTTTTTTTTTTGTAAATACACGCGGCTTCCAAGGAATATTCTAATGACAGGTGGAAGGCAGGCAGGGAAGGCATGGAACGCCCGTAAAACTAAAACAGATCCGGAACAAACTTTTGCGCTGATGACTCGAATTTAGCAAAATTACCACCGGAGTGGATGAGGGTCTTAATTGCAAAAGTCTCCGCCAGGACGTTCCGTTTCATACTTAAATTGACGCGTTTCTTCGGGATGTGAGGGAGGGATGTGCCATGTTGCCACGTTCGATCAGAAATCCGGGAAAACTCTACAATTTGCGACGTTCGTCCACGAGAGTTGTTGGTAGATGAAATTATCTTTTTTTTTTTTGTAAATACACGCGGCTTCCAAGGAATATTCTAATGACAGGTGGAAGGCAGGCAGGGAAGGCATGGAACGCCCGTAAAACTAAAACAGATCCGGAACAAACTTTTGCGCTGATGACTCGAATTTAGCAAAATTACCGCCGGAGTGGATGAGGGTCTTAATTGCAAAAGTCTCCGCCAGGGTGTTCCGTTTCATACTTGAATTGACGCGTTTCTTCGAGATGTGACGGAGGGATGTGCCATGTTGCCATGTTAGATCAGAAATCCGGGAAAACTCTACAATTTGCGACGTTCGTCCACGAGAGTTGTTGGTAGATGAAATTATTTTTTTTTTTTGTAAATACACGCGGCTTCCAAGGAATATTCTAATGACAGGTGGAAGGCAGGCAGGGAAGGCATGGAACGCCCGTAAAACTAAAACAGATCCGGAACAAACTTTTGCGCTGATGACTCGAATTTAGCAAAATTACCGCCGGAGTGGATGAGGGTCTTAATTGCAAAAGTCTCCGCCAGGGTGTTCCGTTTCATACTTGAATTGACGCGTTTCTTCGGGATGTGAGGGAGGGATGTGCCATGTTGCCACGTTCCATCAGAAATCCGGGAAAACTCTACAATTTGCGACGTTCGTCCACGAGAGTTGTTGGTAGATGAAATTATTTTTTTTTTTTGTAAATACACGCGGCTTCCAAGGAATATTCTAATGACAGGTGGAAGGCAGGCAGGGAAGGCATGGAACGCCCGTAAAACTAAAACAGATCCGGAACAAACTTTTGCGCTGATGACTCGAATTTAGCAAAATTACCACCGGAGTGGATGAGGGTCTTAATTGCAAAAGTCTCCGCCAGGACGTTCCGTTTCATACTTGAATTGACGCGTTTCTTCGAGATGTGACGGAGGGATGTGCCATGTTGCCATGTTAGATCAGAAATCCGGGAAAACTCTACAATTTGCGACGTTCGTCCACGAGAGTTGTTGGTAGATGAAATTATTTTTTTTTTTTGTAAATACACGCGGCTTCCAAGGAATATTCTAATGACAGGTGGAAGGCAGGCAGGGAAGGCATGGAACACCCGGAAAACTAAAACAGATCCGGAGCAAACTTTCGCGCTGATGACTCGAATTTAGCAAAATTACCACCGGAGTGGATGAGGGTCTTAATTGCAAAAGTCTCCGCCAGGGTGTTCCGTTTCATACTTGAATTGACGCGTTTCTTCGGGATGTAAGGGAGGGATGTGCCATGTTGCCACGTTCCATCAGAAATCCGGGAAAACTCTACAATTTGCGACGTTCGTCCACGAGAGTTGTTGGTAGATGAAATTATTTTTTTTTTTTGTAAATACACGCGGCTTCCAAGGAATATTCTAATGACAGGTGGAAGGCAGGCAGGGAAGGCATGGAACACCCGGAAAACTAAAACAGATCCGGAGCAAACTTTCGCGCTGATGACTCGAATTTAGCAAAATTACCACCGGAGTGGATGAGGGTCTTAATTGCAAAAGTCTCCGCCAGGGTGTTCCGTTTCATACTTGAATTGACGCGTTTCTTCGGGATGTAAGGGAGGGATGTGCCATGTTGCCACGTTCCATCAGAAATCCGGGAAAACTCTACAATTTGCGACGTTCGTCCACGAGAGTTGTTGGTAGATGAAATTATTTTTTTTTTTTGTAAATACACGCGGCTTCCAAGGAATATTCTAATGACAGGTGGAAGGCAGGCAGGGAAGGCATGGAACACCCGGAAAACTAAAACAGATCCGGAGCAAACTTTCGCGCTGATGACTCGAATTTAGCAAAATTACCACCGGAGTGGATGAGGGTCTTAATTGCAAAAGTCTCCGCCAGGGTGTTCCGTTTCATACTTGAATTGACGCGTTTCTTCGGGATGTAAGGGAGGGATGTGCCATGTTGCCACGTTCCATCAGAAATCCGGGAAAACTCTACAATTTGCGACGTTCGTCCACGAGAGTTGTTGGTAGATGAAATTATTTTTTTTTTTTGTAAATACACGCGGCTTCCAAGGAATATTCTAATGACAGGTGGAAGGCAGGCAGGGAAGGCATGGAACACCCGGAAAACTAAAACAGATCCGGAGCAAACTTTCGCGCTGATGACTCGAATTTAGCAAAATTACCACCGGAGTGGATGAGGGTCTTAATTGCAAAAGTCTCCGCCAGGGTGTTCCGTTTCATACTTGAATTGACGCGTTTCTTCGGGATGTAAGGGAGGGATGTGCCATGTTGCCACGTTCCATCAGAAATCCGGGAAAACTCTACAATTTGCGACGTTCGTCCACGAGAGTTGTTGGTAGATGAAATTATTTTTTTTTTTGTAAATACACGCGGCTTCCAAGGAATATTCTAATGACAGGTGGAAGGCAGGCAGGGAAGGCATGGAACACCCGGAAAACTAAAACAGATCCGGAGCAAACTTTCGCGCTGATGACTCGAATTTAGCAAAATTACCACCGGAGTGGATGAGGGTCTTAATTGCAAAAGTCTCCGCCAGGGTGTTCCGTTTCATACTTGAATTGACGCGTTTCTTCGAGATGTGACGGAGGGATGTGCCATGTTGCCATGTTAGATCAGAAATCCGGGAAAACTCTACAATTTGCGACGTTCGTCCACGAGAGTTGTTGGTAGATGAAATTATTTTTTTTTTTTGTAAATACACGCGGCTTCCAAGGAATATTCTAATGACAGGTGGAAGGCAGGCAGGGAAGGCATGGAACACCCGGAAAACTAAAACAGATCCGGAGCAAACTTTCGCGCTGATGACTCGAATTTAGCAAAATTACCACCGGAGTGGATGAGGGTCTTAATTGCAAAAGTCTCCGCCAGGGTGTTCCGTTTCATACTTGAATTGACGCGTTTCTTCGAGATGTGACGGAGGGATGTGCCATGTTGCCATGTTAGATCAGAAATCCGGGAAAACTCTACAATTTGCGACGTTCGTCCACGAGAGTTGTTGGTAGATGAAATTATTTTTTTTTTTTGTAAATACACGCGGCTTCCAAGGAATATTCTAATGACAGGTGGAAGGCAGGCAGGGAAGGCATGGAACACCCGGAAAACTAAAACAGATCCGGAGCAAACTTTCGCGCTGATGACTCGAATTTAGCAAAATTACCACCGGAGTGGATGAGGGTCTTAATTGCAAAAGTCTCCGCCAGGGTGTTCCGTTTCATACTTGAATTGACGCGTTTCTTCGGGATGTGAGGGAGGGATGTGCCATGTTGCCAAGTTTCATCAGAAATCCGGGAAAACTCTACAATTTGGGACGTTCGTCCACGAGAGTTGTTGGTAGATGAAATTATTTTTTTTTTTTTGGCAAATACACGCTGCTTCCAAGGAATATTCTAATGACAGGTGGGAGGCAGGCAGGGAAGCCATGGAACATCTGGAAAACTAAAACAGATCCGGAGCAAACTTTTGCGCTGATGACTTGAATTTAGCAAAATTACCGCCGGAGTGGATGAGGGTCTTAATTGCAAAAGTCTCCGCCAGGACGATCCGTTTCATACTTAAATTGACGCGTTTCTTCGGGATGCGAGGGAGGGGTCTGCCATGTTGCCACGTTCGATCAGAAATCCGGGAAAACTCTACAATTTGCGACGTTCGTCCACGAGAGTTGTTGGTAGGTGAAATTATTTCATTTTTTTGGCAAATACACGCGGCTTCCAAGGAATATTCTAATGACAGGTGGGAGGTAGGCAGGGAAGGCACGGACACCCGGAAAACTAAAACAGATCCGGAGCAAACTTTCGCGCTGATGACTCGAATTTAGCAAAATTACCAACGGAGTGGATGAGCGTCTTAATTGCAAAAGTCTCCGCCAGGACGTTCCGTTTCATACTCAAATTGACGCGTTTCTTCGGGATGTGAGGGAGGGATGTGCCATGTTGCTACGTTTATCTAAAAAAATTGAAAATCTCTATTTGATTTTCTATTAAGATGAAACCTCGTGTTTTGGATAATTTGAGGGTGTTGATTACAAATCCGGTCGCAGTTTTAAGTTTAAGTCTCGTTTGACGTAAATAAAAAATTTCAGATCTCTCGGGTTTATCTAAAAAAATTGAAAATCTCTATTTGATTTTTTATTAAGATGAAACCTCGTGTTTTGGATAATTTGAGGGTGCTGATTACAAATCCGGTCGCAGTTTTAAGCTTAAGTCTCGTTTGACGTAAATAAAAAATTTCAGATCTCTCGGGCAGGTGGGTTTATCTAAAAAAAATGAAAATCACTATTTGATTTTCTATTGAGATAAAACCTCGTGTTTTGCATAATTTGAGGGTGATGATTACAAATCCGGTCGCAGTTTTAAGTTTAAGTCTCGTTTGACGAAAATAAAAAATTTCAGATCTCTCGGGCCGGTGGGTTTATCTAAAAAAATTGAAAATCTCTATTTGATTTTTTATCAAGATGAAACCTCGTGTTTTGGATAATTTGAGGGTGCTGATTACAAATCGAGTCGCAGTTTTAAGCTTAAGTCTCGTTTGACGTAAATAAAAAATTTCAGATCTCTCGGGTTTATCTAAAAAAATTGAAAATCTCTATTTGATTTTTTATTAAGATGAAACCTCGTGTTTTGGATAATTTGAGGGTGCTGATTACAAATCCGGTCGCAGTTTTAAGCTTAAGTTTCGTTTGACGTAAATAAAAAATTTCAGATCTCTCGGGCAGGTGGGTTTATCTAAAAAAAATGAAAATCACTATTTGATTTTCTATTGAGATAAAACCTCGTGTTTTGCATAATTTGAGGGTGATGATTACAAATCCGGTCGCAGTTTTAAGTTTAAGTCTCGTTTGACGAAAGTAAAAAATTTCAGATCTCTCGGGCCGGTGGGTTTATCTAAAAAAATTGAAAATCTCTATTTGATTTTTTATCAAGATGAAACCTCGTGTTTTGGATAATTTGAGGGTGCTGATTACAAATCGAGTCGCAGTTTTAAGCTTAAGTCTCGTTTGACGTAAATAAAAAATTTCAGATCTCTCGGGCAGGTGGGTTTATCTAAAAAAAACGAAAATCACTATTTGATTTTCTATTGAGATAAAACCTCGTGTTTTGCATAATTTGAGGGTGCTGATTACAAATCCGGTCGCAGTTTTAAGTTTAAGTCTCGTTTGACGAAAATAAAAAATTTCAGAGCTCTCTGGCAGGCGGGTTTACCTAAAAAATTGAAAATTCCTAATTTGACTTTCTATTAAGATACAATCTCGTTTTTTAGATAATTTGAGGGTACCGATTACAAATCCGGTCGCAGTTTTAAGTTCCAGTCTCGTTTGAGGAAAATAAAAAAAATTCAGATCTCTAGAGTCCTAAAAAAATTGAAAATCTTTGTTTGACTTTCTATTAAGATGAAACCTCGTGTTTTAACTAATTTAAGGGTGCTGATTATATATCCGTTCGCAGTATTAAGATTCAGACTCTTATAACGGAAATAAAAAAATTCTTTAGCTAAAATGTTTTCTGGGGATAATATAAAAAGAAACATCGGCTGAATATTCTAGCAAATGAACAGACAACACGAAACCCCTAATAACATCGCAGCTGGTGTGCATCACTATGTGAAATCTCCCTGGAACCGACCCGACAATTTCCTCCTCGGGATAGCGGAGAGCGGACCATGTACAGACACATCAGCAAACAACAACTGCGTAGTTTCTCGCTTCCTAATCTCCCGGCCCCCCGTCCAGCGGCTAGTTGGCAGCAGCCGAAACAATTTTAATAAAAAAGTTTCCGTCTGCCGCAATTCGCGTGGGAACGGCGACACGTGCGCCGGCGGCGATCGAAAGCCGCCGCTAGGTGGCGCCACTGTCGAAGGTATTCGGTCTCCGGCTGCGTTGCCAGATCATAATGACTTGTAATACGGCACATAACTCTGACGTCACTTCTGCAGTATATATTTCTGTTACACACTGCACTAAACTGGAGGCTTAAGCGAGCCCTGAGTAAAACCACTTCATACTTGAAACATCCTATTGGCATACTTAACACACTCACTCTGTTTATAAACAATCTTAGTTAAACAAAAATTAAAACAAAAAACTTTTTTAAAAAAAGCTTTCATTTAAAGGTTCTAAAAAAAGAGAAAGTAAAATGTTCCTTCAGAGTGTTAACTACCAACTTATAGCCTCATTATACACAATTTATATGATCATAAAAGCTTGTCGCGAGGTTTGCGTAAGTACCTATAGGAATTCAATTAAACTGAAATTTTAACACACTTAAATTTAGCAGACCAAGTTAGTCAATTGAATAGGAACTAGCTAATTTACACAAGTATATCGCGCGACAAGCTTTTATGATCATATAAACTGTGCATAATGAGGCTATAAGTTGGTAGTTAACACTCTGAAGGAACATTTTATTTTCTTTTTTTAGAACCTTTAAATGAAAGCTTTTTTTAATAAAGTTTTTTTGTTTTAATTTGTTTTTTGCTTTTTAATTATTAACTTGCATTTATATCAAACAAAATTTTTATTTATCCTCGGCAAGCCCTTTTATTTGATACCCATATGCAGAAGTGCATTAAAAAGAACTATTTCGCCATCTTGGATGATCCACCATCATGAATGACGTACTATTATTTTTTACTTTCAACAAGCCCTTTCACTGTGCCAAGACTCTCTTCTCTCTAGGTCGTAAACAAGGTTCATGCAGTGATAAAACAACTCACCGACTTTGAATAGTATATTTTCCCCAACCTCTTACAATAAAACACATCATCGTAGGTATGATATCTAAAAATACATATTATTTGCCCAGTCATAGTCATACACACCGGCTGTCCGGTCTACCCTTCGTGGTTGCTCGGTGCAGAGCAGCGGTTCGTTATCTACCCCCTAACCTCATGTCGATGTCGTCACCATTGACGTCTTATGGTCGTCACCGTCGTCGATACAACTTGGTGAGAACCACTGCGTAGGTTGTATAAAAGAACTCGTACAATTCGATCCAGAATCTCCTGTGACTGCTGCCAGATCCTTGCTCACACCGCAAGCCTCTAGTTGAGCGCCAAATGCAAAAACTCTCTGCTCTCAGGTCCTCAGGTTCATGCAGTGATAAAACAACTTGCCGGCTTTGAACAATATTTTCCCCAAACTCTCACAACAGAATGCATCGTTTGACTAAAAATGACATCAGTGGGTCTATTGTCAGTGATGACATTCCTCTCATTAGATTGTCATTCCCCTTAGCATCTACTGGGCGTTCTCATATCAATATGGATACCCATATTGTAGAAATGCATTAAATAAGTGTTCCACTATTGGATTTAGAACGACGTCATATAACTTATTGTGCATTGTCATCCAAACTAAACGTGTATACAAAATTTCAGCTCAATCGACTGAAGATATCTGCTTCAAAATTGAGTTGCAAGATTCCACTCGAACAAGCGTACATACATTGCAAGTTAAATAAAAGCTTTTAAAATATACGCTTATTTTCCAATATCTCACGCACCGGACTGGTAACCTCCTTACGAATTGGAGCAATAGAATATGCTGGGTGTTACCAGTTCCCTTAACTTTACTAATCTACATCACAACTCTTAATCCGCTATAAATATACATATATACATATCACACTTCTGTCAATGTCAGCGTTCTGCATCCAAACAAAAACAAATCTAACCTAAAAACCCATAAGGGATTATCAAATATAAAAGCCGTGTATTGAGTTGAAGCTTGTGCTAAAATATAAAAATAATTAATAATAGCTGAGATTCATGCCAAATTTTCCAACAAACCTTAGAAAAATTTGGGCTTTAGGAGGATTGCTCTCTATCTCCCTCAACCCACCAGTACGTAGACAGCTGTTTCACGCTTATTAGCGATCATCAGTGCGCCATTGGTCGATTGGCGGAGATAGGGAGCATCAGAATTTTAATGTCTATCGGACATGTGAAGCATATGAGAGTAGGCGGCATAAAAAATCTGCCTGTACGCCATCTGGTACCCGAAGGTAACGGCAAACCAAAGAAAGTCGCTGCTAAACAGCAGCAGACCACCTGCTGGAACGCAAAGGCGCATTCGCTTGGCCTCACCAGAAAAGAGCGCTTCTATGCCACCTGCATATGAGAGTCGATATACGACCTATGGCGCACTGATGATCACTAATAAGCAATCACTGTAAAACGCTTAAACAGTCCTTATTGATGATAACTCAGCACAAGAAATCACAAAAGTACAAAAAACCGACAAACTATTTTTCACATGTGCTAAATGTCATATACAGAAAAGTTGTTTGGATACAGGAACTGACCAACCACAACAAAATTCTGTGACGTATTCAGTGATCTGACAGCTTGAAATTTAACCTAGGAGTTCCTCAGGGTTCCATTTTAGGGCCAGTTCTTTTCACGCTTTATGTGAATGAACTGGATGAAACCTTTCCTAATGCTGATTTCACCCTTTATGCAGATGACACATCTGTGATCGTGTCTGACAGGAGGGACAACGTGTTAGTGGAAAAGTGTGATGTACTCATTAATGATTTGAATCGGTGGTTTATCAACAAACGTTTGTATCTTAACGATAGTAAAACTGTAGCCATCAGATTTCACAACTATCAAAGGAAAGTACCACCACTGAGTATAGATCTGGAGGACTCTGTCATAAAGGGTTCTAGCACCGTCAAGTTTTTAGGAATTTTGTTAAACGAATGTCTCCATTTTAAGGATTATTGTAATTTTGAGATATCAAAACTCATGACACAGTTATATGCATTGAGAAATCTTAGGACTGTTTTAATGAAGGCCATCAACTATTGAATTTGTACTATGCCTTGGTTGAGTCGCGTTTACGATATGGAATAATCTCCTGGGGTCTCTCTACCAATGCAAATAGAGTATTCATAGGCCAGAAGAAAATTGTAACATGCATAGCAGGGGTACCTACTACGCACAGCTGTAAGAGCCTATTTAAGTCATTCCATATATTAACACTACCCTGCCTATTTATATATGAACTGGCTATTTACATATATCTCAATCAAGCTGCACAGAGGTTCTCAATAAACGGCAGCATTTTAAAAACTAACACCAGGCAAAAGAATGATATCCACATACCCTTTGTGAAATATAAGACAAGTTCCATATTCCCTGATATATTGGGACCAAAAGTCTTCAATAAACTCCCAGAACACATAAAAAATCTGAAAGTATCAAAGTTTTTAAGGTCATTTAAAAAAAGTTTCTTGTAGAAAATTGTTTTTATAATGTAGCAGAATATATAAGTTTTTAAAAAATTAAAAATAAATATCATTTAAAAATTTAAATTTTGATGAATGTCTGTGTGTATATGTACAATAATTGTATTATTTGTGTGTATATCTGTGCATGTATATATTTTATATATTTATTTCTTTTGACAAATCCATATTCATATACAGGGTGAGTTTTTAGTACCGGCTCGGTCGATAACTCCGCTACTGCAGAAGATACCGAAAAAAGTTGTATATGAATGTTGTAGCTAAGGATATGCTACGTACTCAGAAAATATTTAGATTTATACAGGGTGATCCATAACTACGTGGTGATGCAAACATGCATTTTTTTAAATGAGACACTCTATATATTATTCCATATTCAAATTCTACTAATGATTTCCGTTATTTCAATATAAGGTATTGTTACATTATACAGGGTATTTCAAAAGTTATGACCATTTTTATATCCAAATCACGGTCAAATGAACGTACTGTATATCAAGAAGTAAAGAATCAAAAATCATTTTTTTACACGGATGAATAAAAAATATACTCTAGATTTGAAATCGGCTATAAAAAAAGCCCGCGACGCATATTCTTATACAGGGTGATGCAGAAGGTGAAATCTAGATTTTCTATATTTTTTAAATGTAACCCCCAATATTTTATTATACCAAGGATTGCTTTAATATGCTATTTCATCTTTGTATAGCACTTGTTATGGCTGTATTCATTAGTTTCTGAGATATTTCGGTTTCTCTACAAATTTTAAATATACTTTTTATTTGTTTACTAAAATTTATTTATTTTGAGAAAATACTATCAAATTTTGTTTTTGCTTAACCAACAACTAAAATATAAGGCCATGATAATACTTAATAAAGTCAAAACACTGAATAACCGACGTAATATAGTCACACAGTACGGAATTATTGAGCAGGTTATGAAAACTGTCAATTTTTCAAAGCACACCTGATAAATCTGCTTGATAATTATGCATGACGCCTACAAAATTGTTTCCTCTTTATACTTGACTCTATTATCTCGATGATTTAGGGCTTTGACCTCATCAAATAGTCTCATGACCTTATAATTTAGTTGTTCGTTAAACAAAAAACACATTAGATAGTACTTTACTTTCTCAAAATAAATAAATTTCAGTACACAAATAGAAGTTATATTTTAAATTTAGCGAAAAATCGAAATATCTCGGAAACTGATGGACGTAGGTACAACAAGTGCTATACAAAGATGAAAGAGCATATTAAAAGCAATTCTTTGAGATAATAAAATATTGGGGGTTACATTTAAAAAAAAGAGAAGATTTGGATTGTGCATTCTACATCACCCTGTATACGAATATGCGTTACGGGCTTTTTTATAGCCGACTTTAAAACTATAAGATATTTTTAATATTTTCGTGTAAAAAAAAATAACTTTAGATTTATTAGTTTTTGATATACAGTACGTTCATTTGACCCCGATTTGGATATAAAAACGGTCATAACTTTTGAAATACCCTGTATAATATAACAAAACCCTATATTGGAAGAACGGAAATCATTAGTAGAATTTGAATATGGAATAATATATAGGATGTCTCATTTAAAAAAATGCATGTTTGCCTCACCACGTAGTTATGGATGACCCTGTATAAGTCTAAATATTTTCTGAGCAAGAAGCATATCTGTGGCTACAACTCTTATATACAACTTTTTTCACTATCTTTTACAGTAGTGGAGTTATTGACCGAGCCGGTACTAAAAACTCACCCTGTGTACTGTATCAAAGGATGATAATAAAGATGAAGATGAAGATGTGGCGTATATAGGATTGAGAACATTACAGAATCGTTAGAAATCTACACCTTTTCTAGCTTTAGTTTCTAAAGCGTGAAGTGAAATTTATACCTTACAGTTTGAATTTAGAATTGACGAGTTGGAAAATTAACTTGACCGTTTAGTTATCACTTGACGCCTTAGAAACTACCGCTGGAAAAGGTGTAGAAGAAAAAATCGTTCCGGCTCACACCCTGTGCATATCGAGTCTACACAACAAACCGATCCGTAGTATGGAAAGGTGGCACTTTGCGGGTCGGTATCGCGAAAGTTTCATGCAAAACTTTCTGGGGGACCTTTCCGGGCAACTTCTGGCGCGGCCCACCTCGGCTAAAACGCAAACATTGTAAGGTAAGCCGCGGCCATTTAACATTCCCCGGCAGAAATAAGAAAAGAATGAAGTTGTTAGAAAGTTATGTGCGCCGCGGCGGCAGCGGCTAAAAAGCCTAAACGGGCCCGCATACATCACGTCGTCCCGACTCCGCGAATGCAACTCCGGATACGCGCCGGGAGTTGGGAGTTGCGGGGAATGCTTCGTCTCGGTTAGGCGGACTAGGAAGGATCACCACTTACGTATGCATTTTGCTTTAAACTCACGAACATCCTTGTTCAAATTCGGATCAACCATACACATACTGAGTAACATTTAGAAGTGTCACTAAGTAAACTTTCAGTGAGTATGCCACTCAAATGCCATGCATTGTGATAGACAATCATTGAGATATGCACTTTTAACCATTTCAATTAATTAACTGTCTTAACAAAATAGAAAAAATGAAGTAAATTTGATTGACTCAGTACTTCCCACACCCACACAAGTTTGAGCTGTTTCTATATTTTTGGTTTTTTTATTATTGCTGTGCCGCCACTGACACGATTTCTAAAACCCATTGACGTTTTCCATCCTCGCCACGGTAATAATGCCACAGTATTATTTCATTTCATTAAAATCAATCCAATTACGTTACACATACAGAACGAGCTAAAGCAATATTCCTATGTATTTATCAGAAAATTCTAAGTTCCTTGGTTTCTGGAATAGGCAAGGCAATGTTCGGATGGGCCTAAAAAAAGTCTATTATAACGCTAGGTTCATAGGACTAGGGATAGCCTATTGTGAGTACAACAAATTTTTGAGTCCCCACCCCCACCACTTCAATTTCTCCCCACCCAAAAAAGTAAAAAATGATCAGGAACTCCTAAAGCGGCTAAAAACGAAGTTTGAGTTGTTTTTATACTTTTAGTTTAGCCCCGCCACTGACACGATTTCTAAAAATCATAAACGTTTTCCATCCTCGCAGCGATAATAATACTGTGCAAAAATTTCATTAAAATCAATCCAATAGTTTCCTAGTTACACAATACAGAACGATAAGAAGCAATACTCGCATGTATACATAAGAAAATTCTAAGTACCTTGGTTTCTGTAATAGGCAAGATAATATTCGGATGGACCTGAAAAAGTATATTATGATACTAGGTCTTTCTTTTATAGGTTAGTGGACAACCTTTTATGAATACAACACAGTTTTCAGTTCTACAACCCTCGACCCCTCAACCATCCCAATTTCACCCCCACCCAAAAAAAGAAGAAAATGATTAGGAACCCCTAAAACACCTAAAAACAAAGTTTGCCGAATATTTAAAATTTTTGGTTTTTTGCTAAGTACCCCGCCGCCCATGCACCGATTTTCAAAAGGAGGGAACATTACCTACGGACCCACAGCATATCGCTGCCCACATTTCATCACAATCCGTTCAGCGGTTACTGAGATTACATGGCTAGAAAAACGCGTACAGACAGAACGACAGACAGACCGACAGTCCGTCAGACCAACAGACAGACCGACAGACCGACAGACCGACAGACCGACAGACCGACAGACCGACAGACCGACAGACCGACAGACCGACAGACCGACAGACCGACAGACCGACAGACCGACAGACCGACAGACCGACAGACCGACAGACCGACAGACCGACAGACCGACAGACCGACAGACCGACAGACCGACAGACCGACAGACCGACAGACCGACAGACCGACAGACCGACAGACCGACAGACCGACAGACCGACAGACCGACAGACCGACAGACCGACAGACCGACAGACCGACAGACCGACAGACCGACAGACCGACAGACCGACAGACCGACAGACCGACAGACCGACAGACCGACAGACCGACAGACCGACAGACCGACAGACCGACAGACCGACAGACCGACAGACCGACAGACCGACAGACCGACAGACCGACAGACCGACAGACCGACAGACCGACAGACCGACAGACCGACAGACCGACAGACCGACAGACCGACAGACCGACAGACCGACAGACCGACAGACCGACAGACCGACAGACCGACAGACCGACAGACCGACAGACCGACAGACCGACAGACCGACAGACCGACAGACCGACAGACCGACAGACCGACAGACCGACAGACAGGCATACCGACAGAAATGAGTGACGTGGATTTTCGTTATGTGGACATCATAAAACGATCAAAAAGTGTATTATTTTAAAAGTCGAAAATATTCTCGATCACAATACTCCCCCCACCTATCGGTGTGGGAAGTAAAAAAGATTACCAGACAATCGGAATAAACAACTGAGGATAATAATATATTTAAAGAAAAGATTGCCATGGACTGATCGCTCTATTTCACCCATTAATGCATATACTCCTTGCATTCGCATCTGTTGCAGACTTTTATTGCATCTGACAGTATAAGAGAACCCTTGAAACCGTCTGGCTTTTGGGAGAAATCATTTCATAGGTTTCCAAAAAACAGATTTTATAATATAACGAAAGTATAATTATAAATAATTATGTTTAGGGGTATCTAGCAGGGGGTTTGTTACTATGCTAGGTATATGGCAACGAGTATCGCGAGTTTCCAATTTTGTTACGAATAAAATATGAAAAAATTTGCTAGAATTAGATATGATTAGGTAAGACGGGTGTGACCTATTCTGATTCGAGATATTATGACCTGTTCTTTGCGTTGGAGTGAGGTGCCTTTATGTTTGCTATCCTTAACCGAATTACATATTTGAAAGAGTTTGTTATTCGTGTCTCTGTACCATTCATCTTGCCAGCAGTCTTGCATTTTGGTTTTAAGAAAACACTTCAGGTCACCATACTTGTCTGAAAGTACATTCGCATTTTGTATGTTATAGAATTCTAGCTTAGTTACAGCATACACAATAAGACTTAAGTGTGTGTCCAAGGCCTTTTTAACAGTCAACTGATATTTTTAATTCGTATTTCAACAGGAAAATGAGCATAAAATGCTTCTGAAATCCCAGTTTTCCCCGACTAATGCCTCCCTGCCCGCCAAAAAACGAACGGGTTTCACCTGTGTCAACGGCATCTTCAGCCCAAATTAATAACGGCTTTCGCAGGCACTTGTAGCTTCATGTTTGACTAATGGCTTTGGCCTGAATAACGGCTGCCTCTGCATTTATCCCGAGTTTATACCTTTCTAATTAACCCCATCTATTCATTTGGGCTGAAGATGCGCTGACAGATCGTTGGTTGCCTTTGAAGACAGCACAAAATAGATGCATCTTAGCTGCAGATTTGTGTTGCTTGTATTAAATTGAGCAGCGTCTCTGTTAATGATGCTGATGCATCTCATACTATAGACGGAAGTTAATAGTAAAATAACTTTAAAACTTTATGTTTTCATTTTCCAGTAAAAGAGTCAGTCGTGATTTGCTTGGGCATTGACAAGTAGGTAGTGTTTACCTACCTCCTCACTATTGTAAAAAAACGTCACGTCAAAATGCTTAATGTATGGGCAGGCATTTTAAGAAACAAAGTTATTGGGCTATTGTTTATCAATGGAAATTTAAATGAAGACATTTCTTTATGTTGGGAAATACCATCGATCCGCTTGTCAGTGAAACCACTGAAAACTAAATCGAAGAAGATGGAAACCCTATACTTGATGAGGTTCAAGTCTATTCCCAGCAAGACGACGCTCCTCCTTACTATGTTCTTCCGGTTTACAAATGGCCTATAGAATGGCCTGCTAGATCTCCTGATTTGTCTCTATTAGAATTTTTTCTATGGGGTCATTTAAAGTCTCAGTAATTTCTCAGTTGCCAGCAATATGTTTTCACAACATCCACGGCGCTTGTATACTTGGACCTCTCCCGACGGACGATTTCATAATCAAATTGATTACATTTTAGTTCATACACGGTGGAAGTCATCTATTAGTCTTTGTAAGACTCTACCAGGTTCTGACTGTGGCTCAAACCACCAATTACTTCTGTGCGAACTTCCGTAAAACTGAAGGTATGTCCACGTTCTAAGCGGATAGTACGGATGGAGATCGCTGACCCTGCTTCTTTTCGGTCAAAATGTTCAGAGCTTTTTTGGGATGCCTCTATAACAGATATGTCAAATTCAAACGATATGTGGCTATCATTCAAAAATGTGCTCTTACATGCTGCCCAGATAAAGAGTAGCATTCAACCAAAACAACAATGGATTAGTAGCCACACATTGTCTGTTATTGAGGCACGTAGAAGCCTTAAGATCTCAGGTCTTGATTCAAATACAAAGCAAAACGCATATAGACAGCTCTCACGCGAGATTCATAGACTATGCCGAAGAGATAACAACTCTTATATACAGCAATTGTGCCAGGAAATAGAGATGCATGCCAATACTAATCATCCGAAAGAATGTTTTTTAAGGTCAAATGCCTCAGTCAGGATTTTAAACCCAAATCTTAGGCTGTTAAAAATCCCGAGGGACAGCTAATTACCAACTTGCATGAGGTTATTGAGGTATGGCGAAATTACTGCGAAAACCTATACCATGAGGATGGCCCTCAGGTCCTCTCATTGGATTTTGAATACGAACCGGATATTCTTTTGTCTGAAGTGGAACATGCCCTCAACAAGTTAAAAACTAATAGAGCTACAGGCATTGATGCTATTTCTGCCGAAACATTAAGATGCTTGGGAGAAGACGGCATCTCTCTTTTATATAATATTTGTAAGAGGGTCTGGTCCTCCGGTGTTTAGCCAGATGAATGGTGCACATCCATTTTTGTTCCACTTCATAAAAAGGATCTCTGACAAATCCAGACAATTATCGCCTACTTTCGTTAACCTCTCATGCAAGCAAGGTTCTAATATATATTTTACAGTCTCGTTTGGAGGGTTTTATTGGCTGGGAGATATCTCAGGCGCAGGCAGGTTTCGTAAAAGGACGCGGTACGCGTGAGCAGATCTTAAACTTAAGACAGATTATTGAAAAAGCCAGAGAGCATTATTTTCCCGTTTTTATCTGCTTTGTGGACTATTCTAAGGCATTTGATAATGTAAAGTGGCCTAAACTATGGGGAATCCTTATCTCCATGGGAATCCCTTACCACTTAGTATTTCTCATACAGCAACTCTATGAGTCCAGCTCAGCTCGTGTAAGAATTGATATTAACCTGTCTAGTCAAACAGCAACCAGAAAAGGAGTTCGTCAGGGATAACATTTACTCTGAATTTGTGATGAGACAGGTATTGGACAACTGGCATGGCGGTATAACTATTGGCGAAAGCAAAATATATAACTTAAGATTTGCTGACGATACAACCCTTATTGCTGCTTCTCAGGAAGAACTAGTAGCTCTATTGAACGTTTTAGAACAACACAGTGCAGCATATGGTTTTGGTATTAACTACAATAAGACCAAGGTTATTATCGTAGATAGAGAGCATGACAATCATCAAGAAATAAAGTCAATAGGCCGTTGTGAGGTAGCTCAAAGTTTTGTGTACCTCGGTTCTTTGATCGACAATTCAGGTAGCTGTGAGAATGAGATTCGACGGCGCATTCAACAGGCATGGGTGGCCATGACAAAGCTTACTAAAATATGGCGTGACCATAACATCACTAAAGCTACCAAAATGTCACTGGTTCAGTCTCTTGTGTTCTCCATATTTTTGTATGCCTCGGAAACTTGGACTGTTAAAAAGGCAGATCGAGCTCGCATAGATGCTTTTGTAATGTGGACGTGGAGGAGAATGCTGAGAATTCCTTATACCGCCGAACGAACTAATGTTTCCATACTGGATGAGCTGGGTAATCCAAAGAGACTATCCTCCATTGTGTCGATGAGAACGCTTACATTCTTCGGACATATTCACAGAAGCGATAATATGGAGAAACTTGTATATCAGGGTCATGCCCCGAGTGGGCGGCGCCGTGGCCGTTCCCCTACACGCTGGGTGAACACGACGAAACAGTTGCTAGATACGAGTATCAAGAGCGCCACTGAACTGACAGTAAATCGCGAACGATGGCGAGCTACAATTCTCAAAACTATTGATAATATTCGTGTCGGCAATACTCTAGCTCCGACTTAATGCATTTTACGAGTTCACAACATGTCTGTTAAGACATTGTGACTATGATGATGATAATAAGACTATTGACATGTCTTGGTGTTTTTTCTTTTAAGAAGCGGTTTTAGATAAATCCGTGATGGGAAGTTTTTAAATCAACATCCTGTATACTCCCATTCATGACTAAAAACAAAAAACCTCATACAACGACCAGAGCACTACGAAACCTCTCTTCCATTTACAAGTACTTCGGTGTTTTTCCTCCGGTAAAGTTACTTGGAAGTAGCTTGTAAAGTGTAAGAGCTTAAAGCGAAAAACTTCCACCCTCGAGCGCCGTCTTAATTTGGGGATGTTCGAGACAGAAACAACTGAAATCCATGTTATGCAAAAGCGCCTGGCGGGATCGGGAGAGTAAGCTAACGTTGTATAATTCACCTTATTATACGGCGAGCAACTTTTTAAATACGTTTAATTCGATGCAAGGGTGCTTGAAAGTTTTCTACTGGTCCCCGAGGAGTAATAAAGCTCGCTGCTCGATGTCTGCATTAGTTTCAGAGTGCCGGAGCCACGGCACGGCGTCCGTTCATGTTCCAAATAATTGCCTCTAACTGGGTACACGGTCATTATTTTAGAGATTCAGGTGAGTTGGGACGAGCCATGGATCGTTTACAGGGTGCTCCTAGAAAGGGCCATTGTTTATATCTCATTCACAACTACCTACACGGAATGAAAGGTACTTGCTTACTCCGCAAGAGGGAGATAGTTCCAATCATTTGGTTCACAGAAAAATCGGAATAATGAAGGGTAATAATAATAACAATAAAGCAATAGTAAAAGCAGACAAAAACTACACACCACTCGCCCTTTCCTGTCCAGACCACGCAGCAGACGCACACAACCACATACAAGCACAACAAGAAAAAATAAACACCTGGTCGCAGAAGGCACTCCATGGCAAACATAGATACCGTGTTACACAAGACCATATTCATAAAAAACAATCATACACCTGGCTACAGCTTGGCCAGCTCTTTCCGGAAACGGAAGTTTTTATGCTTGCTATCCAGGACCCAGTGATTGCGACACGAAATTACAAGAAGTACATAATTAAAGATCCATCCATGTCGGATGATAATTGCAGAAAATGCCACCAACAGAAGGAAACAATAGAACACATAACTAGTGCATGCAAAACTCTCGCTGGAACTGAGTATACAGCCAGACATAACTCTGCAGCCAAAGTCATACACCAAGCACTGGCCACAACAAACAAGCTAACTGAAAACACAGATCCATATTATAACTACACAAGGACCTCAGTACTCGAGAACAATCAATTCAAACTATACTGGGACACTGAAATACATACAGACAAAACCATCCCAGCAAATAGGCCAGATATAGTTTTCCAGTCAAAGACAGACAAAGTGACCTACTTAATAGATATTGCGATTCCCAATGATATGAACATCCAAAACACCTACACTGGGAAGATATCTAAATACACCGATCTCGCCATAGAAATACGACCATGGAAACAAAACAAAGTTGTCATTGTCCCCCTCATTATGTCGGTCTCAGGCCTTACTCCAAATACATTTACACCACACCTGCAACAATTGGGCCTGGATGAAAAGTTACATAAAACCTTCCAAAAGTCTGTAATCCTCAAGGCCTGTAGCATTGTACGGTCCTTCCTGAATTCAGAATAATAATAGGTCAGATATTGACTTGGCACAGCCCGTCAATACTTGTTACTACCGCAACCATGCGAGAAAAAATAAGAAATGCAAAATAATACTAATAATAATAACGTTTATTGTCCAATTGATCATTACAATGATATGGGACTAGTCAAATTGGTTGAAGAGAAGTAAAAAGGATAAAAATATAAAACAAGTAAATACAATTGAGACACACAAAATGGTAGACAAGCACTTGAAAGAAAGAGATAACTATGACATAAATTCTAAATACTCACTAATAGAGTCAAAACAGTTTTCGAAAAAAAAGTTTCGAATCGCCACTTTGAATTTTTTGAAAGATGATATGGAGTTTAAATCACTGGGAAAATTGTTGAATAAGCAAATTCCCATGTATTTAGGACTCTTTTCAAATGCAGCAAACGAATGAATGTTAGATTTTAGATAAAGAAATATGTTATGCAGATAAATGCAAGGAAGAGATAGAATCCGCAACTGTATAAATTCACTTCTGCAGGATTCATTAAAAGTAAGAGACATCATATTCCTTAGTATTCTTTTCTGCATCCTAAAGGCACGGATTCTAGAGCACGACGAGCCCCAAAAAACTATTCCATACTTCAATCGTGAATAACAATAAGCATAATAATAAGATAATAACACACTTTTACTGGCAATATTACGCAGCCTAAACATTGCAGACAGAGCTTAGCTCTTTGCGGAGGCCGTCAATATGCTTCTCCCAGCCAAGAGAATGGTCAATATATATTCCCAACAATTTACAGGACTGCACTTGCTGTAATGAGGTGCTGTTAATTTTTAATAAGTGGCTCGTAGATATGTGGTTATTTCGTGAAATATAATTTATAAAAACAGTTTTCTCTCTGTTTACTAGTCCATTTTCAGTGAACCATCCGACAAGTTGATTAATGAGTAGCTGTGCCTTCTGTCTCAGACACGACCAATTTTTATCTGTTGTAATCATGGATGTGTCATCAGCAGACAATGTAATTTTTCCTTCACTAATAGAAATTAACAAATCGTTCACAAAGAAAAATGAATAGAAGTGGTCCCAACACTGAACCCTGAGGAACTCCATATTTAATAGTCAGAGTCTGTGATTGATATGAGTCCACCACAACCAACTGTTTTCTTTTACTGAGGTAAGACTTGAGCCAATCACCAATCTTACCTCTAAGACTGTACTTATAAAGTTTATCTATAAGTTGAGCATGATCTACAAGATCAAATGCCTTACTTAACTTCTTATCAAGACATTCATATAAAACTCATTGACTACCGGCTGGATTCGAACCATCGTCTCCGGCATTGTAGGCCGACGCGATACCAACTACACTACGGTGCCCCGTGATGTAGCCGATATACAGCGCCGATGACAAGGTGTCGACACCACCGAATCGAATCCAGTCGGTACCCTTCATTTTTCCGATTTTTCTGTGAACCAAATGACTGGAATATCTCCCTCTTGTGGAGTAAGAAAGCACCTTTCATTCCATGAAATCCTGGCCGACTGAGCAATCGTACTTCAGTAAGAAAAAGAGCTGTCGTGCAAATAGCGGTGCGAGATTCACACTCACCCAACAGCCGACTAGATCTCTCTGGATGACTGAAAGACATAGTTCGCAGGGAGATACGGGGAACCATAGTGTAGTTGGTATCGTGGTACCCTTCATTTTTCCGATTTTTCTGTGAACCAAATGATTGGAATATTTATTCACGTTATTCGACACGAAGCATTATGCCTAAATGATCTAATGAAAAAGAGTATAATAATCTCGGATGGATAGGGTGTCCCCTGAACACCAAACGTATCATTATTATATTTTTTGTGTTCACTCCACTTTTCTTTCAGGTTCTTGTTTAATTTACTTTTCAAGTCACTGTAGGGAATTTTGAAATTCCTCATCAATATTCCATCTGTAGTCGCCATCTTTGCTAATATGTCGACTGTGTCGTTTTGAGGTATACCTGTATGTCCTTTAATCCATACAATTTTTACATTTTTATCCAAATTGTTGTGTCTGTAAATCAATTTCATTATGTTTGAGATGATATGGTTGGAAGTCGGTGAAATTCTCAAATGCTCGAATCTCATAGCTGCACTCTTGCTGTCGTTGAAGATTATAACGTCTCTAAGCTCAGTATTACTGAGAGAATATTCTAGTGCTTTTTGAATGGCTGTCAACTCAGCTGTATATATTGAACAATCTGGAGGATGTTTGTATAATTCTTGATATTTTTTTATTTTCATGGTAGAAAGCGCATCCTACACCGTTTGTAGATTTTGAACCGTCTGTGTATATGTGTTCACATTGATCCCATTTTTCCTCTATCTGCTGTTTAAATTTAATGTATGTGGTAGGACTGGTAGGGTCAACTTGATGAAAGTTCGTATATTCTACTCCTAGTTTGAAGTTGTAGTTCTTGTATTCTGTGGTAAAGTAGGGGTGTAATACGTTGGAATATATTTGATCTCTGATTGGTAATAAGTACTCATTCTCACTTCTATAAGTAAAGGTAGTTTTTTATGCTGCCAGTATTTGCTAGTCAGACCCAAAATGAAAAGTTTATGAATAGATGCAGCCTTGTCTTTGCTAATCTGCATCAGTACCGCTCTTGTACTCAGTTTTTGTCTTCTTAGATACAAAGGAGGTTCATTGTTCTTGGTAAGTATCCAAAACAAAGTCTTAAACATTTGTTTTTTATTTTTTCTATTTTTTGCAGATTTTGCTTTGATGCGTTGCCATATTGAATCGATCCATAGTCTAATATTGATCTAACTAGAGATCTGTAGAATATTAGACAGATATTTGGGTCTGCACCCCATTTGTAATTACTAAAGGTTTTCAAAATATTGATTGCATTTTCTTCTGATAAGATAATTAATATGGTCTTTCCAGTTCAGTTTCCTATCTAGATATAATCCTAAATATTTGACTGTATTTTGTTGTTTGAAGTTTTTGCCTGCAAGGTTTATTGTATTTGGTGGATTGAGTCTTGAATGGCTGAATGTATAAACTGTAGATTTCTCATAGGAGATAAAAGGTCCGTTTTCTTCAAATCATGTTATTGCTGTCGCCTTGGCGAAATAGTACATTATTGCATACTTAGAATTCCTTGGTGAACTCTGGTATCATACGTGAGACTTAAAGAGAACCGTTTAGGTGTAAATAACTATTTTCGGTATAAGTAGATACCAGAAAACAGTTGAGCATCGCAAAAGGTATAAAATTTAGAAGGCTGTGACTCTGCCGTATTACTAGCTTAGATTATACGGTCAAATTTGAATTACGTTGGTACTTAGAGAAATTGGTCGATTAATGAAGAAAACTTCAATCGGAGATAATTTGATTTTTTCTAATGGAAATGCATAAATTTTTTTAAACGATCAAGTGTAAAAAGTGATAACCTTTCTAATGATATAAGATTGGTCAAATCGGTGTTTTCCAATTTTGCTACCTACAAGCAACCTAGCAGGCTATGAAATATAAACAAAAAACAAGTTCAGATGGAAGAAAACAAATAGATACAGACGAGTTAGAGTAAAGACACAAGATTATAGAAACTCTTTACAACAAATCAACTCTAACCAGAAACGACGGTGGTAACATATCTAAGGTCAAAGAGAAGCTGGAGTATGACAGAAATAGATATTTTTCACAGCCTACTAGCTACTACAATGGATGAGTGCAATGTAAATTTAGTTGCAACTCCGAAATCATGAGGTTTAGGTATAGGAAATGGTATAAAAAAAACAGTAAGTATTTTTCAAGGATTTCAAAAAGGTAGAAATAAACAGGATTCTGATCTAAAGACATATATCTCATATTTAAATTTTTGGCGATTTCAGTACTTCTTCCGCCTATTGGCATAGGAGGTAAAAATTTCTACGCTCTAAGGCGCTTTCGTACCGTCTGCGTCCAAAATTACCTTTTCCGCCATTTTGTTTGTACAGTTAAAAAGGAAAAGGCGATACAACGCAACCGTACGTAGCAAACTGTAACCATCCAAGTGTTTATTTGAAAGCCCGGTACGAGGAAAGTGAATAAACGTTATTCTTTCCATAAAAGTATACATTTTACAGGCATGAAACCGACAAAGTTCCTGCAAAACTGCTTTATACATTCCAGATAAAAGCGCCACCCACCCACCGGGGCACTGTGAGTATTTCAAATAAACGGGATAATTACCGATGGGGTTTGCACGGTCTTTCTCTTTATACTGACACAGCGGCGTAGTCAGAATGGAAAGCATGAAGGTTAGGTAGAATCATTCAGGAATATTTAAAAAAATAATGTAGTACAAAGAAAGATGCCAGCAGAATTGAAGAAGAATTTCTGAATTTTTGTATCAAAATAATTTTTTGGTGTCAAAAGAAAGCAGCCAATATCAAACAAATACCTGTATAAGGATAAGGACAGAATCCCCTGTCACTGCTGCCAGATTCTTGCTGACACCGCAAGCCTCTAGTTGGGCGCCAAATGCAAAAAACTCTGATGAATTTGTGGTTCTTGGGTTTCTAGGCCGGCGTCGTTTAGCGTTAAAGCTTGACGTTTCGCCACCACGAGTGGATGGCATCTTCAGAAGCTATTTCACTTCGGCGACTTCCAAAATACTGACGGCTGGTGAATCTGCACCTGTATTTATACCTGCTAATGGTGACGTGGCCCAACCAGGTAGCGGTGGTAGCCCCGCCCCTTCGCGATATGGTAGTGTCTTCAGGTCCTTTAGGATGGGTATCCATGTCCGGTTGACTTTCTGTGTTTTTTCTTTCCTATTTCTATTGAAATAGAAAAACGCGTACAGACAGACAGACAGACAGACAGACAGACAGACAGACAGACAGACAGACAGACAGACAGACAGACAGACCGACAGACCGACAGACCGACAGACCGACAGACCAACAGACCAACAGACCGGCAGACCGACAGACCGACAGACCGACGGAAATGAGTGACGTGGATTTTCGTTATGTAGACATCATAAAACGTCCAAAAAACGTATTATCTCAAAATCGAAAATCTTTGCGATCACAATACTTCCCTCACCTATCGGTATGGGAAGTAAAAAGCTTTATCTTTCCCATTTTTACAAAACCAAATACTAAACCTACTATGGACGTATTCGGAAAAAAAAGATGTATTAAAATCTGCAAAAATATACAGGGTGTCCCATTTAAATTAAAAAAGTTTACGGTACTTCCGGTTAGACCGGAAGTACATTAATAGCTAAAATAATGTCTTCAGATGCATTATGCGTCACTACATTTACCTGCAAATTTACAGCAATATCACCCTTTCCGTTTCAAAGATATTTGCTTGGTTCCATACTTTATCCCAACCCTGTATTCCCTTGACATAGAACAGGTATTTTCAAGAAGGCCTTCTCATGTACTATTTGGAAACTTAACATAAACATAACACATAACATAACAAAAAGATAACATAAAACGTAACAAACAACATAACAACTTGTCTGAAACATAAAAACTTGTCTGGTGTACTGAAACATTTATCTTTGTAAGCCTTTAAGTATTAGTTTGTACGTTTGAAAGGTTTAGGGTCAAATGTATTGGTTATTCACGAATCACCCAACTACACTACCATTCCTTCAAAAAATAACAATAATTAGAAAACTGTAAAATGTCGAAAATCTCAATTTCGGAGGGTTCTGATTTTAAAAATTATAACAAGGTTTCCTATGCCATGACAGAAATGTCACAGGATATATGAGATTATCGAGGGCACTATCTAATAAAGAAACATTGCCATCCTTCCAATGAAGTATCAATACCTATGGAATGGCCTCTTCCGATTTAAACAATGTAGCACTTTTGCGGACGACATAAGAAAGAGAAGTCAGTGAGAGATATAGAACTCGTCAGGGAAAAAACACGCATAAGAAAGAGAGGTCAGTGAGAGAGATAGAGCTTGTCAGGGAAAAAGCACAGCCACCTACCTCCTAACTAGCTATGCGGAGCATTGGCAAATTTTCTGCAGTTTTCCCTGACTAGCGCTATCTTATTCTAGCCGCAAACGACTGCACGCATACCCCTTCCCATAGGTATTGACACTTCATTGCATCCTTCCAACACCCTAACCTCAAATTTACCCCTTTCAAAACAATAGATCATTTTTATATTACGTGACAAATGGGCGTGCCTGATGTACGAGCTAGTACAGTGTTGCCAGACTACCCGATTAGCGGAAAAATTCTCACGATTTTAAATAATGCAGGTGCAATGTATTTACTTATCGTATTTTTATGACTTTACACGATTTTTGGGAGTCGAGTTGCACGAATTTCTCTCCACTTCATCTGGCAACACTAATTATACGAGCTCGTACACCAGTCACGCCTACTTGTGACGTAATATGAAAAGGATCTATTGGCATTGATCAGGCACATCCAAAACTCTTAAAATCGAAGTTTGATAGGTTCTAACGGTCATCGTGAATGGTCAATTCTTCTATATCCGTTGTAGTAGGATAACGCAATGCCAAATTTCATGACATAAAAAAAATGGATTATCAGATACCTAAAGCGCCCAAAAACAAAGTTTGAAGCTGTTCTGAGCATTCTATGGACAACTAGGTATATGTATAAATATCTCCAAGAAAAAAAAATTGGACCGCCGCTAATGTCCGTTTTCCTATCTCAGCTCTAGAATGGCTGTCTATATTATAGACGGTCCTTTATTTTCGAGTAAATCACCCCTATTTAATCCCGGTCTTCTCTTTTAATGAAAAACTCAATTAGCAGTTAAAGGTATTGTGTTTGGGTAATTATCCTTGCAGTTTTCTTTCTTCACGGAAAACGCCCAGGTGGAGAGACCAGTGGCGTTCGTCACTCTCCAAAAGCATCAAGCGCTGAGCTTTGTAACGATAAAAGCGTTCATAGCAACCAGCAACTCAATTGGTTCGCATGAGACAAGGGTATGTGGGTGCGTGCGTGTGTGCGTGAGTCTAGTTAGCCGCCAAGAAATGAAAAATAGGACAACAATGGTTTAATAAAGATTTATTTCAGTATATATGAATGCAGTACATTCTATCTATTTTTTTTCTTAAAAATGACTTAGCTTCGGAGGGAAGTCCTCATGGTACCCTTCCGAAGAGACGGTGGTGCTCCAAAGGGCTGGCTTCTTCAGAAGGAGTTCAGGTGGTGTCACCCCGAAAAAGTGTTCATAATGGTGGCATGGAAGAGATGTGGTGCCCTTCCAAAGAAGTGTGGTTTTCCTTGATATTTAAAGATTAAAATGTTCGCCATCACATCTTCATGAAAAAAAATGTATAAATCGGAAAAATCACATTCCTACACATAGCTGTAAAATAAATATGCGAAACCATAGCAATCAAATCGTTATGATTTTGTATTGGGGATCTAAATCCATTACCTTGATTATCACATGTTGCACACACTTTTGACTTTTGACTTAGAGAGACATAATTATATTAGGTGTTAACTGTTTGCTTTAAAAAGGGTGAGTGATCTATCGCCACCCATTTTTATAGAGCTTAATGTCGGTGGTGAGAGAGAGGGCATACTCCCCACTCATCAGGTATGCGCAAGCAGCTGACAAGGATAGAGATGGGAAAAGGAAGAAGTAAGGAGTAAAACAGTTTTAAAAATGTACCTAGTATAATGAGGAAGTAGTTGCTAAAAATGGAAGTTGTAAGCTATTTGTATATGGTAGCCAAGTAAATAATATAAAAATAATTTTGAAAACGGGTGAACCGTTACAGCTTTTCCTACTATACTACCCGCAAGTGAAGTCCGAACACTGAGAAAAAAAAGTTGCGGTTTAAGAAATGCGGTAGGACGAAACACAATAATAAACGAACTCATTGGCCATTATTCATTTATACAAAAAATATAACACATCAATAATGTGTGGGACTCCTCTAGCCTACGCGGTATACTCGTAATCTGGTTGTTGATAAACTCTAGAGGTACAGCCTCTCAAGCTGCCCTCACAGCGTGTTCCAGTTCGTCCAGCGTGGTCGGAGGATTGGGTAAGTCGCCTATGTATCGACCCATCCAATCCCATACTTTTTCAATTGGCGAAAAATCGGGTGATCGTGTGGCCCTGACCTGACCCCAGCTTCCTGTAGGAGCCTCATCGATACCCTTGCGATATGAGGACGTGCATTATCTTGCTGGATTTTATTATTTATCGTATGGCTCACAAATCAAATTCAATAATTATTATAGATATACTATCAGAAAACTTACAAAAAGCTCGCATCGATGGCATTGATACACTACAATTGACGAAAGTGTATTGATATAATTCTCCTAATTATTCTAGCAGCTAGGATTTGAAACAATCAGTATTTTAAAATGTACAGTTTTCATTTTTATATTCACAAGTTTATTTCTTTAGCAGGGAAGCTGTTTAGCTACAAAATCAGAACGAGCAAATTTTCGCTGCGAAGTTGGTTATGAGGATTTTGAGGTTATTAAAAAAAGAGAGTTTCTTGCTTTGCAGCCTACTTGTTCCATGCGTGCAAACTGATTTTAAGCTAGTTTGTTCGTGTGGCTCGAGTTTGGTGCAAATGCTGCCACATCCATGAAACTTATTTGAAATTTTAGGTCGGTACCAGAATGAAGTTACCTAAATATCTACAGTGCACTTTGTATGTTTAGCACAAGATTTTATACATGACCGCTCTGCGATTGTCCAGCTGCCTTATGAATTCGAGAAGCTATTCTGGAGGAACGCCGAGCTCACTACCTTTCTTCGTAAGTTAAAATGGCTGAGCACACAGTTCTGAGGGCTCCTTGGGAGGATGAACAACCACAAACACCTCCATGTTCAAAGTAATGGAAAAGCTAGCAGAACACCAAGACCACGGACAAAACAAAAATGGTTCTTTTCAGAACCACTAAACGAAATGAAAAAAGGAGAAGATATTAAGCTAGAATTTGTAGTGACAATTATACAGATACATAGATAAATTTTTTTATTTTAAGCAGTTTTAGTAAATTTAAGTTAGAAACAACTTAAATGTTAAACCCATTTCTGTAATCATATAGAGACTCAAACAAAATGGCAGTATTCGTTTCGTTTTTCATATAAAACGAGCACCTACATATCATATTTATATACATCTCATTATTACGTTGTTATAAGGCGTTGTAAGGTTCAACTTATTTTTTGATAAGAAAAATGCACAAATGTCAAAACGCCAAAATGTCAAATCCAGATGTCAAATGTCAAAACGTTAGGTTAGGTTAAATGTCTAAAGTCACAACATTCGGTCAGGTCAAAACGTCAAAATGTCAAAATGAAAATGCAGATGTCAAATGTCAAACCGTTAGGTTATGTCAAATGCCAAAATGTTACGTTAAAATGTAAAAATGTTATGTTAGGTCAAATGTCAAAACGTCAAAACGTTAGGTTAGGTTAAGTCAAGTCAATGTCAAATGTCAAAACGTTAGGTTATGTTAAATGCCAAATGTTAAAATGTCAAAATGTCAGGGCAAGTCGGGGCAAGAAAGTCAGGGCAAGTGAGTCAGGGCAAGTCAGGGCACGAGTCAGGGCACAAGTCAGGGTACAAGTCAGGGCACCAGTCAGGGCACGAGTCAGGGCACCAGTCAGGGCACGAGTTAGGACACAAGTCAGGGCACCAGCCAGGGAATTGATTTTAATGAAATTTTGACGCAGTATTACTACCGCAGCAAGGATGGAAAACCCGTATGTTTTGGAAAAATAGTTGAAAACAGTTCAAACTTTGTTTTTAGGCGTTTTACGGTTTCCTGATCATTTTCAATTTTTTCTTGGGTGGGGTGAAGTCGGGGCGGTTGGGGGGTGGGGGGTAGTAAAATGAAAAATTAGTTGTACCTATTCACAATAGACCGTCTATTGACATGTAGGAGAAATACCTAGCGGCATATTACACTTTTTTAGGTCCATCTGAACATTGGCTTGCCTATTACAGAAACCAATTTTGTGATCTGTACATACGAGTTTTGCTTTATTTCGTTCCATGTATATTGCGTCAAGCGAAAATTAATGAATTGATGTTAATAAAATTTTGACACAGAATTTATTACCGCTGCGAGAATGGAAAACGACTCTGTTTTTGAAAAACAGTTTCAGTGGCGGCGCAGCAATAATAAAAAAACCAAGAACATAAAATCAGCTCAATCTTCGTTTTTAGACGGGTTGGAGGCTCTTGATCGTTTCGCATCGTCCAGTTCAAGCATGCAGAAAAAAACTGTGGCGCCCTAGTTCCAAAGGAGGGAAACGCAAGAAACTATTTACGAGGGTTTTTGTGTTGGATGTTGCTTTTGCGGGCGGATGGGCGATAATTTAGTTGCAAGGGTATTTTAGACTATAGCTTCATGCAATGGGAAATAATAAAATGGTATCATCAGTATGTGTGGTAAGTACTGAGTTAATCAACTTGACTCCATTTTTTTCTAGGTGTTCGGATTTCACTTACGAGTAGTATATATTTTTATAAATCGAAGTACCAAGTTGATCCACTCGGTTCCATTATCAGCGTTCCTTTCCGTCCCGTATGCAATGCAAACGTAGTGCTTCGGTGGGTCGGTACAGGCTACGTAGCGAAATAAAACCCCTCTAATCATGCACGAATATGTGGATGTGGTGATAAGGGCCCCGTAACGTCCACATTCGCCCCTAGAAATTCAACTCCACCGGCTGTAAAGCACTCTGCGCGACTGGCGGATCGCAATAAAGATAAAAAACGCCCGCTAGCGATATAAATATATCAGATAAGAGAAGGAAAGATTTGCAATCAAATCAAAGCCAAGTGAACGAGTGGGCAATATTGGGCAGAACGGCTTGTCGTTTATCAGCCACGCCACAAGAAAGATGATGCAATTTCTGAGAAAAATTTACTCTCGATTCGTGAACGCTTTATTTTTTTATTTTTTTTTTTTTGGCGACCGGTACGGTAGTTTGCTTTCCGAGATTATTTATTTGTGTACTCACTGTTTTATGTAGTGGAAAATAGTTGACAGTGCATCAAAAGCCTTCTTAGGGCCGGTTTCACAATGATGGGTTAACTTAAGGTTGTGTATTGACCGGATGTTAACCCTAGATGTCATGTTTCACAAATGGTGGTTTTCGATTTTACTTGAGGTTACCTCTGAGTTAACTTGACCCCAAGAAATTCTTGTGTTAACCCCAGGTTTGCGATGACGCATGCGCATTAGTTTATGTCACTTTGGTTTTGCTACTTGCTAGGCGTTTGAAGTTTCATATTTTATCGTTTACCTTAACGCTTTCCATCGTTCTTTTTATTTGAAATGGATGGTTATGATTTAAATGCGTATAGCAGTGATGAAGAAGCAATGAGACCAAGAATATTTCGACCTAGAGTCAATTATTTTGAGGAATATGATGATCATGACTCCTTGGTCTTTTTTAAATTTTTGTATTTTTCTTTCAGTACCTTTACAGATCTGCGGCTATTATTTGCACATTTGTAATTAAACTCTTCTCGTACCTCTTTTCAGGAGTTGTCTTTTCCGCGCCATGTTGTTGCACCTTTTGTTTTGCATTCTATTACATGCCTGAACTTTTCTACGAACGAAATGAACAGATGTTCTTCATCTTTTGAAAAGTTGTTCGCTCTTTTTGGTTTTTCCATGCTGACACACGGGTACATGCACGGCTATTATTTGAAAAAGGCCCCAGAAACAACTACAACGCCAAGCAGTCCAAACACCATCCCAACCTAAAAACCTTTTATCTATGCCAAACACCAAATAACTGCGAATAATGCGAATGAAATGAAAAAACGTCAGTGGAAAAAACCAAAATGAGGTTGGAAATCGCATGGAACTGACAACTCAACGAACTCATTCTTTGATCTGTCTGTGCGCGTTTTTTTAGCCTCGTAATCTCAGCAACCGCTGCATGGATTTTGATGAAATTTGGGCAGCAATATACTGTGGGGTCGTAGTAGGCAACGCTGCTATAATTTTGAAAATTGGTGCAGGGGTGGGTGTAAGTAATTAGCAAAAAACGAAAAAATTCAAATATTCCCCAAACTTCGTTTTTAGGCGTTTTAGGTGTTCCTGATCATTTTCTACTTTTTTTTTGTGGGGGTGAAGTTTGGGGTGGTTGAGGGGTGGGGGGTTATAAAAATGGAAAAATTTGTTGTATTCGTAATAGACTGTCCACTGGCCTGCGAAGGAAGACCTAACAGCATAAATAGCTTTTTTAGGTCCATCCGAACATTGCCTTGCCTATTACAGAAAGCAAAGGACTTGATTTTTTCTGGTGTAGACATACGAGTATTTCTTTGATCGTTCTATAATGTTTAAATGAGGAAACTGTTGATTTGATTTTAACGAAATTTTGACACAGTATTACTACCGTGGCGAGGATGGGAAATGCGTATGGTTCTTATAAATCGTGCCAGTGGCGGCGCAGAAATAATAAAAAAACTAAAAATATAAAAACAGCTCAAACGTCGTTTTTAAGCATTTTAGAGATTCCCGATCATTTTCTGCGTTTTTTCTGAGTGGGGGTGAAATTAGGGTGGTTAGAGGGTGGGGGGGTTGAAAAACTGAAAAATTGGTGGCTTTCATAATAGGCTGTCCACTAACCTGTGACGGTAGACATAGCGACATGAATCACCTTTTTAGGTCTGATCGAGCATTGCCTTGTCTATTGCGGACTAGAAAAAAATAGTTTCTCAGACGTGAATGACAGTGGATAAAATGGTGGGCCAAATATATTGTTACAAGTCTTTAGTCCGATTGGGCAAGGAAACACTTGGTACGGATTTCACTATTTATTTTCACTAACAATGTACACTACGCCTAGCCTAATACTTAACAGTCTAATTTATTTACAGTCACTACACTAATTTATATCGGTCCTACACTTCACTAATTTATGTCACAGTTCATTTATTTGGCGCGCGCCACTGGAACGTCGCGTAATACCGAACCTGACTGCATTTACTGTTACCAGTCTTTCATGCGATGTCGCCTTATATTAAGTGCGCCATCTCTGGAACGTTCTCGGCAAACTCGCGGCTGGAAAATATGGGTCGAGAAGAAAACTTTTTGGAATTCACGTATATGGCCGGGCGTCTAGGGCCGGACTGGCACACTATTGAAAAGAATGGAGACTAGTTTGATAATATGTAGTTGTTGAGCATTTTAAAATTAATATCTTGTTATTTTCTCATCCTTACACTGTGGAGAATCATTACATTAGATAATATTTCCTCATTATCGATATTTATTTGTTCTAGTTTTAATATATATGTGTATTCATTGTAGATTAAGGGTTGTGATGTGGATTAGTAAAGCGAAGGGAACTGGTAACACCCAGTATATTGTATTGCTCCAATTCGTAAGGATGTTACCAGTCCGGTGCGTGAGATATTGGAAAATAATTATGTATATGTTTAGGTAAGATTGTTTATAAACAGAGCGAGTGTGTTAAGTATGTCAATCGTATGTGGGTCAGATATAAGATACATCTGTAGTTTGTAACAAGGTGAGATCAATATACACCAAGCTCTGAGCATGAAGTGTTCTGCTAAACATGAAGTACATTACAGTGTGTAACGGCAAGGGGACATATTACACCTCGTATATTATCTCGACACTCACACAGCATATCAATCTAGTATTCAGAGGAAAATCAACCGACCAATATTGTCTCATGATTGTCGATTGTCGAGCAAAACATTTTTGATCGTGTCAACTGTAGCTACCAACGCGTGGCGTGGTGGAAACCAAACCCTTTTTTTCCAATTTTCCGACTGCTTTTTTTCTGCCCGGCAAATTCAATCAAGTATGGAAATGTGGACACATCGAATACGAATTGTAAATCACTCGGTGGAAAAATGCCACCGGTAATACAATAAGCTCTAATAAAAAAATAATTGTACATACAAAGGGGGCCGAATGAATTCAAAATGGTTGTAATTCGGTGTTAATAAATAATAATCGGTTCCATGTCACAAGCGGTGTGTGTTATTTTGTTGGTGTGCCACTGTTTTTACCCACATAAAATTGTACGAAAATAGTGACAAAATGCTTCTACTCTTATACACGTATTCATGTTATACAGGGTGATCAATTCACATTACTTCAAATTTTGATAAGTTCGTTATTTGAACAGATTCAGAAGAAAGTTTTAAATAAAAGTTATGCTCAGAGCTTCTAAAATTATTTTCTAATGTTATGTTTCATTAAGTGATGATTATTTTTTCGCTTATTTGTGATTGTTTTCTGCGAACTGCATCTGAATCTACCTTTCCCCCCCCCCCCCCACCCACACCGATTGGTGAGGGGAGTATTGTGATCGTGAACATTTTAGGTTTTGAGATAATACGCTTTTTGGGCGTTTTATGATGTCTACATAACGAAAATCCACGTCACTCATTTCCTTCGGTTTGCCTGCCTGTCTGTCGGTTTGTTTGTTTGTTGACATTTTTCTAGCCTCGTAATCTCACTAACAACTGCATGGATTGTAATCAAATTTGGGTAGCAATATGCCGTAGGGCCGTAGTTCGTAATGCTGTTATAATTTTGTAAATCGGTACATGAGCAATTATCAAAAAAGAAAAAATTTCAAATTTCTCAGACTTAGTTTTTGAGCGCTTTAGGGGTTCTTGATCATTTTCTGACAACAATAAAATAAACTAAAAATATAATAACAGCTCAAACCTCGTTTTTAGGCGTTTCTAGCGATGTCCTACTTTCTTTTGGGTGGGGATGAAATTGGGGTGGTTGGAGTGGCGGCATATAATATACCTTTTTTGGTTCATCCGAACATTGCCTTGCTTATTACAGAAACCAAGGGACTTGTCTGATGTATACATATATAAGTATAGTTAGGTCGTTCTGTATGTCAATGTCACTCGGACATCCCATGCAAATTTTTCGTTCAAATTACGAAATTATCAAAAAAATTATAGAAGATACTGTCCTGCTGCTGCTGAGAATGGATTCGTAGAAGATCAAGGAGAAGAAGAAGAAGAAGCAAATCATTGAGAAGTGTACAAATATAACAGTCCAAAGAGAGGCAGCAGTGAAATTAGGTTAGGCAAAATTTTAGTGTATATTCAATGCCAATACCTCAAACAAGGCATAGCCTTCGAGGTGGCAATATTTGTATAGTACAATACAAATAAAAAAATGAATGTTTTGTGTAACGTTTAAATTATTTGATTGATTTTAATGGAATTTTGACACAGTATTGTTACCACGGCGACTATGACAAACGTGTCTAGTTTTTACAAATCGTGTCAGTGGTGGCGCAGCAATAATAAAAAATAAAAATAAAAAACAGCACAAATTCCATTTTTAGGCATTTTAGGGATTCCTGATCATTTTCTACTTTTGTTTTGCTCTGGGCGAAATTGGGTTGGTTGGGAGCGAGGGGGAGCTGTAATACTGAAAAATGTGTTGTAATCCTAATAGGCTAGCCATTGACCTGTGAAAGAAAACCTAGCGAGGCATAAACCCTTAAATGCCGAATGAACATTAACGTGTCAATTGAGGGTTATCCACCCGGAGATAAACAAACAGATTAGGCTCACCACACCCCTAAAATTGGCAGAAAACAAGCCGAAAGGGACGAGCGATCGCAGTAGCAAAGGAGGTGTGAGTCTGTAGCCACAGCACGTCGGATTTGCATGTTTATTTGTTTTAAAATATACCTGATCCCTCCTTGCGCAGATTACGAATCAGAAAACTAACAATTACAATAGCTCGCCAACTTGAGTTTCATCATTTTAACCCTGCAGTTAAATAGGCGGAAATTTGGGCGACCCAAACACCAGAAGAAGCGAACAGCAATCTAACTGTTGGTCAAGAACCCGCTGGTTTTGAGCTCCACCAAAAACCTTAAATAGAATTTGCACGTCGCATGGACTGTGCGCTGATCCGTTGTTTAAATGGAACAAACATATTTTGTAGTGCAAGAATGTGAACTTAGAGCATGTTGTTTTCACTGCCCAGAAGTTCTGGTCATCTTTTTTACAACTATCATATATCTTACATTCTAATTAGTATTTCTTTTTTTACTCACAAAACGTTTTTTGAATTAATATATTTTTTTTTAATTTTGGGCCAATGTTATCCTGTGGTTGGGGTAACTTTGGCCCAAGTCAATTTTTGGCGTTAAAAGCATGATACAAATGTTATGGACAAAGAAGGACTTGGATATTGACTAGAACAGGTTCTTCAACGAAGATTATGTTATCAAATGTTATCAAGTTTCGTTATAATTATGAATGTTATCAGGTGAAACATCTTGGACCACCCCTTTCAGGCTTTCAATGTAGTCTGTGATGATTTCTTCATGAATCTGAGTACGATTTCTTTTGACGTTCGACGAAAACTTGACAGTCACTTCAGGGTGTCTCTTTAGAAACGATTTGACCTAGTCACGTCCTGGAACATAGTTGCAAAAACACTGCACAGTCTTCCATTGCCTAGTCAAATAAGATTTTATGATGAATTTTAAATCTAGTTCATCGAGAATGCTAGTTCTTCTTCTTGCGAAAAAACTGTTGGATGGCCTGGTGAACTTCAAAAACAAATTTTTCAACTTGTTTTTTATAGGGGTATGTTGGAATGATCAGCAGCCTGCCTTTGCGTCATATCACCAGGTCTGATTGCTTCTAGACAAGTTAGAAGTTATTTGTTGCTATAGCCAGTGTATATTGGGCCTCCAGGAAGTATTTTACAGCATCCTGAACAAGCTGATAACGAGAATACGCAATATAAATACGAAAATAAAATTTTATAGCAAATCATAACTTAATATTATGGGTTTTGGCCCAAAAAAAGGTTGGGCAGGAGTAGGACATTTTTATAGATTATCGGGTCTGATTTAAAAAAACATGAAAATGAAAAAACTTGTTGAGTTTAACAGTGTTGTAACTACAGTACGGCTTAAAGAAAGGAAAAGTGTTTAATAGGGGGCACTTACCAGATTTGTTCATCGAGAAATAGGTTTTTTGTAAATGGAAGTTTGGGAGATAAAGATTGCACGTGGTTTCACTAGTCAAACAACTATAGGTGCTGCTTTCTAGTGGACAGCAAAGGAACCACTGGACTTATAAGACAGCCTGTATAGTGCGGCTACCTAGCGGAATGAGCCGGAAGAATTTTAAATACAGTCACAAATATGTTTATAGAGTACGATTTTGTTTTGTTTTCATTTGGGCCAAAGTAGCCCATGTTTACGGTATGTATATTTGTAGTAGATTAAGGATTGTGATGGAGATTAGTAAAGCAAAGAAACTGGTAACGCAAAGTATATTGTACTGTTCCAATTCGTAAGGAGGTTACCAGTCCGGTGCGTGAGATATTTGAAAATAATTATGCATATGTTTAGGTAAGATTGTTTATAAACAGAGTGAGTGTGTTAAGTATGTCAATGGGATATGGGTCTGATATAGTTTTTTGTAACAAAGTGAGATCAATATACACCAAGTTCTGAGGAGCACAAAGTGTTTTACTCCCTTAAACATCAAGTATATTACAGTGTGTAACGGCAAGGGAGCACTTGAGGGTTATCCACCCGGAGATAAACAAACAGATTAGGCTCACCACACCCCTAAAATTGGCAGAAAACAAGCCGAAAGGGATGAGCGATCGCAGTAGCAAAGGAGGTGTGAGTCTGTAGCCGCAACGCAGCGTCGGATTTGCATGTTTATTTGTTTAAAGACGAGTGTCTGGTGTCGGGTGTCGGCGCGGCGTCCTAAGATTAGGGCCTGTCGACGGAGCTCCGCTCACGGGGATGAATTATTTAGGGAATAATTAATGGGGAGCACTCGCTGCTGCAGCTCTACATTTCACCGGCGACGTCCGCGGTTTTGACGCTGGTAGCCTAGCCTGCCCTGTCTTCCATAGAGAGGTGCATCGGTTGGGTTTAACCATGGCCGACCCTACACTAGGCCGGAGCCTTAGATGTGGCAACGTGGCTTAGCTGTCAAATAGGGGGCCTATAGTTTCAGAATAATTATTACATTTTATATGTATTAGAGTTCATCTCGGTTAATAAATTAAGAAAAATACTTTTTAGAACTACTACTACTAATACCACTTACATCTGATGTCTCTTTCATCACAGTCAGACACTACAAAATAAAAATAAAAGCAACCTGTTTCCTGCTGCCACTTCCACTTCCACTTAAATGAACACTCAATTTACTTTGTAAATTGTCACTTGAGCTATAAAAATTCACTGTTAGGTCACTGTGAAGCCATTCTTGCTGGTCTTGATTTCCCTTTCACTATCAAATCCTTTCGTAGGTATGCCCCAGGTCATGCCCAGATAAGTTCTCTTAACTGTATTTTTCTGTGATATTTGGGAGGTCCAGAAAACATTATAGGTACCACATTGTGCTTTAAAATAGGTCTTATCCTTTGAAATGTTTGTAAATTATTGTCTTTATCCTTATAAATATAACCAGCCCTTCCGAGGAATACCTTTCACCCACTTCTGTTTATGTCCCTTATTGGACGCACAATTGCTAGTGCAACCTGGTACTACACACTTTGCAGGCATCTTTTTATCTTTATAGTTTCATTTGTGCAGGTAAATAAGTAGAAACCCATTAAAAATCACCTTGCAACGTTCTTTTTAATCTGGAATAAGGTTATGTTGGGCCATGGTTTGGTAGTCCTCTACTCATGCCTCTACGGGGCTGCAACCTGGTACTACACGCTTTGCAGGCATCTTTTTATCTTTATAGTTTCATTTGTGCAGGTAAATAAGTAGAAACCCATTCAAAATCACCTTGCAACGTTCTTTTTAATCTGGAATAAGGTGATGTTGGGCCATGGTTTGGTAGTCCTCTACTGGGCTGCAACCTGGTACTACACGCTTTGCAGGCATCTTGTTATCTTTATAGTTTCGTTTGTGAAGGTAAATAATTAGAAACAAATTAATAATCACCTTCCAACCATATTTTCTGTACCTGGAAGAATACACATGACATAACAAGAAATGAAAACACGGCCTGATCTCCAACGTTGCCATATTTCAATGCTCCAGCCTAGTGAGTAGAGACGGCCATGGTTTAACAGTTGCCGACCATTTTCGATGAGACCAAGTGTCATTGCTGTTATTTTTTTTTAACTTCTGTGTCATCGGCATCGACTACTTTGGTCATTAGCCTCGTGTTCTGTGTAGGCTTTGTTACTGTTTCCCGGCGCCACTTAGGAACAGCACTGTTAATTAGAAGCCAACAGTGAATGCTCAGGTGGGGATTCTCGCTGAGCTTTTTTTTATGGATATTTATTTTTGGTTGAAAAAACCAGAAATAAATTTCCGCCTCTAACGAGAATCGAACCCGGGACCTTCCGGTCACGAGCCCTCGACCCTAACCACTGGGCCAACCCACCGCCCCATCGCTGTTATCTCAATAATAAATTTAAAGCAAAAAAATCTAAAAAAAGCTTTTATTAGATGCTCTAAAAAGAATAAAATGAAATATTCCTTTAAAGTTTTATCTATCAACTTATAGTCTTATTATATACAATTTATATGATCGTCGCGAGAAAGTAGCATTGATCTAATATTCATAATTTTGAGTATAAAATTTTTTGTATGATATCTTGAAAAAAACAACATTAGCATGAACTTTATAGTGAAGTTCCAATTTAGTCTATATATGAGTAGAGTTTCAGCTTCAGGTAAAAAAGATCAAACATTTTTAGACCCTTAGATCTTCAAGTTCACCTTAAATATCTAAAATCGTTATCTGACTTCCTATCCAGATGAAAACTCCTATGGTGTATAGTTTGAGGGTGCCAATTTCAAATCCGGCCGTTGTTTTGAGTTTCAGCTCCGGGTAAAGGAAATCAAAAATTTTCAGACCCTCAGATCTTCAAGTCCACCCTAAATATCTAAAATCGTTATTTAACTTCCTATTAGGATGAAAACTCGTTAGGTGTATAGTTTGAGGGTGCCAATTTCAAATCAGGTCGTTGTTTTGAGTTTCAGCTCCGTGTAAAGGAAATAAAAAATTTTCAGAACCTCAAATTCAAGTTTACCCCAAATATCTAAAATCGTTATCTGGCTTCTTATCAGGACAAAAACTCCTATGGTGTATAGTTTGAGGGTGCCAATTTCAAATCCGGCCGTTGCGCTGAGTTTCGCCCTCAGTAAAGAAGATCAAAAATTTTCAGAACCTCGGATATTCAAGTTTACCCTAAATATCTAAAATCTTTATCTGGCTTCCTATCAGGACAAAAACTCGTATGGTGTATAGCTTGAGGGTGCCAATTTCAAATCAGGCCGTTGTTTTGAGTTTCAGCTCCGGCTAATGGAAATCAAAAATTTTTAGAACCTCGGATATTCAAGATTACCCTAGAAATCTAAAATCGTTATCTGGCTTCCTATCAGGACAAAAACTCGTATAGTGTATAGATTGAGGGTGCCAATTTCAACTCCGGCCATTGCTTTGAGTTTCAGCTTCAGGTAAAGAAGATCGAAAATTTTCAGGACCTCGGATACCTATTCAAGTTTAGCCTAAATATCTAAAACCGTTATATGACATCTTATCAGGACAAAAACTCATATGGTGTATAGTTTGGGGGGTGCCAATTTTAAATCCGGCCGTTGCGTTGAGTTTCAGCCTCAAGTAAAGAAGATCAAACATTTTCAGAACCTCGGATATTCAAGTTTACCCTAAATATCTAAAATCTTTATCTGACTTCCTATCAGGACAAAAACTCGTATGGTGTATAGCTTGAGGATACCAATTTCAAATCAGGCCGTTGTTTTGAGTTTCAGCTCCGGGTAAAGGAAATCAAAAATTTTCAGAACCTCGAATATTCAAGTTTACCCTAAATATCTAAAATCATTATCTGGCTTCCTCTCAGGACAAAAATTCGTATGGTGTATAGCTTGAGGGTGCCAATTTCAATTCCTGCCATTCTTGTGTATTCAATTAAACTGAGATTTACAAAAAATAAGCTCAGAAGTTAGGTTACTCAATTAAATAGGTACCAGTTATTTTACACAAGTAAGTAGCACAACAAGCTTTTATGATCATGTAAATTGTGTATAATGTGGCTATAAGTTGGTAGAACTTTTAAAGGAAAATTTTATTTTCTTCTTCTTAGTGCATTTTTAAAAAGTGTTTTTGCCTTTACTTAATTTAAGTAGTAGCAATATTCCACCCAAACAAACATACATTGCAAATCAGATAGGAAGCTTAAAAGCTTTTTAAAAAAATAGTATCATTTTTTTGCAATTTAAACAGTCTTTCGTTATTGCAGACTTTCGCAAAAAATTTTATAGCTTTCTTTAGTCATGCACTGAATTATATTTGTATAAAGCCTTTGAAACGAACGTGAGTTGTTAGGCTCCAATTTTTACAATTTCATATACCTACTGGTCATATCCACATCGTATTCAGTTTTCCAATTCTCTTACAAAGTATTTCTTGTTATTTACTTTACCTAAATTAGCCCCCAGTCTAATCTCACTCCAAAAAGTTCACCAAGCAAAGAAAATAAAACATCTGGTGGAAAATTTTTCATTCGTTCCCTTTTTGCAGGAAGCCTAATATTTTATGGTACATTAAAAAGGTCCTGTTTTTTCCTCACAGACCGTATTCATCAAGGCGTTATATCTAAGTAATAGGGAACACCTGAGATGTCTCCGTTTTCCTCTTTTTTTCTCTGGGACGGGGAATCACTCACCAGCTTTGCACGAAAAAACCGACCCGCCAACACAGGCGTGCGTCAGAAAAACTGTAATTTCATCTTCTGAAAATCGTTTCTAATTATAGATTAAAAGTTATTAGTATTGACTGTACCTCAGAGTAACAACTGAACATAGAGGTAGTAAACAAACCACTTCAGCTCCCTAACATTGCCAACTAACCTGAAAATTCTTCCAATGCAACCCGTGTTACAAACACTGCACTTTTTAAGTTCCATCTCGAAGAACTGTTAAACTATACTCGAATATAGCACAGCAAGTCCGTAAAGCTTCACTACAGTTACCAACAAATAGCCAATTCGATTTTGCTGACCAAGCATAAAAGACGCACAAACAAAGCAAAGTTTGACAGTCGGGGTTCTACCATAAATAAATCGCATGAAAATTATGTCGGCGTTGCCAACTTCTCGAAATTTATGTAAGACTTCAGAATTTGCGTTTATGATGAAGAAATATGCAGTAACGCAGTAGAGGTCAACATGCCTATTGATTTTGCTGTAATCATTCCTGAACCATCAAAATACCGTCTTTTCAACGAAGAATGGAATATTTCTGGATACTATACAATTAAGACGATAGTAAATAATTATGATTGCCGTATCTGGTGGTCAATATGACAACGTAAGAAAATATGTCGGCCTATTAGAATTAGTTGTTTACTACCTCTATGTTCAGTTGTTACTCTGAGGACTGTACGAAAATATAATATCGAATGCCTAATAATGCCTATACAGGGTGGGTTAATGGTACATAGCAAATCTGTAGATTTTTGGGGGAAAATATGAAAATATTGAGATTTAAATTTTGTATCACATTTGTATAATAAAGCAATAAAGACGTTATTATATTACATAAATTATATTACGATCATAATGATTTTCAATGCCTTACCAAGTCACATAAAAAAAGACATTCTGAATATTGTTAGCTTCAAGGGAACTTTGAAACCGTACCTGACAAGGCGTTTTACATCCTGTAAGAATATATTGATAAATAAATGTTTTTAAGTGTTTATGCAATGTGCCAACATCAAAAATTTTCAGATCCTCTTATCTTCAAGTTTACCATAAAAGTCTAAAATCGCTATCAGGCTCCCTATCAAGAAAAAAACTCGTGTCATGTTTAGTTTGAGGGTGCTGATTACAAATCCGGTCGTTGTTTTGAGTTTCAGCCTCAGGTAACGAACCTCAAAAATTGTCAGACCCTTAGAACTTCAAGTTTACCCTAAAAATCTAAAATCGTTATCTGACTTCCTATCAGGACGAAAACTCGTACCATGTACAGTTTGAGGGTGCTAATTACAAATCTGGCTGTTATTTTGAGTTTCATCCTCAAGTAACGAACATCAAAAATTGTCAGACCCTCAGAACTTCAAGTTCACCCTAAAAATCTAAAATCGTTATCTGGCTTCCTATCAGGACAAAAACTTCTGTCATGTATAGTTTGAAGACGCTTATTACAAATCCGGCCGTTGTTTTGAGTTTCAGCCTCAGGTAACGAACCTCAAAAATTGTCATACCCTTAGAACTTCAAGTTCACCCTAAAAATCTAAAAGCGTTATCTGGCTTCCTATCAGGACGAAAACTTCTGTCATATATAGTTTGAGGACGCTTATTACAAATCCAGTCGCCGTTGTTTTGAGATTCAGCTTCAGGTAACGAACATCAGAAATTGAAGGCCCTCATATCTTCAAGGTTACTCTAAAAATCTAAAATCGTTATCTGGCTTCCTATCAGGACAAAAAATCGTGTCGTGTATAGTTTGAGGTGTTGATTACAAGTCCGGTAACGAACGTCAAAAATCTTCAGACCCTGATATCTTCAAGAGGTCAAATGCTCAGACAAGTCATGTTCTTCTAGATGTTTCTGGAAGATTCCATGCATTGGCTTATCTTTATGAAGTCTCAAAAGATAGTCGACTTCGACAGCTTCAATGTGGGATTTTAGTTGTGCAAGAGCAAATTCTGTAATGGACTGCTGACAGTCCAGTATTGCCAGATGAAGTGGAGAAAATTCGTGCAACTCGACTCCCAAAAATTGTTTAAAGTCATAAAAATACTGTAAGTCGTAAGTACATCGCACCTGCACCTGTAATAGGGACCAGAATCGTTTAATTACATGATTAATCGTGTAATCTGGCAACACTGGCTGGAACCTCCGCGTGAAGTCGAATGTGAGGCTGAGATATATAATCTTAAACCCCCTAGACGTACGCCCCTGGCTCTATAGAACTCATTCCCGCGGGGATCCCCCGATAATTTATCTTTTGTTTCGTGAAGCGTAGCAGGGAGTTCTTTTGTTTTCGGCGCGGAGCGTTTTTGTTTCTGAGACTATGCGGGAAATAAGGATGGGATAATTACCGTTTTTCAATAGCGTTTTTGCCGGGCGGGCCAGGCGATAAACTGCGGTCGTGGATCGTGGATATACCCGGCCTTAGCTGCTTCTGTGCCGTGCCGTGAGGTGAGGTGAGACCCGTTCGACACACAGGCTGGGTTTTTGTTTTTATTTTGAGCGATTACTTCGAGAGGGAAGAGGTGATTTGCTGTTAATGCCTTTGTGATTTATTTCCGAATTAGGATGTATCGAATTGTGTTGGGGTGGGACAGGTGATGAAATAATGTAGACGAAAAAAATTGAGTCAAGTTGATTGACTCGGTACTTTCCACACATTACGGTGATAGCAGTATTTAAAATGATCATAAATCCTTAAAACGCCTAAAAACGAAGTTTGGGATATTAATTAAGTATGTTAGCAAACTTTAACCACGAACAGTACTCCGAAAAATAGAAAGAAAATGTCATATGAACATGGGTCCGGAAATGCTTCCTAAGGGAGCTACGCTCCTTTGCATGGGGCACCCTGAAGACGGTTTTCCCTCGATATTCTCGAAACTATTCATAACAAAATTACGAAATTAGGTGCGATGGGTAAGCTTTTGACGCTGAATCTGATTCTGAATTCAGAATTTCATAATATTAATCAGAGGCGTATCATACGGGAGGAGTTAAGGGTCATTAGTGTAATCTTCCAGAGCAAAAAAGAAGATCGGAAGGTGAGTTTTAATATGTTTCTAATTATTTACCTGCACAAACGAAACTGTAGAAATAAAAAGATGCCTGCAAAGTGTGTAGTACCAGGTTGCACTAGCAATTGTGCTGCCAATAAAGGACATATCAAACATAACATTCCAGAGTGAAAAATAAGATTGGAAGGTGATTGTTTATGTATTTCTAATTATTTACCTGCACAAACGAAACTATAAAGATAAAAAGATGCTTGCAAAGTGTGTAGTAACAGGTTGCACTAGCAATTGTGCTTCCAATAAAGGACATACCAAACATAACCTTCCAGAATGAAAAAGAAGATTGGAAGGTGATTTTTAATGTGTTTCTAATTATCCACCTGCACAAACGAAACTATAGAAATAAAAAGATGCCTGCAAAGTGTGTAGTACCAGGTTGCACTAGCAATTGTGCTTCCAATAAAGGACATATCAAACATAACCTTCCAGAGTGAAAAACAAGATTGGAAGGTGATTGTTTATGTGTTTCTAATTATTTACCTGCACAAACGAAACTATAAAGATAAAAAGATGCTTGCAAAGTGTTTAGTAACAGGTTGCACTAGCAATTGTGCTTCCAATAAAGGACATACCAAACATAACCTTCCAGAGTGAAAAAGAAGATTGGAAGGTGATTTTTAATGTGTTTCTAATTATTTACCTGCACAAACGAAACTATAAAGATAAAACATGCCTGCAAAGTGTGTAGTACCAGGCTGCACTAGCAATTGTGCTTCCAATAAAGGACATAAACAGAAGTGGGTGAACGGTATTCCTCGTAAGGGCTGGTTATATTTATAAGAATAAAGACAATAATTTACAAATACTTCAAAGGATAAGACCTATTTTAAAGCACAATGTGGTACCTGCAATGTTTTCTGGACCTCCCAAATATCACAGAAAAATACAGTTAATAGAACTCATCTGGCCATACCTACGAAAAGATTTGATAGTGAAAGGGAATCAAGACCAGCAAGAATGGCTTTGCAGTGACCTAATAGTGAATTTTTCTAGCTCAAGTGAAAATTTACAAAGTAAATTGAGTGTTCATTTAAGCGGAAGCGGAAGTGGCAGCAGGAAATAGGTTGCATTTATTTTTATTTTGTAGTGTTTGACTACGATGAACCAGTCATCATATGTAAGTGGTATTAGTAGTAGTAGTTCTAAAAAGTATTTTTTTAAATTTATCAACCGAGATGAACTCTTAGTACATATAAAATGTGATAATTATTATTCTGAAACTATAAAATAATTTACGGTAACCGGACCCCTATTTGACAGCTAAGCCACGTTGCCACATCTAAGGCTCCGGCCTAGTGTAGAGTCGGCCATGGATAAAGTCAAATTTTATTTACCAAACTTACTCTAATTTCTACATAACATGGGGTAGAGTTGAGGAAACGTAATTTCGAATTTTGTTTTTAATGCTTGAGTGTGTTTCTGCCAAGCCTTGCTATTATCTAGAGTAATTCCTAGGTAAACCTCCTAGGTGTTAATTACGAAGTTAGAATGCCTTATACTACAAATTTTGACGTAACGTTTCATAATTTGACACACTTTCGACGGCTTATTATCGACTCAGATATTCCTAGTGTAACCATGAATTGCACAGCCTGTTTCCAATCCATTAAAATGTAGAAAACTTCCCTCGAGAAGCGACTTTGTTTTCGTATCCCCGTCTCCTCACAATATCTGGCGCCAGTTCGACTAGACCGAGGGGGAGTCGCGATCTATAAATTTGTGAGTTTGCAGATACTTCCGCGACTCGACTGCTGCTCTCCTACACAAACATCCTTATCTTTAATGCTTCGCCTTTCCAGCGGCGAACAAAAGACTGTCGGGTCCTGACGTTTTTTTTTTGTGGTGTTTACATAGGAGTATGATGGTTTTTGTCTTGCAACGGAATGGCTATTCTCCCAGAGCATCTGAGTCACGTTAGGTATACTTGCAGTCAATTTGAAGGTTGATTTGTAGGAACAGGTTGTTTGGAATCTGCTATTTATTATACAGGGTTGGGATAAAGTATGGAACCAAGCAAATAATTTTGGAGCGGAAAGAATGATATTGCTGAAAATTTGCAGGCAAGTGTAGTGGCGTATAGTGAATCCGAAGATATTATGTTAACTATTAATGTACTTCCGGTATAACCGGAAGAACCGTCAATTTTTTTAATTCAAATGGGACACCCTGTATATTTTTGCAAATTTTAATACATCTTTTCTTTTCGAATACGTCCATAGTGGGTTTAGTATTAGTTTCTGTAAAAACGGGAAAGATAAAGCTTCTTCATTTCAGGTGATTAAAATGTCTACCATTTAATGTCGGTTTTGGCGATCGCGTGAGAACTCACAAAGAAGTGTGTCAACTTTTAATGATCTTCTTCCCGACAGGGGTCCTATAACACGTTTGATGGTGACTAAAACACTAAAAAGATTTAATTCAACTGGGAATACAAAAAATTTACCTAAAACGGGAAGACCGCAGACCGCGACGGACAAATTTGTGAGACAAATAAAAAAGCTTTATCTTTTCCATTTTGACAGAAACAAATACTAAGCCCACTATGGACGTATTAGAAAAAAAGATGTATTAAAAACTGCAAAAATATAGAGAGTGTCCTATTTAAATTAAAAAAGTTGACTGTACTTCCGGTTAGACCGGTTAGACCGGAAGTACATTGATAGCTCACATAATGTCTTCGGATGCATTATGCGTCACTACATTTACCTGCAATTTTTCAGCAACATCACCCTTTCCGTTTCAAATTTCAAAAATATTTGCTTGGTTCCAAACTTTATCCCAACCCTGTATTTTGGCACGAGTTTTGCTTCCCATATTATGGAATGTTTTACAGATCACTGAGCATTTTTCAATTCTTTTTGGGTGAAGAAATATTTGTGTGGGGGAAGGGAGTCGGGGTTAGTTTACTCCAAAAAGTGGCTTATCAATGAAGTAATTTCTGTTACTCTGGTGGTGTCCGGGAGTGAAGGCAAAGCCTAAATATTGGAGCTCCCGGGCTGCTATGTTCTTGATGTACACGCATGAAGAACGACCATCTTGGCATGCTGAAGCCAGATTTCGTTTGAATATCGGTAGAAAAGTGAAAGGTAATCAACCGCACGCTTGTGAGAAAGTGGCTGGAGGTGGTGTGTTAAGGGAAGACCACATACTAGTCGAATTGCTCCTCACGAGCCACATATATGCTGTCATTATATCTTAAATCCTGTAAAACCATGCAAAAAAACAAAGGCGGCTATTGACTTGTAATTAAATAAACAAGACTGGCGAGCAAACTGTATAGGCATTAAAGTAGGTTCACACTGGATCACGAGTTATCGTTTTTTCGTCTATTAATTTTTTTAAGTGACTATTTCATAGCTTTGTAGGTAAGTAATACCTGGTGTTCTAGACACATTTGGAAGTAATTAATTTAAGCTTTTAGGAGTATTATACATTACAGAAAACATGTTACGGCACGGACTCCGTTTGTCAGTTGCAAAAGCTGCTGGGAAAACGCTCGGATACATACAATGTATGACGCCATTTAAATGAACGATATTCGCCGCGACCGGACTTGACCCTACTTGATTTTTTTTTGTGGGGGTACAATGAAACAGAAAGTTTAAGTTGACGTGCCAAATACATGCGAGGACACAGAGTTAACATCTCTAGAGGGAATGTAAACAACAAAATGCACAGGTCGCTGACCAGCCAACATGTAACGGAAATTTTGACAGCTTGAGGGCATTACCAGTGGCGTACGATTTTATATTAAAATTGGATGTTCATTAATAGATTCAATTATTACTGTGATGTTACAAACTGATACAATAAGTTGTATTAGTATTTAGCTATACTTAGAGAGTTACTCTTATTATAACTTTATTGTCACATTTGATAATTTATTATTACCATGAAGTGTTTCCCCATATTTTACGCTACTGAAACCCAAAACAAAACCTATACTAACCTATGATAAGTGGTGTTCACCGATTCGTCGCTATTGCAGCAAACTATGCACTTTTTTTTCGTCCCATCATGCAATTATGACAATATTGTTCATAAATAATTTAATTCACACCACAAATAGTCACAAAGTCACTCAAATATACACTAAAACAACACAGATCTCAACATACGCAATAACCACAACTACAATGACAGCCACATGACAGCTTTAGGGGACGCCGATTGTAGGTTGCCAGATTTAGGACATATTAGAAGTTATTGCGAGATTCCGCTATGAAATTTACCATTTTTGAGATTTCGTTAAATCAATACAAATTATCTTCACGTAAATCAGTTACATTGCAAGTATATTTTAATACTAATATAATACCCAGTTAAATACTTTGAGGAACATGTGTTCAAACTGCGGAAACTGCCAAATTTTGAAGAAACTGGAAGGTCCTTAAGCAGACAAAGAAGAGTGGCAATAGCGCTATAGATGCTGGCTGGCCAATATTCAAATTAGGCTCCCTATAGAGATGTTAACTCTGTGTGCGAGGAGCTTATTTACAAAATTATTCAAGTCGGAAATGATTTTCGGAATCACAAAGCGATGATCAGCCGCTCTATGCAACATGTGTCAGTAAGGGCAACAGCATGTTTGCAACGCCAAGGAGGGCATGTCGAACAATGGTTGTAATATCTTTTTTTCCAAAATAAATGTCGTGACGACTAAGTATTTTGTTTTATTACCTTGACAATTGCTGGATTAGTCAATAAAGTATCATATTCAAACCATCATAGCTTCTACATTACTTTACTTAGGGCTAAGATGTATAACTGTTTTTTTTCAGGAAAAATCATGTACTACCGCTTAAAAATAAAATCGTTGTAGGTTAACAGCTCATATTTTTTGAAAAATCTAAAATTGTAAAAAACGCAAAAAATTACATAATTATTTTCTTCGAACAATTTTTTTTGCCCTTTTGTGAAATAAAATTTAGAAAATAATTACAACTGATTTATGATCTGCATGTTTCGCTATCGAATGAGACTTATTTTGTGATTCTAGGACCTCTACCTGGGTAACTGTGGCTAAATTAGTACAGCACTCATACTTGGATTTAAAAAAAATACAAAATGACTGCCATTTCATTATGATATGAGAAAAACTACTTGAGGGGATTGATTTGTCGATAAAAAATACCATACTTCATCCCCTAACCTAAAGGCTCCGACATCGATAATCGGACACATTGTATACATCATACCAATCGATTCCTACTACTATGCTTATATCAGAAGGATTACATCTAATTTGATCAGGCTATACCTGTGTGTACAAGATCGCGTAAAGTCATTGCGGATGGCAAAATGGATTTGTCTGTAGCTTGGTTGCCTTCATGCACTTTATTATAGTAGAGCCCAGAGATATACCATTTGTGTACGTTTTGCGCTATATAAAAACTGCATACCATCTCTTAGTACAGTTCATCATTTGGAATAGATACAGTTTTGATAATATTCAAAGGTTACCATTATTTTACTTTCGTACTCGTAACCAATTCATGGAATGTGCTTCTAACCAATTTTCTAACATAACGTAACCTTTTAGAATGGTGAAAATGAAACACTAAGTTGTATTTGAACGTAAATCTGTCGGATGACGTTCACGATGTATATTTTGACTGAACTATGATAAGACCGACACATTTTAGGATTATTAGCGACTCCATCGATGAAGAGGACCGGACTTAGTCAAATTGTTAGGCAGGTATTGCTACCGTTATTGATAGCAACGCCAATCTGCTTTTACTTTTGTGCGTTACTTTTCTGTCTGAATCGGACGTTTTTTTTGGAAGTGTGACAGCTAGAGTATGTTTCGGCCTTGGGAAGATAATGGGATTTCACAGCGATGTGAATTACCCTGCAGCAGTGAAGCTACGTCGGCGGTTTGTCATTACGGTGGTGAAAGTAGTGACTATAGTACGGACACTGATAATGAATTTGAACAGAGGGAGGTGGAGGTAGACCAATTAAAACCTCACAAAAGTCACATCTTAGCGCAGATGCAAAACAAATAGTACTAAATGATAATGAACTAACGAAGGATCCGGAGAATGAAAACGAGGAGAGTATGATCAAAAAGACGTCAATTCTAACAGACGTTCCATATACAACAGTATGTGAAATTTTGAGAAATGGGCCACAAAAGAGGAAGCGTAGGTTTGATGCTGGTGTTTCAAAAGAACTAGATCCCACGATCACAAAATTATTGAGGAATATTGTGTACGAAAAGTACAAAATTAATGAACTACCCACAATCGAATCCGTTCAAAGACAATTGGCTAGAATGGGGTAACAGTATCCAAGGAGTACATTGCAGCGATGGATTAGGAAGATTGGGTTTAGGTACAGAACTGTGAACAAACGAATGGCTATAATGGAAAGTGCAAGGATTGTGGAATGGCGGCACGATTACTTGAGAGCAATACCGGAACGAGCAGGGGAGGTCAGTGTACTACCTTGACGAGACCTGGTATGATACCCATGATACCGCGTATACTTATCTTACACTGCGGATCATCTGAGGGCTAGGTCGAAAACGCACTCAAATTATGCGGAAAGAAAATTGAAGACTGCAATATAGACTACCACAAAAACATGGACTCGGGAATATTTGAGCAATGGTTTGAGTATACACTTATTCCCAATTTAAAGCCATTTGGCGTCATCGTAATGGACAACGCAAGCTATCACTCCAGACAAAGGTACAAAATTCCGAATTCAGCGTTATCGAAGGCGGAAATACAAGATTTTCTCATAAAACAGGATTTGTACTTTGAAGAAACTTACAAAAAAACTGAATTATTGAAAGTCCTCCACACTGAACAGTTTGAGAAACAATATGTCATAGAAAGCATAGCTAAAAAGTATGGTCATGATGTCTTAAGGTTGCCTCCCTATTTTTGCATTTTCAGTCCTATAGAATTAATTTGGGGACAACTAAAACAACGAATCGAACATTAAAATTGAGTGTAGAAAGGAATAATTTACCATATGGTTTATACGGTTATATTGAAATGTCTCTACCATATATTTATCAACAGATAATAAAGTTTCAAACATCTTGTTCAACCAACTGATGTATGAGCACTTTATTGGATGCAACGAACATTTTCGTTGTTGCCCACTCCATCGAATTCGAACGCCCAGTCCGACCCCGTTTCCTTTCTCTGTCGGCACTTTTTGCGGAGATCCTCACTTTGTAAACAAATGGTATATCTCTGGGCTTTACTATACCTTCCATTTGTCCGCGGAACATACGTGCAGTTCGTGTCTGGCGATTTTAAATTATAATTAAATTGTCTCTAACGTCACGAAAGGAAGTGACTCGCAACCTCGCCGACTCAACGGAGATATCTGCGTTGACAGTGAACGATCACCGCTGATATATATCTACTTACAAGGCGTCAGAAGGTTTATGGCGATACTGAAAGGCACAGTTTATGGATACGTCTCACCTTAAGGGGCCTGGATACACACGTTCATACATACGTATTTGCCATGTAAAACATGGACTCACAATTTCTCGCGTAACTCACTCTATTTTCAAACTACATATATAATATTTCAGAAGGCAATAGTTAAGATCTTAATAAATGACAACTATTTTCGTTTTTTAAAAAAAGTTTTTTAATGTGCAAAAAAACTCGCAATGCAAAATCATACATTCTATAAATGCCTGTAATTTAACAACCAAACACGATATAAAAAAAAGGCTAAATAATTGCACAAGCCCAAGCTTTCTTCTTCAATTTGCTCTTTGAGTCATTACTGTAAGCTTAAAGGTAACGGCAGGAGCTTGGAAATGCGAAATTCATTTTTATGATGACTAATGGACCTTACCTTTAGGACCTTTTGACCTTACCTTTGGATTTTTGGACTTATTTCCCCTCATCTTAGACACACACACTGGAGAAAGGGAACAGGCGGCCACGCCTCCTCGCTAACACGGGAATACGTCTTTTCTTGAATTCTCAATTTCACGCGCTATACCCTAGTCCCTTAAGGAAGGCTTATAGAAACGCTTTCGATGGTCAACAACACTAAGCTAAAAAATGGAATAACTACCCACATTGAAAGTTATATTCAATCTACATGATATTTCTGACATTTTAAAGCTCCAGATGCCGAGAACCACCGTAGTTTTATCAACACCAGAAATCACTGTAAACGCGTAATTGACAGCAGTGAGGAGGAACATAACCAAAAAATTAAAAACAAGCTCCTCTCATGTCCTAGTTCGTCCAGAACATTCTGGTCTGTAGCTAAGGCTGTTAGTCAGAACTTTTCCTATTTGTCGATACCACCCTTGATTAGAGAGGACAAGTCCATCGCTTCTACTCCTAAAGAAAAAGCAGACATCTTAGGGAGACCTTTTGTACCCAATTCTACTGTCTTCCAAGGAAGTACTCCAACCACCACCATAAACGTGAACTCGAGAATGGCAGAGGTCAAATTCCAACATCGAGATGTAAAAAACATCCTCCAAAAACTACACACGCAGAAAGTTACTGGTCCTGACCAAATATTCCAGTCGTTGTTCTTAAACCTGTCCCTGATTTACAGATTTTATCACGGAAGATGTTCGAATGAGCTCTCCCAGATAATAACATCGAAGGCCGTCCGAACAAGGAACACTAGAGGTTCTGCGGGTTCATCCTTACCAGATCGAGGTCCTTGCTCCCGGAACCAGTACCCTCCAGCATTCTTCTTTTGGAGAACTTCGACGCTGTGGAATGAGCTGCTGGGGAATTTGTTTCCCGACGGATACAACCTGCAGTGTTTCTATCTAATCTAATCTATCATCTCGCAGCGCCTCTACAATACGACAGGCTTTGCGGGAGGTTGATCATAAAAAAGCCTACAGTTTGATTATAAGCTATTTTCCTTGTTATCAAGCGAATAATTTCAAGGGTAGGTACAACGTATAGATTATCAGATACCCAGATCAAGACGTCGAGGCGACCATTTACTCGTGGATTCAGATAGATAGGTTACATGACGTACGCGTACGCGTAAGATGACGTCTTTATGTCTGTTCCATATAGTAGAAGATCCGAATATAAGACGACCTTCACCGAACTGGTTAATGGATGATAACCATTTTATATTAAATTTAAGATGTTAAAAAACATCGCGAGTGGGTTGGCTGGAAAGTTTCAGTCCAGGATATGATTAATTAAATATTGAAAAATTAATTTTTTTAAACATTTCACTGGTTTGGTTAATAGACAAATCACACACCAATCGAAAGTATGAAGCCCATAGAATATGCAAACGTTAGGTTGGCTACGTTTTTCCCGTCCCAACTATAGGTTAGGCAGGTATAAACAGATAAATCAATAATAGTAATTTGCACCGGTGTGGTTAATGAATGAAACTCATATCAAAATAAAGATAATTTTATTGCAAACACGTCGATGTAGGGTTGTTTGCAAAAAATCAGTCTGGAATTCCGGTTGTCGAATTTTAAAGATCAAAATAATGCTGCCAGTGAATACGTGCGCCAGAGAGGTCCGAGCAAACTATCCCGTGTATTAACAAAGTGCGCGTGTCATGTGTCCGTGAAATTGAAAAGGATAGCGATACACTCGTAAATGCGGTGCATCATTGTATTGGAACAGTTTGGCTTATTCTTCTGAATTGAAAATGCGTGCTACTACTACTATACTGATTGTTGTTAATTATAAACATTAAATTGTGATAAAAAATGGCTAAAAAGTCCTTTCTATGCAATTCGGACGATGATGTTCTTGATTTTAACGATGAAACGTATAAAAACTGTTCGTTGAAATTATATTTTCTGAAAAAGAAAAATTTTTAAATACAATGGCGTTGAGTTAACCAATGCATCACTCGATTTCGTAGGTTATCATACTACGTGCTACAAAAAAGTGACTGCTTTGGGTAAAAAATATAATGAAGAGTTTAATAACTTTCTTGGTGAGAATACGGTAAGTGCATAATAATTTAACCTTCAAAACTATCTTAGTAAATACATCTTTTAAATTTTGTTAATTGTGAAATAATGACATGGAAGATTCATAAATTTATACATTTTTGATTATGTTCCATTCAAATAAATCACTTCAATTTAACGGACACATGGCATGGGCACCCTCTTTCATTCAATGGCCGAGCTACACGCAGCTGCTATGCTGCGTCCTTTGTTAATACACGGGATAGTTCGCTCGGACCTCTCTGGCGCACATATTCACTGGCAGCAATATTTTGATCTTTAAAATTCGACAACCGGAATTCCAGACTGATTTTTTGCAGACAACCCTATATCGACGTGTTTGCAATAAAATTATCTTTATTTTGATATAAGTTTCATGCATTAACCACACCGATGCAAATTACTATTATTGATTTACCTGTTTATACCTGCCTACCCTATAGTTGGGACGGGAAAAACGTAGCCAACCTAACGTTTGCGTATTCTATGGGCTTCATACTTTTGATTGGTATGTTATTTTTCTATTAACCAAACCAGTGAAATGTTTAAAAAAATTAATTTTTCAATATTTAGTTAATCATATCCTGGAGTGAAATTTTTCAGCCAACCCACTTGCGATATGTTTCTTAACATATTAAATTTAATGTAGAATGCTTTTCATCCATTAACCAGTTCGGTGAAGGTCGTCTTATATTCGGATCTTAAAGGGGTGATACACGTACGAACTTTAAGTACGCGGTTTTTAAGTTCGCGAACTTACTCGGTTCGACGCGGTGACACACGTGAAGCTGAAATCACTCATTTTGATAATTTTCCTAAATTAAACAAAACTTTTAACAAACGCCAAACACAACAAGCGTTACGCATCGATGGCCTGCCAAAACAAAGTGGTGGCTCGTGGCTCGCAGTACGAGCCGAGACAAGCTACGAGCAAGATTTCAAAACAGTTGAATCGCCGGCGGTTTGCGCGACGGTTTTAAAGTACGCGTACTTACGGTGACACACAGGCGAAAAAGGTTGTCGAGCCATAAGTACGCGTACTTGCTCGTACGTGTATCAGCCCTTTTAGACTAATAGAACTAAAGGCACACTTCCAGGAAAGATGGCCTGAACCCAGTGAATAAACACCGCAAACCCCGAATTCAGCAATTTGCCGGCCGCCGTAGCGGGTGTGGAGGGGAGGGGTAGGGGGGTGGTTGGAATGATAAATCACTCGGTGTGGCGCATGTTGTTCTGAACTGAACTGGAGTGAACCGAAGTGCCTGGCTGGCTGCGTGAACCCTCTCTTTGCCTCCTCCTCTACGGTTGCCTCAACGCGGCTGATGCTGCTGCCGACCGTTTATATTTTTAACCACCGAAAGTCACCCCCAGGATGATATATATCCTTCCCTCCGAAGCAGTGGTGTATCTTAGCTGCGCCAAGATCCTTCTTGGACGGTTTAGCCATCTTAGATAGGAGACAGCTCAATATTATTTAATGCCCAGACAACACCTTTGCATTGAGACTGATTATGTTGAGGGAACTCACGCGTTATTTCATTCTTACTTAATTTATGGTGCAGTCTTTTAGGGCAATTCATGCTAAGCTCAAAAGACATGCATACCAGCAATTTAAATTTTAATTACTTTCAAATTTGGTTGAAAATCGTAAGATTTTTCAGTAATCATGAGTGTGGTAGCTGCTCAAAACCAATTAGCGCGTTTTGATTAAATTTTTGTATGCTTAGGCCCGATTTTATCAACATGCATTTTTAACAAAGACTTTGACAAAGCTTTTCTACTGGATGTTGTTTAGCAAAAGCTTTCTATTGGGTATTGCGGGCTAGGTTAATAAGTATCATCCAATAGTATTTTATCAATATTGGAAACAAAAAGTCAAAGCTGGATGACACTTTCATTAAAAATATTTTAGAATTCATGGATCCAAATCATAGCAAAAAATCAGAACAAAGTGATTGATTTGCAAATTAATGCTAGATTTTTAATGTTTACCTTATAATTATTGTATAATTACGAATTGCAATTGCAGTCAGATTGATAGACTGGATGCATGTTTGCTATAGAATAGACCTTCTTATAGAAATATTCACAGAGGATGTAAAGATTGTAGGCACTGCGTAAAAGGCACCGCAGCGCAGAAACACATTTATTTAAAGCACCTTATTCACTTTCTGGCTATACGAAAGGTTTCTAGTTTAGGAAAAAGGAGGATATACGTTATACTTTTGCCAGTTCGCAAGGCTTTGCTGTTAAGCAGGGTAGGCAACCAGTAATGCACGCTTTCATCGTGTGTGTCTATATTAGCTTTGTGAAATGCAATAAAATGCTATTTTTACCCTTTTTCACTATAATACAAAGGTATATAGGAGGTATTTATAATTATTATCGATTGTTAATTATTGTTTTATCAAAATACTGCAGTAATTTGAATTTCTTGTCATCATCATCATTAAATTAACAGTACATTTTATCCAGTGATCAAATGTGTCGGTTTTGTGGAATCTGATTGGTTGAGATTAGCAATTGCTAAACTCTTTGTTAAACAGGAAAATGCAAGTTTTTACCCATTTAGGATGGAAAATCAGAGTCAAAAAGATACTAGAGAATTCACAATGGTCGATTATATATAAAGCATGTCTTTTTTCACCTTTTTGAAGTAAATTTCAAGAGAAATCAATAATTTTCAGAGATTTTTGACAGATGCAAGTTCTTGAATAGGCTGTTCTGATTGGTCAAAACCTTTGTTAAAATGCCCGTGTTGATAAACTCGGGCCTTAGCTTTTGGTATGCAGCGTATATGTGGATAAATCCCAAAATCACCTAATATAAATTCAGTCGGTGCCCAAAAAAATCTATCTCTACATATACCTTCCATTGTCAACAATTATCACATAAAAACATGGCTTACATTTTCTTAGAAATTGAATCTAGATCAATATCGATCAATACTAACTGTATACAGGGTGATTAATAAGAACGTGATTTAATAAAAAAACGTCACATTCAGCAATTTTTTAATAATCCTCTATTAGGAAATTTTAGAAAATACATCGACATTTCTCTAAATTTATTCTCTTCCTTTATGCTCAAATTTTTTCAGTTCAGAAGTTTCAAAATTAGTAGTAAAAAATAGTAACAGCTGAACCTTTGCAAACGAGACCGTGAATTTAGTCAAAAAAAAAACGCCACATTAAGCAATTCTTTTATAATTGTCTATTAGGAAATTTAAAAAAATACGTTCAGTTGAGAAATCTCAAAATTAATAAAAAAAAAGTTACAGTTGAACCATTGCAAACTGCTCTCAGCGGCAGCTATTAGGGCAAGTGAATCCTAACCCCCTTAGTACTAAAAAATGGAGTCAAGTTAATTGACTCAGTACTTCCCACATGATACCAGTTTTATTATTTTCCGATAGCATAAGGCTATAGTCTAGATGCCCTTGCAACCAAATTCTCTCGTTCGACCGCAAAAAAAGTATTTTATTCTATTAGGTACTTCTTTCACAGGCCAGTGGACAATCTATCATGAATACAACAAATTTTTGAGTTTTAAATCCCCCACCCCCGAACCACTCCAACTTTATCCCCACCCAAAAAAAGTAGAGAATGATCAGGAATCCCTAAAACACCTAAAAACGAAGTTTGAGCTGTTTTCATTTTTTTGGTTTTTTTACTGCGCCGCCACAGAGACGATTTCTAAAAATCAGACGTATTTTCCATCCTCGCCAAAGTTGTAATATTGTGCCGGAATTTCATGAACATCAATTCAGTAGTTTCCACATTATAAAATACAGAACGATCTAAAGCAATACAATACATCGGAAAATTTTCTAAGTCCCTTGGTTCCTGTAATAGACAAGGCAATGTTCGGATGGACCTAAAAAAGTGTATTATACCGCTAGCGCTTTACCTCTCAGGTCAATGGACAGCCTATTATGATTACAACAAATTTTTCAGCTTTGCAACCCCCCACCCCCCAACCACCCCAATTTCACCCCTACCCAAGAAAAAGTAGAAAATGATCAGGAACTCCTAAAACGCCTGAAAACGAAGTTTGAGGAATATTTGAAATTTTTCGTTTTTTGCTAATTACTCCGCCGCCCATGCACCGATCTTCAAAATTGTAGCAATATTACCGACTACGAGCCGACACCATATCGCTACCCAAATTTCATCAAAATCCATGCAGCGGTTCCTGAGATTAGGAGGCCAGAAAAACGCCGACAGACAGACAGATCGACAGACAGACCGACGGAAATGTGTGACGTGGATTTTCATTATGTAGACATCATAAAACGCCCAAAAAGCGATTTCATCTCAAAATGGAAAATTTTCGCGATCACAATACTCCCCTCGCCTATCAGTGTGGGAAGTAAAAGGCTATTATTAGGGAGACAGTCTTGTCAGACGACTTCCAGGAAAAAAAAGTAGTGCTGTACTGTTCGATAAGCATAAAATAAAAGTTCTCTTTATATATATTTATATAAATTAATAAAAAATTAGGCATAGCAATTATAAATACTCTCTTAAAAATTCACAGGAAAGCACCATGGAAATAGGTTGCAGAAACAACTAGACGCTTTTTCTGGATGTAATAAATTATTATTATTATTATTAAAGTATTGGAACTGGAAGCTAAAATAATGTCTTAGAAGGAATTGGAGATGGCTCAAAACTAATGCAATCAAAGATTACGAGGAAAATTAAATTCTGGACTCTACTGAGGCAGAATAGAAAATTTTATAGGACAAGATGAAGAATAAGGCCAAAAGACTTATTTCAAATTTATCAAGAAGCTCATAGGGTTCATTGTACGCCACTGTGTGGATGATATATTTCGTTTTGCTCAGAGACTGGCCTTGCTGGCTGCTGTTTATTCTTTCGCACGCTTTTATTAAATCGGACGCCGACGCCGGCCGGATGAGTTATTTGCGAAAAATGGCCGCTTTTGAATACCGAAAGACGTCTCAAAGTACAATGGAACTTGAATAGTAGAGAACAAACAGTAGGGGACGTAGACGCCTCACGCCATCTAGGATAATGCTCAAATTGGTGAAAGTGCGATATAAGGAGAATTTTAATGGGCGAGCAGTCTCCACCATTTTTGAAAATTGCCTCGTCAAACTTATTCAAAATAAAAAAAAATGGAGTCAAGTTGATTGACTCAGAACTTCCCACACATTACTGTGATACCAGTTTATTATTTTTCCATAGCATGAAGCTTTAGTCTAAGATCCCTTGCAACCAAATAATCGCCAGCCCCCCCCCCCCCCCAAAATTGTCTTATGCCGCTAGGTCTTTCCTTCACAGGTCAATGGACAGCCTATTATCGATACTACAAACAAAGTTTTACAACTCCCCTCCCCTAACCAGCTCACTTTCACCCCCACCCAAAAAACTGGTAGGAAATGATCAGGAACCCCTAAAACATCTAAAAATCGAATTTGAGTTGTTTTCATACTTTTCGTTCTTTGATTATTGCTACGCTGTCACTGACACGATTTCTAACAAACATAAGCGTTTTCCATTCTCACCACGGTAACAATATACTGTGTCAAAATTTCATTAGAATCAATTACACGTTACAAAATACAAAACGATTTAAACTAATAAATTCTCGTATGTATGTAGTCCCTTAGTTTTCATAATAATAGGCTAGGCAATGTTCGGATGGACCTAAAAAGGTGACTTGTGTCGCTATTATGAATACAGCAAATTTCTCAGTTTTTCAACCCCTCCACCCCCCAACCACCCCAATTTCACCCCCACCCAAAAAAACTCAAAAAATGATCAGGAACTTCTAAAACACTTAAAAACGAAGTTTACTTCCCAAATGCGATTATAAAACTTAGAAGGCTGGTGACCTTGCGGTGTGGCTAGGCATGAAATGCGTCAGCATAAATTAGGCGGTCAAGTTTTAATTCATTTTGTACTCCGAGAGATCGATATATTAAATGTGGCAATTAAATATCTATTTTTTAAAGTTTTTAATAAGTTACCTAGTTTTATAAAGAAAAATTCAAGTCTGGATAACTTTGAGAGGAAGCACTTGATTATTGTTTGTGTCTGTAGTTATCTATTTTACCATACTTGTTATTATTAATTTGTTTTTAGTATATTAGAATTGTCCTGATTCAAATAAATCTTCCTTTTCTTTACATCTTCTAGCCTCGCAAATTTAGCAAACACATATTCTAATGAGCCGGAAAATCTGCGCTAGAGCGATCTTTCCGCCTGGGTTCTGTGGAAACAGGAGGCAGAAGGGACCGTTTTCCGTAGAAATTCAGATAAGAAATGAATTAGAGTAAAACAAATTGTGTTACTATCGGGGGGTTGGATCTATGGGCTCCAGGCCAGATTTATTTCTCCCCCCACTCACCCAGAGAAGACTTAAGCTTTGGACTGATTGTAATTTACTATCAGTGTTCAAGTTCACTGATTACGAGTCTGCGGAAGCGATAGATAGATGGCTGCTAGGCAGGGGGAATCCGCAAATGTTTAATAGGTCTTTTCGTCAATTGGAGATATTGCTGGTTTGGAGTTTGGGGTGGGAATTCGCACTAATGGCTTGCTCTTTGTATTCTGCGGTTTTGATATGGGATAGAAGAATCGCTAAAGGTATATCAGTAAATAACAGGACTGATCATGTAGCAATTTTATATATTTTTTTCAATATTGAACTATAGCTGAGAAGCGGCAAAAATATATTACAGTGAAGGGTACTCTTTAAACTGAATTCCAAGCTTTCGGAGAGCTATGCCTCCATCATCAGAGCTGAAATATTCGATGATGGAGGCGTAGTTCTAAGAAAGCCTGGAATTAAGTTTAAAGAGTACACTTCACTTTAATATATTTTTGCCGTAAGGGTAGTCTTAGGCTAAATTTCGCCCAAATGAAGTCGAAATAAATAAATAAATAAATAATACTTCCAACATATTTACCATAGCATCAATGCCGGGGTTCCTCAGGGATCGGTATTGGCTCCGACATTGTTTCTGCTTCACATTAATGATCTACTCTCTAGCACTACAAACCCAATCCACAGTTTTGCGGATGACAGTACGCTGCATGCAGGCATTGTGAGCAATAGACCGATCTCTGTGGTCGAGCTGGAACGCAGAAGACTGGCAGTGGCAGCTTCACTTTCAAAGGATCTCGATACCATGACCGCTTGGGGGCTTAAGAATATGGTTAAATTTAATGCCTCCAAGACCCAGTATTGTACGCTATCCAACAAGAAGTGCCCAAGCCAACACCAGGTTGTAATGAACAACCAGGCTCTGCCAAGGAGTCACTCATTCAAGCTGTTAGGAGTCAACATTACAGAAAATCTGATCTGGCACGAACACGTTGCGTCAATTGCAACAGCTGTTATAACGATATGTATAATCCTTCTAATACCAGTATCGATATATAATGCAATCAAAACATAGTTTTGTTTTCGAAATTTACCCTATGTGCCATTTAAGAAAAGCATACAATCTATTCGAGGTACAAAAATTATTACTGCAACAGCATTTCGTGATAATTCATCTGATAAAAATTAATTTTGTTTCAATGGCCCTTGTCGTTCGCTGAACTATAATCAGTATTCGGCGGGACTGATGTCCCGATTCAATGAAGGTAAGAATAAGGAATAGGAGGATGATTTCAGTGCTACTATCGCCGCGAATTCGTCAACATGGACGAAGTTGTTCCGTTGTGTTGTTTCGGTGTTAGCCGTGTTGTGTCATCTCGTGGATTTGCGTATTGCATCAGCAATTGTCTGATTTAAATGTGTCCAGTTATATATTAAATGGAGCACCTACTGAGAAATTGGGACTTAGAAGAGCTAAAACCCACATTTGAATGTAGGTATTTAGATTAGTCAGGCAGTTATATTTCAGGTAATAATGTAACCACTTCTTATAACTTCACACAAAATCACACCATTAAACATCCAAACGAATCAATCAGCTGTCCTCGCAATAAAATCTGTTGGTCCAAGGAAAAGAAAGTAGCTTAGAATCAATTACCAAACACAGATTCGATTCAACGACAGGCTGCGATTGAATCATTCATTGGAATCCAATGACATCTTGTAGTTGAATCGACAATACGATATAATTCTCTACCAACTATACACTTCCCATTGGAGAAAACGTCGCTGTATTCTGTAACGTCCCATTGAATCCAAGCGTAAGTCTTTGACAAAACGACAGATTTTTATGTGTGTAGTCAGAGCATATTTCTTTAGAATGAGTATTGATATAAACAAAATATCTTACTTGATTCAAACTAACCGTAATTTTCTTATCAATAAAACGTTCTTAGAGCGAGAACAGATATTCCTGTAGCCAGTATAGATATCTTTACACGATAATCACAATTTTTGAATTGAGAATATCTTTTTAAGTAGGTGTGGATAGTGTAAAGAACAAAAGCAAGCAGCAGCCTTCTAGACAGATAGCAGTAAAAATTTTAACACCGCCATCGCGGGTTCAGTGAAACCGAGTTGTTTTTGTTTTAAGAAGGGAAAAGTCGGATCGATGCAGGGAAGTTTCAGCTGGTGGAAACCCGAGGATTTTTAGCTTGAGTAGTAAAACATGTTCCAACAACGATTGGCCTGAAAGGTGTAGATGGATCGGGGGTGGCTAGGAGAAGCGACCGGGAGTGGGGGGGGAAAGGGGGGAAGGGAGGGTAAGGGGGGGAGGGTGAGAGAAAGGACGGCCGAGCTGGGGTCGCCTTGCTAAGGATTATTTGGCTTAGTCCTGAAACGGGAACAACGGAAACGGGCATCTGTGCGGCAGTTTGAATGCCATTAGTAGGTGCTGCGGAGCATTTCGCTCATTGCTAATGGGGTCAATAGAATGCTAGATTTCACTTAGTCATAGTATGCTTTACTTCTCACACCGGTAGGTGACGGGGGTATTGTGATCGCGAAAATTTTCGATTTTGAGATAATAGACTTTTTGGGCGTCTCATGATGTCTACATAACGAAAATCCACGTCACTCATTTCCATCGGTCTGTCTGTCTGTCGGTCTGTATGTCTGTCTGTCGGTCTGTCTGTCTGTCTGTCGGTCTGTCTGTACGCGTTCTTCTGTCCTCGTAATCTCAGTAACCGCTGCATGGATTGTGATGAAATTTGGGCAGCGATATGATGTGGGGTCGTAGTAGGTAATGTTCCTATAATTTTGGAAATCGTTATACGGGGGGCGGAGTAATTAGCAAAAAACAAAAAAATTCAAATATTCCTTAAACTTCGTTTTAAGATGTTTTAGGGGTTCCTGATCATTTTCTACTTTTTTTTGGGTGGGGGTGAAATTGGGGTGGTTGGGGGGTGGGTGGTTGTAAATCTCAAAAATGTCTTGTACTCATAATAGGCTATCCATTGACCTGTAAAAGAAAGACCTAGTGGCATAATACCCTTTTTCAGGCCCATCCGAACGTTGCCTTGCCTATTCCAGAAACCAAGGGACTTAGAATTTTCTGATAAATACATAGGAATATTGCTTTAGATCGTTCTGTATTGACTAACGTAAAAGTTATGGAATACATTTTAATGAAACTTTGTCACAGTATTACTACCGCGGCGAGGATGGAAAACGCGTTTTGGAAAAATCGTGTCAGTGGCGGCGCAGCAATAATAAAAAAATAAAAAAAAATAAAAACGCCTCAAACTTTGTTTTTAGGCGTTTTAGGGGTTCCTGATCGTTTTCTACTTTTTTTGGGTAGGTTGGGGGGTGGGGGGTTGGAAAACTGAAAAATTTGTTGTATACATAATGGGCTGTCCATTGACCTGTGAATGAAAAACCTAGCGGCATAATCTCCTTTTTTAGGCCCATCCTTGCCTATTACACAAACAAAGGGACTTGAACAGTTTTGTGATGTATACATATAGGAGTATCGCTTAATTTCGTTCTATGTATATTGCGTAAAGCAAAAATTATTAAATTAATTTTAATGACAAAGAATTGACTATCACGGCGAGAGTGTCTGAAAAATCGTGTCAGTGGCGGCGCAATAATAATTAAAAGACTAAAAATATGAAAACAGTTCATACTTCGCTTTTAGACGGTTTAGAGGCTTCTGATCGTTTTGCATCGTTCAGTTGAAGGATCCAGAATGAAAACTGTGGCGTCCTAGTTCCAAAGTAGGGAGACGCAAGAAACTATTTACGAAAGTTTTGTGTTGTACAATACGTTTTTTGCGGGAGGGTGGCCGATGATTTGGTTGTGAGGGGATTTCAGACTATAGCTTCATGTAATGGGAAAACAATAAAATGAAATCATTATGTGTGGGAAGTACTGAGTCAGTCAACTTGACTCCATTTTTGATGATGAGACGGAGCAGTTCGTATTTCTCGTTTCTCATAGTGTGGCCAAAATATTGCGTTTTTCTTTCTTTTATGAGGTTCATAAGCTCTGTTGTCTTGTTCGTTCTCCGCAGGACTTCCTCATTTGTCGTATGACTCACGTACGATATTCTAAGCATCTTACGATAACGCCAAAGTTCGAATGATTTTTTTTTTGTTGCTTCTGTCATTGTCCAAGCCTCAACACCGTACAGTATAGTGGAGAAAACATAGCATTTCAGTATCCGAGCTCTTAATGCTGCATAGTACCTTTTGCAGTCAATGGTCCCAAGCTTCATCAAGATTACTTCTAAGGTCATTTATCCTTCTTACTCATTCCAGCTCTGTCCGTTGACGTTAATTATTTAATTTCTTGTTCTGATGCTTGCTGATAACCATCGTGTTTGTTGTGAAACCTCTAAAATGCCTAAAAACGAAGTTTGAGGAACATCTAAATTTTCTTGTTTTTTTGCTAATTACTCCCCCTGCCCATGCACCGATTTCCAAAATTATAGGAGCATTGCCTACTACGACTCCACACAATATCTCTACCCAAATTTCATCACAATCCATGTAACGGTTACTGAAATTGCGACGTTAGAAAAACGCCAACAGACAGACAAACAAATAGACCGACAGACAGACCGACGGAAATGAGTGACGAATATTTTCGTTATGTAGATATCATAAAACGCCCAAAAAGTAAATTAACTCAAAATCGAAAATTTCCGTGATCACAATACTCCCCTCATCTATCGGTGTTGCATGTAAAATAGATCGGAAGCATGAAATTATTCAAATATGTTATCCAAATAATAATAAAATGATACGATTGAGCTTGGAAAAATATCTGGAAAGTTGTGATTAATGACAGTTCCCAATTGAAAGCAATTTCCTAATTTCCGCTTTCTTAGCTAGGATTTAATCAAGTTGAGGAGCCTCTAAAGTTGTTTCGGCCGATTACTAACTGCCATGGCGGTCTGAATCGCAAACACCTGCGAATCTCCCACAGATCTTTGCCTTGTCTTCCGAAAGAATTAGTCTGTACGTCCTCGCACAAACGGAAAGAATTACGTTTTCCTCTTTCCATTCTCTCTCGCTCCTGGAAACTCATTTTTCTTTAGTAGATCGGGGCTTGCATATACGGCATGGGGTAAAAGAAGGACTAGCTTTGTATATCTATAGTTTACAAGCTTGGCAAATTACACACAAAATAGCTGTGAGAGGACATGTCATATCTTTGTTGCAAGTTCTAAAATGTAAACACTGCAGCGGTTTACTCGGCGACTGCCGTCGTTTGTTGTCATTGAATATTGTCTCTCCTAATACATTGGAGGATTGTTTTGGACTTAATTCAGTAGCTACCGTTGGAGCTGAACTCTAGGTTTACTCTAAAGTCGGAATAATAACGAACATATGTGCATGGATAACAGTTTTATGTTTTACTTCTATGAAGTTTAAAAGAGAAATGTAGTTCGATTCATTGATTTATGCAACTACAGTGCCTGTAACTAATATTGCTATTCTTGTACTCAAATATGAGATTTTTGAAAATTGGTTACTACGATTATCAGTAGCTTTAAAAAATCAGAAAATATTTTGATTTATATAACTGCTTGGTGATAGCAAACATTTTTTAAATGAGACACCCTTATATTATCCCATATTTAGAATCTACTCATGATCCTTGTTCTTATTATATAATATATTCTAACATTAGACAGGGTATTTCAAAAGTTATGATCAATTGTATATCCAAATCGCTGTCAACGTATTAATGAATCAAAAATTATTTTCTTTGCTCCCCACACCGACAGGTGAGGGGTAGTATATTATGATTGCGAAAATTTTCCACTTTGAAATGCTACACTTTTTGGGCGTCTTATGATGTCTACATTACGAAATTCACGCCACTCATTTTCGTCGGTCTGCCGGTCTGTCTGCTTGTTGGCGTTTTTCTAGCCTCGCAATCTCAGTAACCGCTGCATGGATTATGATAAAGCTTAGGCAGCGACATGCTGTAAGGTCGTAGTAGTATCGTTCCTATAGTTTTGAAAATTGGTGCATGGGCGGCGAAGTGATTAGCCAAAAAAGAAAAATAAATATTCTTTAAGCTCTGTGTCTAGGCGTTTTAGGAGTTTCTGTCCGTTTTCTACTTTTTTGGATGGGGGTGAGATTGTTGTGGTTGGCGTATGGGGGTAGTAAAACTAAAAAACAGCTAACCTTCAACCTTCTATTTTAGGCATTTTAGGAATTATTTTCTATCCTTTTTCTGGGTGGATATGAAACTGGGGTAGTTGGGGGGGGGGGGTAGGGGGTTATAAAACTCAAAATTTTTTTGTATTCATACATCCATTGACCTGTGAAACAAATACCTAGCGGGGTGGACGATGACTTGATTGCAAGGGGATCTCAGACTATAGCTTCATACTATGGGACCGTAATGTATAGGATGCACTGAGTCAAACAACTTGACTTTATTTTTATATGGCATGATAAAAAATATCCTCTATTTTTAACGCCGACTAAAAAAGGTCGACGACACATATATACATGGTGAGATAGAATGTAGTATCTAGATTTTCGGATATCAGAAACCAGCAGATTTTCGGATACTGTTATTTAATCCTTCTTGTCATAATTTTTCCTCTCTATAAAACAACATATAAAAATGGAGTCAAGTTGATTGACTCAGTACTTCCCACACATAATGATGATACCATTTTATTATTTCTCCATTGCCTGAAGCTATAGTTGAAAATTCACTTGCAACCAAATCATCGCCCACCCGCCCGCAAAAAAACATCCAACACAAAAACTCTCGTAAAACGTTCCTTGCGTCTCCCTCTTTAGAAACTAGGACGTCACAGTTTCTTCTGCATGCTTCAACTGGGCGATGCGAAACGATTAGGAGCCTCCAAAACGTCTAAAATAAAGTTTGAGCCGTTTTTATATTTTTATTTTTTTTATTATTGCTGCGCCGCCACTAACACGATTTTTCAGAAACTAGACGCGTTTTCTATTCTCGCCGCGACAGTAAATTCTGTGTCAAAATTCAATTCAATCAATTCAATAATTTTCGCGTTACGCAATATACATAGAACAAAATAAAGCAAAACACGTAGGATGTATACATCACAGAATTGGTTTCTGTAAGGCAAGCCAATGTTCAGATGGACTTACAAAAGTGTAATATGCCGCTAGGTATTTCTTCCACAGGTCAATGGGCGAATTATTATGAATACAACAAATTTTTTAGTTTTACAACCCCCCACCCCCCAACCGCCCCAGTTCCACCCCCACCCAAAAAAGGTAGAAAATGATCAGGAACCCCTAAAACGCCTAAAAACAAAGTTTGAGCTGTTTTCATATTTTTGGTGTTTTTATTATTGCTGCGCCGCCACTGACATGTTTTTTTTAAACATACACGCTTTCTATCCTCGCCGCGGTATAATACTGTGTCAAAATTTCATTAAAACCAATTCAACCATTTTCGGTTGCAGTGTTCGTATGGACCTAAAAAAGTATATTATGCCGGTAGGTTTTTCATTCACAGGTCAATGGACAGCCCATTATGAATACAACAAATTTTTCAGTTTTACAACCCTCCACCCCTCAACCACCCCAAATTCACCCCCACCCAAAAAAAAGTAGAAAATGATCAGGAACCCTTAAAACGCCTAAAAGTACAACGATTTCCAAAATTTTATGAACATTAGCTACTACGACCCCATGTCATATCGCTACCCAATTTTCATCACAATCCATTTAGCGGTTACTGATATGACGACGTTAGAAAAACGCCAACAGACAGACAGACAGACCGACCGACAGACAGACAGACAGACCGACGGAAATGAGTGACGTGGATTTTCGTTATGTAGACATCATGAAACGCCCAAAAAGCGTATTATCTCGAAATCGAAAATTTTCGCGATCACAATACTCCCCTCACCTATCGGTGTGGGAAGTAAGAAAGCAGATAAAAAACCCGCAGAGCTAGTGTATCCTAAACTAATGGCAGAATTAGTATTAACACTATTAACGATTTTATTACAAAAAATACCTTATGACTGGGAAAAAGTTCAACGTAGTGAATATTATATATCGGAATAAATACATGTCTGTTTCACTAGTACACGCGTGGTGTATTCTAGGCACAAGATGAAGCAGCATAGGCTAAAATATTGTCATCACTATATTATAATAATATAGCTTTTCTTATTAAAAGGGATTGTGGGTATGAAAAAAACATCTTTATAAAAAACCCAGATATTTGAATAAGTTTGTTAAATAACAATAATAATATACTTTTTACACAACTACACGCGCGGTGTATTCCAGGCACCAGACGGACTAGCGGTCAAACTTTACTTGCTCGGCAAGTTTTGCGAGACCACTGACAACTGATGGCGAAGCAAGCTTTAAGCAAAGTTTACGGAATACATATAAGTTGGATCACTCCGCAAAAATATCAAAACGGCCTGCCCCTTGCCCCGTCTCCCCGGTACACCGGTAGCAGTGTACCGATGTCAGCCGGGAGATACGGGGCGGCGCAAAGTAGAGGTTGAACGTGTTTAACGCGAAGTGTATGCAGTGTCTCAAAAATATCGGATTTTGTTATCTCGGATTTGTTTGCAGGAAATGGATAACCTTTTTAGAAGTTTGAGAGTAATCAATTTCGCGAGAAAATGTATTACCAGTCAATTTAAATTTATTAACGGATGGAGAATGACAATCAGATCAGATCCAGACATTCAGGTTATCCCACGACGATTAGGACAAGAAATATGTCGGAACTAGGCAGTAGTAGAGAATTATAATTTTGGGCATGTAAATTAGAGCAGATGTTGTGTCTTTTTTTATCATTGTACTACCCAATGGGGTATTTGTTTTTGGTCACGTGACATTCGATTCAAAATTATTAATGGAACACCCTGTATATCTGTGCCTATGTTTCTCCCGATAAAACAATTCCAACAAACTACAACACTTGGGGTCTAAAGTTATTAGTTCAAGAGTTACAGGTACTAAAAGGATTGTATCACGCTAAAAGCGTATAGTGAGACAAAATATTCATTCGGTAGTCTTACCGTACCACCCAGGGACATTGTAAATTATATTTTAGAGCTGGAAAATATTTTTATTGACAGCTTTAATAATTTAGTTTCTGCAGTAGCAATTGAAATGACAGTGAAAAGCAAAATGTCAAAAGTAATTTATTCACATCCATGTAAAGCATTTCCACATGATTATCTTTCAAAATTGTACATACGAGTTCGCATATACTATACCATAAAATGTATAGACTGTGATCTCAAAAATAAGCCAAATAAACAAAACATTAAGGTAAAAATACTACAGCACCTTTGAACCATCTGTTTTTACTTATCTACGAAATAGCTACAATATGTGAAATCATTTGAGATTCATTAGTAATAGTTTTACTAGGCTTTATTTTTGATATCCATTCATGTAACTCAGTGCATTAGCAAAATAAACGTTATATTTGTATTTGTATGCCTAAATCGGCCGTCAATACATAGTTTTTCAATGACCCTCGTATATACGTACAACCCAGGCGTTAGCAAGTCCCCGCTAAAAGACCCTCGTACTTGAGCAAAAACCAACGCAAAAACTAACTGGCGCGTGCGGCCGCGGCATCGCTTTCATGTGAGTTCTTCAAAGTGCCGACGGAGAGTGATCCAACTTATATGTATTCCGTAAACTTTGCTTTAAGTAAATACACCTTACACCTTTCAGGAAATTCAACGCACTTAAAACCGATGGTGTACCCAATACACCAGCGCTTGTAGTGGGTTGAGTCGAATTGTCCCCGCGGTAGAGAATGTCGTTTTCTTGTGGGCCGAATTCTCTCCCCGGTGGGGTCGACTTGTCTCCCTTACCAGATTGCAGGTAAATTTTCAGTTAATTAGTTATACAAGTCGCCAGAAAGTCTGGAGCAGGTTTACTTTTTTCAAAAAGTTGATATAGTTTCGCCAAAAAAGCCTCTGTTCCAGACTTTTTGACGACTTGTATACACATATTTTTTTCACACATTGGGGTGGGTTGATAGAATAACATTAAATGTAGATAATGAGAAACAAATTATTGCGTAATTTATTTGCATTATATGGCATTTTGACAATTTTTCAATCTAAACTACATACATACAACTATTCTATTTCCTACTACATGCTCTAAAATGATATTAAATTGCTTTTACAAAATCTATATCTTTGAAATTTGGTTTGTTTTTTAGTTCTTCAATTTTTTTATTTACAAAATTTTGTGTGTGTAATACACTACCATCATAAATTTTAATTATATTATCACAACTACTCATTTTTACATAACTGTCTATTTGAAAATGTAATAATACATTTGAAAACTGATTAATATTTGGATGAGGCGAATAAAATGATTGGTTATATTTGGCATGAAACGATTCTCAGCCATTTGTTGTTCTTAATAAAGAAGATGAATGTTCAGCCCATACATGAGGAGGGAATTTTGAATTGTCATCGATATAATTTTTTACTAAATCATCACAAAATTTATCTACACGATCACAATTTGGTTTTAGCTCATAAAGGTCCATAGCAAAACAGTCACCAACACTTTCTGGCCGTAAGAATGGTAGTCCAAATACATATGTCAGAAATCTTGTTGTGTCGGTTTCATCTTCCTTTTGCTTCTTGTATTCGGATGATAGACCTAATTCCTGGATCGTTCGATACCAAGATTGACCAAGATGGAATCGACATCCTTTGATTTTGGATTGTGGGAAAATTTCAGCCAAACTGGTGTGAATCGCACTTTCAAAATCGGCTGTTATAACACTTGGGGTTAAAGTGCAGCCTAGTTTTTCTACTTCTTCTCTGACAAATGCAAACATTTGTTTGTATGAAGACGTTGTTTTATTGGGTAACAAACAGAAGATTTTTACATCCATGTATCTTAAAAAGTTGCAAATAATATTTTGGGCAGTAGTTAAAAGTGCCATCTACGTACAGATGTGATACGGATGACAAAAACTTCAAATTAGTTTCACAAGAGAATATTACAATTTGACTAATTTCACAATTTTTGATGAGAAAATTTTCATCTTTATTTGTTTTTATATTTTGCGACTTTAATAATTCTTGAAATTCTTCTCGATTTTTTGGAAGAGTTGGTAGCTGCTTCGATCTTGCATAATGTACATTTTTTCTTACTCGAGCAATGTCTTTAGTTGTTATAGTTTCCGAATCCGACTTCTTTAATTCTTTTCGAATACGTTTCATAGGCCGTTCACATATATCGTCTAGAGCTGCACGCTTTACACTATTACTTAACTTCTGTCTGTTTAAGTCGCTTTCCGAGATTTTGTCGTGATTATGCACCAACACTGATTCAACTATCACATGTTCTCCAGTTTCAGTTTTCACGTAAGCTTTACATAATGTTTTTCTTGATGTACACGTCCACCTTTTTTTATTTCCCATTAACAATTTTTGAAAAGAAAACTTGAACCCCTCGATCACTAACAGTTGTTTTCCTTTCTCACTTAAAATCACAGAACTCATTTTGACGCTAGTTGTTTTCTTGACGATTGTCCAAATAGTTATAAATTTATAACATAAGGGCGACAACAGGTACCACATCATGTAAATGAGGTAATTAAAGAGCGATTAAACCCTTATTAGTTGGAGAAGATCGATATCAATAGGGAGGGAAATCGGATGTCACCTTTTTGGGGAAAGGTAATATTTTGAATTTATGGAGACAACTCGAACCTGTCCCTTGTAGTTAAAGGTTAAGAAGCATAATCCCCCGAACGATTTCACTTATACATTTCCCAGTGAAAACCGCGAAAGACGCCAGCGTTTGTCCGCCCCTAAGGGTGACACTCGAACGGCCCTTAAAACAAACGAGGCAAGCGTCGCCAACGTCGTCGTAAGCCCTTCGTGGAAATTAAAATCAGCACTTGCACGGTTGGCAGCAGTCGTCGGCACCTTTGGCGGTGTTTCAGAAAGCGACAAGGGGTAAAGGGGGCACCTCTTGTCTCTAAACGCCTTTGACGATTGTTCTCTTTGAAACCGGGCTGCATGCACCTTGCGCTGCGATGTTTTGTTCTAAGCGTTCGCCGTTTGTGGCTGGTGTCTTCTTGCTGGATTTTCCGGAAAATGTCGTTGCACAAATGTTTGTTGTGATGGCGCTTTCGTAACTTATCGCATGGCTGTTTAAAGTGTGATATGCTCACTTGCCGTTACCGCTGTAATATATTTGATGTTTAGCGGAGCTCTGACTAAAACATTTCATGCTCAAAAATAATAAAACTTGTTCATGTAAATTGCATTTAAGTAATAATCTGTACCGAAGTCCAATAAAGGCAATGTGCATACCAAATTCTCGTTTATTTCAAAATTAGTCGTTTATAAAAGAGCCTATTTCGTCGATGGTTTTAGTGCTACATAAACAAATTGCATGTCGTTAGACAGGAAATATCCTGATAAACATTAAACTGTGTTTATAAATAGGCACTAATATGCTTTTTTCCAAATTATTTGCAAGTAACCAAAACAAGTGCATTACAAAATTTTTTTTAAGTTTGGTGGATTTTTTTAGTCTTAGAAATTGTCGGATATTATTTTTTAGCCTTCGCTGTTATGCCCTGTCATTCCCCTATAAAATGGATCTGAAAACTGAAAACTGAATCGCTTGATAAATAATCAAGATATGGCGTTACAACTGCTTGAACACATGGCGCTGTGATACAGAAGTCATAATACAAAAAGGCCTATTCTGTCGGAAATGTTCGTGCTACATACACGAATTGCATGTGGTAAGACAGAAAACATCCTGCTAAACATTAAACTCTCTTAATAAATAGGCACTAATACGGCTTTTTTTTAAATTATTTGCAAGTAACCAAAACAAGTGCATTACAAAAAATTTTGTTTTTCAGTTTGGTGAATTTTTTTAGCCTTACAAATTTTCAGATATTGTATTTTTTTTACCTTAGTTGATATGCCCAGTCATTCCTCTATAAAATGAGTCCAAAAAGTCGTGATTCGCTGGATAGATAATCAAGATATGGCGTTATAACTGCGTGAACACGTGGCGCTGTGATACAGAAGTCATAATACAAAAAGGCCTATTCTGTCGAAAATGTTAGTGCTACATACACGAACTGAATGTGGTAAGACAGGAAACATCCTGCTAAACATTAAACTGTCTTAATAAATAAGCACTAATACGCCTTTTTTCAAATTATTTGTAAGTAACCCAAATGAGTGCATTTCAAAAAAATTTTTTTCAGTTTGGTGAATTATTTTAGCCTTAGAAATTGTCAGGTATTATCTTTTTTTGCTTTAGTTGATATGCCCAGTCATTCTCCTATAAAATAATTCCAAAATGTCGTGAATCGGTCGATAAATAATAAAGCTATGGCGCTACAACTGCGCGAACCCATGGAGTCGTGATGCAGAAATTGAAAATGTAATAAAAAATTAATTAAAAGGTTGGCCCCTTTTTTCGCATTTTTTCTCGATAACTTTGATTATATTTTCATACCTCAAAGTTTGTCGACATGATGGTGGAACACATTGTATATTGATCTCACCTTGTTACAAACTACATATGTACCTTATATCTGACCCACATCCTACTGACATACTCAACACATTCACTCTGTTTATAAACAATCTTACCTAAACTTATACATAATTATTTTCAAATATCTCACGCACCGGACTGGTAACCTCCTTACGAATTGGAGCAATACAATATACTGGGTGTTACCAGTTCCCTTCGCTTTACTAATCTACATCACAACCCTTAATAAATACACATATATTAAAACCAAAACAAATACATATCAATAATGAGGAAACATTATCCTACGTAATGATTCTCCACAATGCCTCAGATACTGATAGCCCAAAAGGGCATACATGGGGTCCGAAGATACTTCAAGACTGCTGCTAGGACATGCTCATAAGATGCTCCTTAAGAAGACACTGCAGATACTCCTTAAGACACTGCTACGGAAGACTCTGCCATGTGGAAAATATCCCAATATAATTCACTACTCCATGGTGTCACCTGATGAATTATCACATAAAAATGTAGCGGGAACCGCTTTAGTGGCCGCCACGATCGGCGTAAGCCCTTCGTGGAAATTAAAATCAGCACTTGTACGGTTGGCAGCAGCAGTCGTCGGCACCTTTGGCGGTGTTTCAGAAAGCGACAGGGGGCAAGTAGGACAAGGGGGGGGGAGGCACCTCTTGTCTCTAAACGCCTTTGACGATTGTTCTCTTTGAAACCGGGCTGCATGCACCTTGCGCTGCGATGTTTTGTTCTATGTGTTCGCCGTTTGTGGCTGGTGTCTTCGTGCTGGATTTTCCGGAAAATGTCGCTGCGCAAATGTTTGTTGTAGTGGCGCTTTTGTTACTTATCGTGTGCCTTCTACTTTCCGCACCGATCGGTGAGGGGAGTGTTCTGATGGCGAGAATTTTCGAATTTGAGGTGATACGCTTTTTGGGCGTTTGATAATGTCTACATAACGAAAATCCATGCCATTCGTTTCCGTCGGTCTGTCTGTGTATCTGATTCTGTTGGAGCTTTTCTATAGGTACTACAATTATTATATTATAGATCCATCGAAGAAAAAGAGCGCAAAAAATTCATGGTGTTCACGTGCTCTTGATATTTGCGAGACCTGTTTACAGGGTAACCACCGACGGTAACAATCAGTCCTTCCTGGAACGACAAATGGACGGTGTCATACAAAAGTGACGTGAGCCACCGATCTGTTGCTTTGAGAAAATTAGTTCTGTATCAAGCTGCTTTCTGGACTGTTCTAGTTAAAAAACACTCTTATTATAATTTTTTATATTCATATAATATTAGAAAAAAATTACCAAACCCGACATAAGATTTATAGCAGGAATGGATCTACCCAAATAAGCTGAAGTACACTGAGTTTAACAGTGTTGTTTAACAGTTGTTTTTCCTCAATCTCTCAATCTGAATCACGACCACTTCTTCCAAGATGTTTTTAAAATCTTGACTTTGGAGATTCTTTCAAGTGAGAGAAGAATGTTTATTTGTATTTACATATTTACGTGAGCAGGAACCGACTTGATTTTGCGTACTCATCCTAGCTTCATATTCTAATCAAATATTAAAAATACCCCTACCTGGTCTGCCAACAAATATACCTTCAAGGAATACGTTCAACCTGATCTTGTACAGTTTTGATATCATATTTCATCTAGCAATCTATACTAACGACTTATAGTTTTTCAATAATGGTGTACATCTCACATATTGTGAATTATAATACTGCTATATTTATACAGCGGAGAAGCAGGAAACAAAAAATGTGATGTTTATGTTCATGTGTTTTCGATGTTTGGCAAACCTGTTTAGACCACAGTACGACGACGGTCATATTATGAGGAGGCGTCGACAAACAGCTGTGTATTTGATTCTTCAAGAAAGGTGGCCTGTTCTCCAAATTTGTCGGTACCAGGCGTGCGCTTGGGCATTGGCAATTCCAAGCACGAGAACTCACTCTTTGCTCACCTGTTTTCCCGTTTCTCCGCTGGATGGATATTAATGAATTTCTTCATTAGATTATTGCTTTGACAATATGGAAAAGGAACTTGCCCACAGATGTCGACAAAATGTGAACAGTCGTTCAGGACATTTATGCTCAATATAGAATTGAACGTCCAAGTTTTGGTATCAAATAAACGATTATAACCAAAATTATGTTAAATTCCCTATGGCACAACGCCATCCACATCGTGTTCGTTTCAAGAACCGGTCTGCTGTGGTGTAAGCTTGGCTACGGCCAGGCGACAAGAATTCACTCATCTTGCGCGTGACCACTCTTTTTCTTCGCTGGACAGATAATAGCTACTTAATCTCTAACCACTGCTTAGATTGTAGTGAAATTTGGGTAGCGATATGCTATGTGGTCATAGTAGATAATACTGCTATAATTTCAAAAATTTTTAGAGCCCTTCCAAACTTCGCTTTTAGGCGTTTCTGGGGTTTCTGATTCTTTTCGATTTTTTGTTTTTGAGGAGGTGCGATTGAGGTGGTGGTTCGTGTGGGTGGTGTGAAACCTCAAACTTTTGTTATACTCATAAAGTACTCTACATTGTGTTGACAAAATTGACTTTGGTGATATCGTGTGCATTTTGGACCTATCCAAATGTTGTCTTTTAATTTTATATCTGTGGATGTCTAGCCCATATTGTAATCTTATTAACGTATAACTTGGAAACTATGATCTTGACTGTGATGAAAGTAGGACTACCATGGAGGAAATGGTAACAGTTTACTGTTACTCGAACTCTTGCCAGTAGCGGAGGAAAAATCAACAAAAAATAAAAAAAAACAAAATCGCTCCTTCGCCTCATTTTCAGATGTTTCACAGATCCCTGATCCAATGTTTTTTGTTAGCACCAAAAATGTGTGGAAAGTACTGAGCCAATCAACTTAACTGCATTTTTTATAATCTTTTGACGGGAGGATAATAAGCGACCGACCAGTTGCCATGTTTATCATGGCATTTATGACGGAGCATCGTTCCATAGTGACAGCGGATAGATTTAGACATAATGCTGCCGAATCTCAATTGAGCACGTAGCTTGAGGCTGCGTCAACATATCGAAGATTTTTTATACAGTAAATACCCACTGATCTGTTTACTTAATGATTGACGTATATCTAACTGTTTAAGGATTATGGAAATATATGGCTGTCTTGGTTTTTCTCCTAAACTTTCACTTTTTCATTCATTTATTTATCGCATTAGACTTATAATGTAGATATAATAATGACATGTAATATCGTGTAAGTCAATATCGTATAGGTCAAGTCGAGACTGAACTAATACAGCGATCTCAGAATTAGGGAATTATTAGAACTTTGACAGAACGGGCTAGAAAAGTGTGCGAACTAGAAGAACTCGACACCGAACTGGAACATCTAAAGAATGCTCTTAAGGCAAACGGTTACACAGAAAAGCAAATAACAAGAACAATGAGAAGAAATAGGGCAAAACCAGAACCTAAACCGATAGCAAAAGCTTTTCTACCCTATGTGCCTGGAATAACAGACAGAATAGGAAAAAAGTTACGAAAGGAAAACGTCAGGACCAGCTAAAAGCCCACAAGAAAGATACAGGGGCATTTGAGAACGGTGAAGGATAAAAGAGACCCCACTCACAACACCGGGGGTTTATCGCATACCATGCACATGTGGGAGTGTATACATAGGAACAAAGAAGCGATCGATAAACACAAGGATTGCAGAACATAAGGCTAGCTGTCGACTAGGTTTTACCGACAAATCAGCGGTAGCCGAACATGCGACTAAGGAAGAAGGTCATAGGATCAAGTTTGAAGGAACTCAGGTTCTTGCCGCAACATCTTCATAATATGCCAGATTCTAATTTCAATAGAGAAGAAGAAATACAGAAAGTCAACCAAAAATGGGTACCCATCCTAAAGGACCTGAAAAAACTGCCATATCACAAGGGGGCGGGGCTACCAACGCTACCTGGTTGGGCCACGTCACCGTTAACAGGTATAAATACAGGTGCAGATCCACCAGCCGTGAGTATTTTGGAAGTCGTCGAAGTGAAATAGCTTCTGAAGATGCCATCCACTCGTGATGGCGAAACGTCAAGCTTTAACGCTAAACGACGCCGGTCTAAAGACCCAAGAACCACAATTTCTTTGTAATCCAAGACTTTTTTTCGATTGCAGAACCAGCCTTGATGTAAACCTATAAGCTACTTTTAATGCTGCCTGGCTGTTATAGCCTAGTGGTGCATCCCCCAAAAGGGAGGGAGAGTATTCTGAATATTCGACAGTAGAAATCCTATGCCACCACGCCACTGTTCGAGCACAGTTGGTGCAAGATTAAAAATTAAAATAAACTTTTAAGCTTCCGATAAAGAAAATTTAGAAGCCTTTCAAATATAGCGAGGCGGCACTAGACTTTTTATATGTCGTCTGATACTTTGAAAGAGGCATTATGTAATTCGATGAAAGGCTTCCTTCTTATACATGTACAAAGTTTAATGTATCGGTAAGTTCCTAAGAGGTTTAATAAGGTTAGATATGATGAGCATTGAAAGTTCCAGCAAAGTATAAAATATGAAACTTTCTAGCTTGAGTGTTACAAAACCTGTTCATTATACGTAAACTTCTAGCTTGGAGCTCGTGAAATAATTTTTAGACAAAAAGCCTGTGAACTTTTATGTATAATGCTGTAGAGGATTCGTTACAATGTTGACGCAAGTACGCGGGGGATGAAACAGTGTCTCACGTAACGTCGGGTTCTAGGGAGAGAACATTCTAAAAAAACCTTGAGAGCTAAGAATTTAATTTCTTCATTCACCATTCTCTTCCTCATCTTCAGTGTCTTAACAGACATGTTGTGAACTCGCAAAAATAGTTTTGAGAACTGTAGCTTGTCATCGTTCGCGATTTACTGTCAGTTTAGTGGCGCTCTTGATACTCATATCCAGCAACTGCTTCGTCGTATCCACCCAGCGTGTAGGGGAACGGTCACGGCGCCGCCCACTCGGGGCATGACCCTGAACTACAAGTTTCTCCATATTATCGCTTCTGTGAATATGTCCGAAGAATGTAAGCATTCTCGTCGACACAATGGAGGATAGTCTCTTTGGATTACCGAGCTTATCCAGTATGGAAACGTTAATTCGATGGGCGGTATAAGAAATTCTCAGCATTCTCCTCCACGACCACATTTCAAAAGCATCTATGCGAGCTCGATCTGCCTTTTTGACAGTCCAAGTTTCGGAGGCATACAAAAATATGGAGAACACAAGAGACTGAACCAGCGACATTTTGGTAGCTTTAGTGATGTTATGGTCACGCCATATTTTAGTAAGCTTTGTCATGGCCATACGTGCCTGTTGAATGCGCCGTCGAATCTCATTTTGACAGCTACCCGAGTTGTCGATCAAAGAACCGAGGTACACAAAACTTTGAACTACTTGACAATGGCCTATTGACTTTATTTCTCGATATCTCTATCTACGATCATAACCTTAGTCTCGTTGTAATTAATACCAAGACCATACGCTGCATTGTGTTGTTCTAATATGTTTAATGGAGCTACTAGTTCTTCCTGAGAAGCAGCAATAATGGTTGTATCGTCAGCAAATATTAAGTTGGATATTTTGCTTCCGCCAATAGTTATACTGCCATTTCAGTTGTCTGATACCTAAAACAATAATAATTAGCAGAGCATTGTAGCCACCTGAAAGTAGGATATGAGTTATGTTTTCGCCGTTTTATGACATCCACGATACACAAGGTGTGTCCTTAGTTGATACTTTTCTTTCAACTGTGTATAGAGGTCGTAAAAATGAACAACTTTTTCGAATTACCTTTTCCAGCAAACTGCAAAATAAGCGAAATGCAGATAATCCAATCGTTACATCTTAAAAAAATGTAGTCAAGTTGATTGACTCAGTACTTCCCGCACATTACGGTGATACCAGTTTACTTTTTTCCATAGCACGAAGCTTTAGTCTAAGATCCCTTGCAACCAAATAATCGCCAGCCCCCCCTAAACTTGCCTTATGCCGCTAGGTGTTTCCTTCACAGGTCAATGGACAGCCTATTATCGATACTACAAGCTTCTCAGTTTTACAACCCCCCACCCCCCAACCACCTCACTTTCACCCCCACCCAAAAAACTGGTAGGAAATGATCAGGAATCCAAAAACATCTAAAAACCGAATTTGAGTTGTTTTAATACCTTTCGTTCTTTGATTATTGCTACGCTGCCACTGACACGATTTTTAACAAACATAAGCGTTTTCCATTCTCACCACGGTAACAATATACTGTGTCAAAATTTCATTAGAATCAATTTAATAGTGTCCACGTTACAAAATACAAAACGATTTAAACCGATAAATTCTCGTATGTATACAGAAAATTCTAAGTCCCTTAGTTTCCGTAATAGGCTAGTCAATGTTCGGATGGACCTAAAAACGTGATTTGTGTCGCTAGATCTTCTTCACAGGTTAGTGGACAGCCTACAATGAGTACAAGAAATTTTTTAATTTTTCAACCGCCAACCCCCCAACCACCCCAATTTCACCCCCATCCAAAAAAACGCAGAAAATCATCAGGAACCTCTTAAACGCTTAGTTTGAGCTGTTTTTATATTTTTAGTTTTTTCATTATTTCTGCGCCGCCACTGGCACGATTTGTCAAAACCTTACGCGTTTTCCATCTTCGCCATGGTAGTAATACTGTGTCAAAATTTCATTAAAATCGATTCAACAGCTTCCTCGTTACGACGATCTAAAGCAATACTCTCGTATGTTTACATCAGAAAAGATTCCATGTCCTTTGCTTTCTGTAATAGGCAAGGCAATGTTCGGATGGACCTAAAAAAGTTATTTATATCGCCAGGTCTTCCTTCACAGGTCAGTGGACAGTCTATTATGAAAGCAACAAATTTTTCAATTTTACAACCTCCCACCACCCAACCACCCCAATTTCACCCCCACCCAAAAAAAGTAGAAAATGATCAGGTACCCTTAAAACGCCTAAAAACGAAGTTTCAGCAATATTTATTTTTTTTTGTTTTTTGCTAATTACTCCGCTGCCCATGCACCGATTTTCAAAATTATAGGAACATTACCTACTACGACCCCTCAGCATACTGCTGCCTAAATTTCATCACGAGCCATGCAGCGGTTGCTGAGATTACGAGGCTAGAACAAAGCGACAGACAGACAGACAAACCGACGGAAATGAGTGACGTGGATTTTCGTTATGTAGACATCGTAAAACGCCCAAAAAGCGTATTATCTTGAAATCGAAAATTTTCGCGATCACAATACTCCCCTCACCTATCGGTGTGGGAAGTAAAAAGGTTTTTGATAGCAAAAGGTCGTAAAGAAATGAAATTTGGTGGCATGGTAGACATTCCTCCTCTGAATCTACACCTAAGTTTGCGACCCCGGGAGTTGCGCTCGAGGGGGGGGGGGGGGGTGAAAACTCTGATTCGCGACAATTTTAATAATAATAAAAATAGCGCCGTTTTGGTAAGTGATATCAAAAAACCAATTAATTCATGGAGAGAAGAAAATTCTGCATAATTTTTATATCTAAATTTTTCGTGTGGGACCGATAGTTTCCATCCTATAGTGCGCCAAAGTTTGTGATTTTTCACTAAAATCAGAATTTCGGATTAAGATGAAGAACTTCATCAAAAAGTTGTGTTTTTCTTTCCTTACAAGAATGATATCTTCTCATTTCTTTATTGTCAAAAACGCTCGCATTTGGTTTAAAAAAAATACGACATTTATGAACACACCGCTACCTATACTACCGATATGTGCTGCTGCGAACAATATCGTATTCGTGCACACGTTCAGTGGAAATTATACTACCCCGGCATTGTTTAATTAAGATAAGATTCAATTTTTTTTTTTAATCTATATTTACTTTTGTCATGTTTTTGAGCCATACGATAAATAAAAAAAATAAAGATTCAATTTGCGACATTTGGGGGTTGCCGCTCGAGGGTTGGGGTGAGTGGGGTGAAAACTGTTTCGTGACGCTTTTCGACATGTAGCGCCGTTGTGGTAGGTGCTATCAAAAAAAAGTTTAAACAACATATGGAGACAATAAAATTCTCCACAATTTTGGTCTTTACATTTTTCTTGTGCGACGAATAGTTTCTATTCTACAGCGCCTCAAAGTTAGGGGATGGTTTTTGATTTTTAGTAAAATCAAAATTTTATCGCATTATAAGTGGAACTCTCAGTAATACTGAGCTTAGAGATGTTATAATCTTCAGCGACAGCAAGAGTGCAGCTATGAGATTAGAGCATTTAAGCATTTCACCGACCTTCAACCATATCATCTCAAACATAATGAAATTGATTTACAGACACAACAATTTGGATAAAAATGTAAAAATTGTATGGATTAAAGGACATACAGGTATACCTCAAAACGATACAGTCGACATACTAGCAAAGATGGCGACTACAGATGGAATATTGATGAGGAATTTCAAAATTCCCTACAGTGACTGAACAGTAAATTAAACAAGAACCTGAAAGAAAAGTGGAGTGAACACTAGCATAGAAATCCATCCGGAACGATATACAAACAGATCTAGCAGAACATAAGAACAGAACCCTGGTTTAAGAGAGACACGAATAGACCACTTGTGAAAACATTTTGCAGATTGAGGTGTGGTCATTGCTTAAGCCCTCAACACAAAACTATAATAGGGCTAGACGATGACCCTCACTACAGATGTGGAGAGATTGGTACTGCTCAACACTGTATATTAGAATGTCAATTGATCAGTAATGAGGTAACAGACCTGTATCACAGATTGTCAAACTATAATCCGTTACCTGCTAAATATGATCTCTATACTAGCTGGTGAAAACAACAGTGCATACAAACTATTATATAACTTTTGCACTCAAAAACTAAAAATAACACTGTAACTTTCAACTATAACTAATATAAAACAATGTTCGTATTATTAAGAAAAAATAGAT